>CM062810.1:30659242-31140960 GCA_031772625.1 Pinus tabuliformis | reverse complement strand
CCTCAACTTCTATAGCATTAGTTTGCATGTCCTGTAAGGTAGGGGATGGTGTAGTGAGGATGAGGAGGAACATGGTGAAGCTGTGGGTGAAGATGGAGGTGTAATAGTAGGAGGAGAGAAAGTGGAGGATCCCTAAATTTTTAAAAGGTGTTTTAATAACTAACTTCTGAACCTCTATTTCAACTTGTTCTTTATTTTCAAACAAAGGGTTTGAATATACAGAAAAAGTTTCTTCAGGTTGGGCAGAAGTAGATGGAAATGTATAATGAGTGGGGGAGATAAAATCAATAGGTTTTAGCTCCAGTAAATGTACATCTAGTTCTTCCTATGACTTGGGTGAATCTGAAAATATTTTAGGGAGTTTATATGATTCCAAAGATTGGACTAAGAGAGTTGACTGCAGATCAACTCCTTTATATAATATTTCAAAAGCCCTAGGTATTAGATCAACCAAATTGTTCACTTATAGAGGCCCGACCCAGGTTCAGGGTTAATTAGCCAAACAAATCCCGGTACTACGGGCCCTTTCGGCAATAGTCCACAGAGCGCGGACTAAGGTCTCACCCGAAGTATTATGGGAGGGTGCTAGAACCAGGTTTTTTCACCCTAGAGATGTCTGAGGGGTTCAACTGGTTTGTGGATTTGACCCGACACGCATGTTGCTTCGCACACTTTCCCATACTTCGCAGCCTGATATGCTACCTTCGCGTAGCCCTACCCAGGGGCTGAACATCACGCTCTATGTTATTACCCAAGACATTACTGGTATTCCAAGGTTAGTTAATTATCTTTTCCTACTTGATTGCCTTAAGTATACTTAACAATATAAACCATCCATACAAGTGCATGCAGTAAATAAACAATATATTTATAAGTTATATCAACCATTCATTAACCCGAGAACAGATACACAGAATTGTAACAAAACTTCTCTTTATTAATTCCTTCCTTGGTTACAGACTCTATTTCTCCCTGTGCACTCAGCTACAAGGGTCCGCACACTCAGCTGTGGACTACTAGGCTCTGCGCACTTAGCTGCAGAGACTTCTACTACTCTACAACCCAAAACTAGACTTTACTGCACAGATCTATCTTGCATACATCATTCATTCATTTTTCGTTAATCTTTTCAACTACTTAGAGCCTCGCTCTATTTATATAATTCCATGATCTGTGGACCATGGGTAGATCTATACAGCCGACATTACATTACAAAACTAGGGTGGACAACCCTGTGACTATCATACTTTCATGCCCTGCACTCACAATTCGCAGAGCTTTATAAACAAAATCGGTCAAAACTTGGGCTTTGACCCCCAAAACATGCCTTGTGGGGATTCCATGTCCAACAAGCCCCCAACACAAACATCGTGACTCGCCTTCGAGTCACTCTGGTGGCACAGAGTCCCTCCAACTTTTCTTGAACTACGCAGAGGTCAGCAGCACACTAAGCTATTGCTTGCTAGATCTGTTGCATACATTGTACCAAGGCCTCTGTGTCGGGAGTGCTTCTCTGCATCAATGTGTGCATCCCCTACATGTGTGCGAGCTTTCCTTCGATATCTACCATGATGGTGAAGGCCTCGTCGACCAAGGCTGGACGCGTGCTTTTAGGACTGGTTCCTTATTTCGTGCCACGTCCACTTGCTCCTTCAATGCTTTGGCTTGTTGCATCCGCACAAGCCTCTGGGTGAGGACCACCATCTGCATAGTTCCTCAGACACTGTCATATTTCTGTTGGAGTTCTTGCACCTCTATCTCTAAGCGATGGATGTGGGGGTCCTCCTGCAAAGTTGTGAGGACCCCAAGTGATTCTTCCAACATGCTGGAGAAGTCTCGCACTGCGCCTCCAATTTCCTCCAATCCCACTATGATAGCGCTCGCGCGCTATTCTCTAACTTCCGGGGAGTGGATGGTTGCGCCTTTAAACACAACTCGACGATCTAAAGGTTCAGCTCTAGTTGAAGCTTCATTTCTTTCTTCCCTTGCCTTGCGGACCCTTGCTGCTAACCTGTGGATCCGCACCTCTGCTGGTATGTCTATTGGGATGGCTAGCTTCGGGACTCTTTGGCAAGAATTGTCCATCACCTGTACCAGTTTTTTATTCTACAACACCACTTCGTCACGTTTCAAGCTTAGTTGTTCCATATTTATTTTCTGCTCACTGAGGACTTGTAGTGCATGGCTCTCCCTAGCTCGCAATTATACAATTATCCTATCTTGTAACACATATAGGGTCTCTTACGAAAAGTGCAGCTAGATTGATACCGAGACCTTTCAATGTGCTAACTGAAGGCCTATCAGCCTCATTTGATGTCACTAGTGCCCCTTCCAACAACACTATGGTGTTCATCATCTGCATGCACCACATCTATTTTTTTCTGTTGAGCCGACTGCGAGGCTAGTTGAAAGGGTACCAACCTGAGGAGGGCGCGCTTATAGTTCCTGCAACTGCGCTCTGAGGACCCCCAACACAATCTGGTTCGACTGGATGAAATCTTGGAGAGCCTCAGAGGTGACATCGCACACTATGTTGCCGATGTCATGCAAATCACCCTCGGTTAGGGTGATTGGGTCAGTGGACAGTTTCGACGCCTTGACCTTTCTTCCGCGATCCTGCCCTCTCTGTTGGGAGCTGGCACTTCAGCTGTGTTAACGTGGTTCGTGGTTTCGTGCTTCCTTGTTTTGTTTCTGCTTCCTGCCCCTAAAAAGGCGTTGTTTGGCCTCGCCCACCTTCATGGCTACTTCCTGTGCTACTATTGTTGCAGCCTTTTCCTTCTTTGCTGATTTTTGTGATGCATCCCGCGCTACCCACACTTCAGCTGCTGCTGTTTCCTTCCTTCGTTTTTCGGCCAACTGTGTGTTGCGCAACTTGGCCTTGACTTTCTTCTTTTGCGCTACCGACTTCTCGATTTTGGCAACGTCTAGGGTGCGCCATTCCGATGGTAATGCCTCCAAGATATTGAAAATGGCGTCGTCAGTGGATACAAAGGGTAGCTTTGTCCACTGTTTAGTCGAGTCCTTGCATGCCCTAATGTGTATGTTGTGCATGTCTGCCTTAAAATCTGCAGAACTCTGCAGACTATTGTAAACCGTGGGTGACAACCGCTGCTTATGGTTGATCCACATTCTAAGGTTCATCTTCGTGAACACCCAGAATGTCTTGTTGTTGCGTATCCTCTTAGGATCCGTCGTGGCCCAGAGCAAAGTGTACTTCGCGGCCTCCGATAAATCTCTATCAACTATGGGGAATTGACTATCCTCCTGTAATTCCCCAGCTACAAGCACTATCGATAACAACAACCATGCATAGTGGAACGTTTTTCCCTGCTCTTAGGCTTCACAACAATTCTCTAAGAATTCCGTGCAGAGGAATTTAGACCAGTTAAACTGGACCCCCTCCATGCATTTCTCGGCCAGTGCGACTACCGGCGCAGGTACCTTGTCTACGTGGAACTTGCGCATAAACTTTCCAGGCAGGATTTGGGTGGCCACGCATACTGCTTTATCCTTGATTTTGGAGATGGCGTAGCCCCTCTTCCTCTTTTCCAGCTAGTACTTTTTCTTCATGGCCTCTGCAATGGCCAAATCACTACCCTTCCCTTCAGATATGGCCGCAGGGTCCTCTCCTTTGTATGGAAGTCAGGAGACACAATGAATCAAGTCTATCATGATGGGGATGGGCTCCTCCAGCCATAAACACCCATCATGCACCAGGCAGAACAGCTGCCTAACGATGAAAATGGTTATTGGGGCGTGGTGGAAATGCGACACCTAATGTAGGTTTAGCAGCCCAAACTTTTCCACTCCGCGCAACCACTTCCATGGCTCTAATGTTGTCACCCCCCCACCCCCCTTGGTGTTCTTCTTCATGAGGTTCTTGGCTTCCAAGTGAGGGAACTTCTCATGGTCAATGAGGTCCCAATCTTTGAATTTCAAGTTCAGCACGGGGCCCATGTGTGTTCCTTCAAACATAATGCCATCTGGGAGGAGCGGGGTCTAGAGCAAGCTCTTGGTCTCGTCTAGGTCCTTGGGCACTATGGCCTTCCCTTTTTGCGGGGGGACATAGGCGAGCAGTTTTGTCAAAGAATGCGTAGGTTGAGTATCCACCTTCATGCCTTCATCTTCTTCTTCTGCAATGATAAGATCCTGCAGATCTTCTTCTTCTTTGTCTGTTTCTATAGTGACGATTTTCCCCTTCTTCTCCATCAACAGTTTTCTCGCAGCGGGTTCCACAGGGACACGCGTATGGGAGCCATTGCTTGCTTGTCCTTTTTGGGTCTTGGCGTGCACGATGATTTCAAGATTTCTGCCACAATCTCAGCACCTTCTGGAACATCCCCCACAGTCTATGTGGCTTCCTTGACTATCTCCATACCCTCCTTAATTGTTGCCATTGTATCGATGCAGCGATCTATCACTCACGAATTCAGGGGATTAATGAATGCTTGGATCACAACAATCAGGGTTTTGCTCAATCTTTAAATTTACAAATGACTAAGTGTTGTTTTCTGGGCAGCCCTTTGTATCTTATAGCACTTTTGGAATTTGAATTCGACTGTTCACCCCAGATCTGGTTCATTAATGCTCACTTGGCGACAGATTTTCCCAGATTTTTCCCATAAATAACGTCTTAAATGCCTACCACCCACTCCATTTGGCCTCAAATCAGGCATCCCATCGTGAATAGTGACTTCAATGGTCACCTTCTGGCCAACCTGCGCAGCAACGCAGCCCTTCGTGTGCGATCGTAGACCTTGTGACTCTTCGCTTATGCACACATCTCTAATATCGTGTAGCTCCCGGGTATAATAGTTTATAGTCTCACGCTCCCTTCCAACTGCCTAAAGCGCTAAGACTATCCTTTCCTTGGCTAGTCAGGTGGTCGCACCACCTATCGAAAGTTTCATCCGATTATTCATCATGGTGCCTGGAGAATTTGTACCTTTCACTATTATGGTTGGCATCACGTACTTTATTACATGCAATGCGCTACCCTGGTCATTATGTTTATCCATATGCAGTCCAAACCAAGGCATTAGACTGATCAATTCACAGCAATAGGCCTTAACCCTGTCATCGTGATCGCACACATCCTACCTTACTGTCCCGGTCTTTTTGCCGAGAAAGTATTTCCTTATTTCATTCTCCATCTTCTTGAATTTCACATTCATCAAAGTGCTTTTCTTCCTTAACCGTACACTTTCTTCCTCAAGTTTGTGGAGCCTAATGTTTCCTCGTTGGATTTCTGCCTCAAGTCCCATGCGGTCTGTTTCTTGTGGTTGTGTGATCCCTTCTTTCTGAGCTTGGCAAACCATTGTATCTACTGGGGATATTATGCGCAGACTAAGCTTTGCATGCTTCATAGGGATTACAACATTCACTTCATACTTCAGTTTCGGAAGTGCCCGTGCGGTCAGGGTTTTTCACATGGTCCTATAAGCCTAGAGAACCACTGGTATGCGCAGATCCCAGTTAGTTCGTTTCACATGGTGGACTGTGTTCAGTGCTTCGCGTACTTTGTCAAAAGCTTCTGTGTGAATATGCCTATGCGTGCTTGGTCTTACCATACTTCTTGGTCCCAAGTGGAGGGGTCATTCGTGCCATTGTCTTGCTCGCTCCGGCTTGTCGATCGTGTTTCCTATTGCGAGGATGGTGTGCGGTCGTGCCGATGGTGCACCATATTCCTGTACCCATATGGAAAGGTGGGCGCGCGAGCCATTTCATCCATCATACTCGGCCTTCATTCGCATCTGAGGCTTGCTAAACCACATGCGCATCATCCTTCTGCATTCGCACCAGTCCTCAAAACTTCTTTGATGCGTACCTCACCATCTTGAAGGCGTAGCGTGCAATACCCATTTTAGACAGTCGAAACACTATTGTTCTGGTACTTCTCTTTCAAATGTGTTCAGAAAGTCATCCACATCGCTTAAACCATCATACACAGGCAGATCCCTTACCTCTGTTGTCACGCAATGCAGTGACCTTGTCATCATGTTACAGTTGAGCGTGGTTACCTTGTGCAACCGTTTCTGCCATCGTTCTATTTCCTCATCCAAATCTGAGGTGCAGGAGCTTTCGCGCTCCCATGAGATTCTAACATCCGCTATTGGATTCACCTAGTCCTACTCTCGTGCAGTTATCTTGTAGATACAGTCTAGATTGTCATCGCTATCATAGTCGAGCACTGGTTCTATGTAGCGTGATCCTTTTGCAGGGTCTAAAGGTACTACTACGCACAGTGAATTTTTCTCAAAAATCATTTTGTGCTTCTTTAGATTTATTACTCCATTCATGTTAGTGGCCTAATCTATTCCCAGTAGCACGGGATAGGGATTGTTGTCATCAAAAATCTCTATCACTTCGAAATCTGCTAGCGCGCTTGCACCTTCGATATCCACCGTTATTCCCTGCAATCTTCCCATAGGTAGGATATTTTGCTGGTTCGCCATTCATAATTGAATAGGAGACCATTGTAGTGCAAGCCTGCCCATGAGTTCCCACTTATGCTTTAGCAGGTTGTTCGCATCTAATCCTAGATCCAAAATCTCTTGATCCATTTCATATTCCTGATCTGCGCGGTCAATCTCATCTCTCTTCCTGTTCGCGTTGTGTGCTTCTCGATCTTTGGGACTACAGGCAGCTCTCCTGGCGTGGTTCCATCACATCTAGTGATGAGTTTTTGCAGCCCCTTCACAACTTTGTTTTTGCGCAGCGACTTCATGCATGTCTCTAATAATGTAGTGAGCATTGATGGGTCCATTTCCAGTTCCAGTTTGTCTTTACTTCTTGAAGTGGAGGCATCCGCGAAGCTCTTCTTAGCTTCCATGAATGTCTCTTTAGGGCGCTCTAAATCAAATTATGGTTCCTTTGTTGGAGGCTTGTGAACCCAAGCACTCTCTTCAGGCTGATTTCCTTTGTCATCTCCTGTCGTGATATCACTTTGGAGCATGATATTTACATTCGAGTATTCCTCGCGTAGCTTAGACCTCATCATTTGCAGGTTCTAAGTCGAGTGAGGTTGGAGCGCTCCTTTATCGCGCAATCTTGCTATCAGTGTGGACAGTCCTCCATCTCATGATCAAACTGGGTACAATATAAGCATGATGTCTCATTGGATTTATACAATCGCAGGCATAATTCCCTGGTCCTTCGCAATTGTAACATATCAGTTTCCCGCGACCTCATTCTGGTCCCATTCTGCCTCGACCTCGTCTACGCCCCTGAAATCCAGTGTGCACCATACCTACATTTTTATTGAGGGTCCGTGTTTCAGCATGAACTCTGTAGGTAGGAGTCTAATCCTTTATCGGTTCATAACTTCTACAGGTGCACTCATTATGGTCTACCGATCTACAGAAATTAAAAAACAACTGTTGGGAAGTTTGTGTACACTTCTGTAATAGATGGCAGTTATATGTGGCATGCTTCCCTCCTATCTGACAAATCATGCACCATAATGCATGTGCCACGCTCAGTCCTGCTTGTGCCTCCAGTCTCAATGGAATTGGTCCTCCTCCCACAAGGTAATTCACGAACACCGAGCAGTGGTCCTTGTCATGCCCCTGGCCCTTGCATTTAACACACCATACCTCATCGAGCACCTCTGTGTGGGTTGTCCTGTCCTGTTTCAAACTTTTCATCTCTAGGCACAAGTTTTTCAGTTGCGCGTGAATTTGTTGAAATCCCAGATTAGGATCTTGTATAGGAGTCTCATGCAATCTCATCGTGACCTCCAAAGCTTCAGCCTAATTGGTTAGCCTTTGTAGCGCCAGTGCATTCCGTAGATGTGGTGTTAACGAGGCTACAAACCATTCACGGCATTGTCTATCTATTAAGATCATGTTCACTTCGCGAATTGTGCACTTCAGTCTTTGATCCAACTCCCATGATATTTCGCCTAGTAGCATGGTGATTTCTTTGAATCTGATGATCGACTGTGCCTTCGTTTTTAGCCTACTAAATTCTTTGTTTAGTACAACTTGGATATCTGCTATCCTCGCATTTGTATTGTCATTGGAATGCTTAATGTACCAGGTCAACGCACGATCTTGCAGAGCACTGACCAATTTTCCTTCTTCATATTGTCATGCGTGACACCCTGTGTTTCCCATACAACGTTTACCATGAACCAAAGTTGGTCTGGATCTTCATTCCCTACCCCTTTGAACACTGGAAGCTTTATTACGCTAGCCATACTGCTTCGCGGTGGTGGTGGAGGTGTTATGGGCGAAGTCGGTGGTGACGATGGTGAAAATGGTGGTGGGGTGGGCAGGGGTGGTATGCGCGAAATTCTCAGCTTTATGAGATTGATCGCACTTCTCGGTGAAACCTCGTGAGCTCTTCTTCACCTCCTTGTAGAGGTGAAATCAAGGGGCTAGTTTCTAGTTTTATGCTACCTTCGCTTCTGTAGATCCTCCCACTTCACGTAGCCCCAAACATCAATTTATTTGCATCACCTACTTTTCACACAGTAGCATTTTAATCCAAGTGTTCAAAGATTTAACGTACTTACCTCACGGTCCCTTGAGGAAGTGTCGTCCCGCCACGTAATAGCTGACTGAAGTATCTACCGCGAACTCGGTGATAAATCCTCCTATAATTCAATTAAGCCAGAGATCCACAACGCATGCGATCTTATCTTCTGATGCTTCCAGTCTGCACACCAACTCTAGAGTCCACACAATAGGTTTGTTGAGCCTACATCTTCCTTGACTATCTACTAGCTTTGCGATCCACTCGTACAACTCGAAGGGGAAGGATGCAAAGAAAATTTTGTGGATTTTCATATACAAGTAGCAGTCTAACCACTCTTCCTTTGATAATCATGGATTCTTGTTTTCCTGCACTGTGAACTCGTGAATCTTTCTATCCAACCACTCTTCAATTCCTTTCTTTGTCGGATTCCAGTGATACGACATCAGACATCTCTATGCAGATCCCAGTCCTAGCAACGGAACCATTTGTTGGCTTATAGGGGCCTGACCCAAGTTTAGAGTTAATTAGCCAAACAAATCTCAGTGCTATTGGCCCTTTTAGCAACAATCCGCGAAGCGCGGACTAAGGTCTCACCCGAAAAAGTATGGGAGGGTGCTAGAACCAGGTTCCGCACCCTAGAGATGTCTGAGGGGTTCAACTGGTTTGCGGATTTGACCCAACACACATGTTGCTTCGCACACTTTCCCATACTTCGTAGCCTGATATGCTGCCTTCACACAGCCCTACCCAGGGGTTGAACGTCACGCTCTGCGTTATTACCCAAGACATTATTGGTATTCCAATGTTAGTTAATTATCTTTGCCTACATAAGTGCCTTAAGTATACTTAACAATATAAACCATCCATACAAGTGCGCATAGTAAATAAACAACATATTTATAAGTTATATCAACCATTCATTAACCCAAGAATAGATACACAGAATTGTAACAAAACTTCTCTTTATTAATTCCTTCCTCGGTTACTAACTCGACTTCACCCTGTGCACTCCACTGCAAGGGTCCGCGCACTTAGCTGCAGACTACTAGGCCTCTGCACACTCAGCTGCAGAGCCTTCTACTACTCTACGACCCAAAACTAGACTTTACTCCACAGATCTATCTCGCATACATCATTCATTCATTTTTCGTTAATCTTTTTAACTACTTAGAGCCCCGCTCTATTTAAACAATCTCATGGTCCACGGACCATGGGTAGATCTATCCAGCCAACATTACATTACAAAACTAGGACAGACAACTCTATGACTCTATCATACTTTTACACCCCGCACCCGCAATTCATGGATCTTTACAATAAAATTCGGTCAAAACTTGGGCTTTGAGCCCCAAAACATGCCTTGTGGGGGATTCCATGTCCAAAACAAATCTAATTGGGATGGAACCGTGCTAAAGGGATCAGAAGCTAATATATATTCAGGTTGTAGTGGTACAAAGGAAGAAACAAAAGCTTCAAGTCTCCTTCTGAACGAGGCATTTTCACCAATCTCTCTAGATTAGATAAAGTAGAAACAATTTGAGAATCAGAGTGAGATCTGGTATGTTTTGAAGGATCCAACTTGGTCTTGTGGAGTCGTCAGGTGAAAGATTTTAACCTACAATTTCTTTATTCACCTTAAAGAAAAAGTCTTAATCATTGTCCCAAGGAAAATAATTCATTTTTCACTCCCCGACAATGGCACCAGTCTGATGTTGTCCTCTAAGATGACTCTAGGTCAATTAATAATGCCAGAGCATCTTAAATATTTTGTTTGTTCTTAAAGTTTTTGGATGACCAATGTTATGAAAAAATTGAAAACAAGTGCTTAAGCCTTAACAATTGCTAAGTAGGATGAAAGGGATGTCTATTTTTATAAAATAGTTAATTGATTTAAAATGTGTGAATAACAGGGTCTTGATGAAATATAACTTGCTAAATATCCAGACATAATATTTGGTTGGTTATAAGAAAAGAATACAAACAAACAATGTTTCCTATTGAAAAAAATATATTTAATCTAATGCAAATGGGTGTGACAATTAATTGATATAGAGGAGTTTATAATAGCAAATAGTTTTATAAAATAGTCCCTAATTAGTGTATATAACTTCAAATGAGATTTAAGAATCACTAATACTCAGTATTATCTTACCCATATTTCTGCATAAAGGCTTAAATACATGTAATTAATTAGATTAATCATGTGATTTATAATCAACACACAATTTATCAACTAATTGACATCAAATTTCAATAAATGAGTAGAGACTACTTACCTATGGCGATGATGTTTCTCACTTGTGATTTCAGAGTTGAACGCTAGTTGAATTTTGTTAACTGCAACAAAGTTTTGGGGACGAATCTCCACCCAACCGTAGGCTCAGTTGCACAAAATCTTGCTACAGCTAACCACCCCCGAGCCCTCAATCAACGTACTACTGCCAAGGAATCCTTTGTCTAACAACACTATTCTCCCAAGAGAATGGATGATGGAATGCCTCTCATCTTCCTCCCCATCTATTAAATAGAGCAAACATTGGAAGGGGAACCACATGCACACACTCCATGTGTCAACATGCAACTTTACTGCTTTCTTGTTTTATTCTTTTGTTTTTACTTTTTGATAGCTTTACTGATTTTTACTACTTTCTTGTTTTTTCTTTTGATTTTACTTTCTGATAGCTTTACTATTTTTCTGTTTATTCTTATTTATATTTATTTAGAGCATGTAATTAATTTATTATTATTTATTATTTATTTACTATTACTAATTTTTATTTATTGTTTATTATTTATTATTATTTATTTATTATTAGGGACATTACATTTATTTTGTTATTTATTACTTCATATAACCAACAGGCATCGAAAGTTTCACAACACCCGGAAATCCCAAGGAATCTCTATCCTTTTCCTGCTTTTGAAATCAGGCATAAGCCTCCTCAATCTGTATTCTAGTCCAAGGCTGGCCCCAAGGCTCACACCTGACTCAGACTTCATCTGCCCAAGGTAGGCATCCAGTACAGTGCTAAATGTCCCCGGGCATCTCGCAAGGTTGGCCCACTCCCTCCACAACTCACTAAGGCACACAAACCCAGGCATCGAATTCCTTACACCCCTACCAGACTTTGGCATCCCAATACAATACTAGGCACTTAGCCTTCAATATCAAGCACTTGGCCTCCTCAAGATGATCCCATAGCCCTCAAGAGCTATCCATCAAGAGCTATACAAGACAAAGGAATCACTGCCATATGTCGTGTTGATTGAGTTTGTCCCCAATCCATATGGTGTTACTTATTCTCCCTCGTGCGTATGGGCTTGCAGGAGAACATTCAGGAGAACATTCATCATTGTTATGTTAATCGCAACATTATGAATAATAACGAACTACATGCTCATGCATGTCATAAATTTGTACGCAACTATCACATGCTTCACTTCATGAAATACCATCATAAGTTATAACATCAACATATTTGCATTAAAGACATATCATGACTTCACATAATAAATGAACATGTCAATAAACTTCATGTTATAACATCATAATTCCTATGCCATGTTTTACATATCATATGCATCATGAGTATTCAACATTAAATACCTATCATCACGTAGTAAATGAATATGTCAATATACCTCGACATAACATCATAATGCCTTTGCATATCATCATCATCATCATAAGGATACATCATGCTATATGAACCACATGTGCATCATTATCCTCCTACCATTATATCACGAAACCTCATGTAACATTATACTCAACAGCATAACAGTTAATTAAACTAAATTGAAATCATAGTGTACAATTTAGATGTATCACAGTATAATTTTATAACTTTTTATCAACAACCATTCTTTAAAAATATTTTGAAAATGGTATGCATCATTAAAAAACAAAAAGTTGATTGTTGGAATTGATTAGTTTGCATTTTGTAATGTGTCACAACTAACAAGCCAACCCTTAGATGGATGCTTATTAAAATCATTTAGGAGGACACCCAACACAATGTTGTTTTGGATAGCTTTATTAAATCGGATAGGAGGCAGATCAACTCTGAGAAATGATATAAGGAGAATCAAAATGATTTGTTCTAATACAAAAATTGCTTGGAATTCCAATCCATCTCGTGAAAATACATAGAAAGGACTAAAAGTAATTATGCATAATCAGCACTTGCAAATTTTGTAGATCATTGTGTAGTTCCCTACTATAACATACAATGCATGATATGTAATTTTCTTGAGGCATGAGTAAGTAGAGATAATAAAAAGAAATTTTGTGTACATACAACTGTGGCAATCACTTCTGTGTAATTATGTTCTTTTAGATTCAGACGCAAGATTATATGGCTTGCCAAATTGAAAAAAAAAATGAATTGAGAGAAATTGGTAAAGAGTGAGTGATAAAGGGTTTTCATTTGGACCATGGATTTTATTTGGTTAATAGTGGTGATCAATTGGAAATTTCTTGGCTTTGAACCAGTGATGAAACCCTTCCAATGTTGTAACGCTGACCTGTGATTCTGAATATAGCCCACAATCCTAAGGGACATTACACAAACAATAGGACGCAAATTCATAATCCTTTCATTAACTTGAAGAAAATCTCCAGCTCGTTTACAATTTTGATTTTAAAGTTCATCCAAGGGTTCAACCCTTGATAACTTGAAGGAGGAGTTATTTATACAAAAATAAAATTTCTTCTAGATATTTAAAACAAAAGTAGTATAAAAATATAGGAATTTTAAAACTGCTAAGTGTTGGCACGATCTTTCAGGAATTTGTTGACAATCTCGTCCCCAAGAGGTGATGCCCAGCTTTCTATCAATTGATGATGAAAGTTACTTGATAATTTCACATTAGTGATCCCATCTGTCTTGACTTGGTATAGAAAGATTTACTAATTTCTTGTAGACTTCATCAACCTCGATGTACTTTTCAAAAGTGGGTTTATTTACAAAAATGTGTTTAATATCATGCTTAATTGTTAAATCAAAATCTAAAGCCTCTAACATTTATTTCCTCGTAATATTACCCTTTACACCTGCAAAACTAGCTTTATCAACTGTTATTGTATAAAGCTTATGATAATATTCCTCCAAATTGATCAACCTGTCATTTGGTGCCACTAATCCTGGCAGTCCTCTCTAATTGAGTAACTTAAATTTAAAATGAAATATTTGAACAACAATAGTCTTCAAGACTTGGCACTTGGTCTCAAATTGAGTCATGAGGTTCTTTTTCTGCAAAACCTTCTTAATCTCTAGAATTGTTTCTATTCTATCCAAAATCTGAATCTGCTCCAATTTGGCCATGCTTTTTGAATTAAGAACTTTGATCATGTCAATGACTTTACTTGGTTTTTCTTTAAGAAGTTCTTTAACTTCTTCAATAACTATCTGACATCTGCTTATAAGTTCTTCCTGCTAAAAAATGATCCGTATGGAGGGCCATACTTCAATTATGGCTTGACTGATATCTACCCAAATGTTTTCTTTAGCTTGGGCCAAGGTCTGAGCCATTAATGACTCACTATCTCTGGGTCTCTCTTATTCATTTGGTCAATCTTTATTTTAATCTTTGTCTCCATATTTTTAATTTTTTGAGAAGCCTTCTTCTTAAATTTGGTGAGTGAAGCTGATCATTTGTTTTGTGTTGATTGAGTAGAGATGTTGATTTGGATTCAATGTCAATTGATGTAGATTGTTTGACACTATAATAGGTATTGAGTTTTGATTATTGGGTATAGTTAGTTGAGTAGATTTCTCTTTTAGATTAGCAATTTCTCTTTTATCAATCTGCTCTCGCTCTTCCATCGTCTTTATGTGTACATTTTTCTCAATGATCAGTGTGAGCATCTCTTTTTTGTGCTATTCACTTTTTTCTATCTCCTTGGTTTGAGGATCCTCTGTAGAAGGTGTTAAAAATGGAAACTAGGGCCAAACTCCATGTGGGTCACCTTATTTATGGTTGTTGATATTCTTCCTGGATTCCTCTCATCGAGAGTTGTAGGATTGATCTAAAGATCATCCAATTCCTACAAGTATTTATGGAGATATGAATTTATATCCTAATTACTTGACAAATTGTCAAGGTCTGCCATTAGCTAAGTGTGTGGCACACATGCCCGACGTTTCATATAAATATGAGGGAGGTTGAGTCATTTTCAACTCATCTCATCACTCATCTTTTGTCTCTCATATGCATTAAAGGAGCCTCTCTCTCTCTCTCTCACATGTGGCTGGAAAAGAAGATGCAATAGGGCAAGGTAGATGCAGCAAGAAGGACACAAAGGTTGCAAGTCATCTCTTTGACTAGCTTTAACCATTTAGGAGTGCGATTTTGGTGTGGCTACCTCTCCTAGGCAGGCCGAGGATTTTTGCATGCAAACCGAGGTGATCTAACCTCTGGTTTGACCAGTGTTGACTGCCCTAGTTTGGGGCAACAAGTTGAATTCAGTCAATTGTAGTTTGACTGTGTTTTTGGGGTTGTTTAAGGGTTGTTTCTTCTAGGCTATTCAAGGCTAGTTGACCAGAAATTAACCAAGCATATTGGAGGTCAATTTCAACTCATTTGACCAAGTTTGACTTTGTTGATCTAGGGTTTTGCTGTTTCTGATATATTACAGAATTCTAATTTTGTACTATTTCTCTTTGTTGAACTATTGAAGATAAAAGAAAATTTGATCAAAGGGTTTCCCCGCATTGGGGTTTGTCCCAGGCTAGCCGCCACATCTTGTGTCTCTTATCTTGGCTTGTTTTCTGTTAATCGTTTAATGTTCTATCTGAACTTTAATTAATTGGCTAATAAGAAGAAAAATAAGTAAACTGATCTAAACATAGAACATACCATAATTTAACATGGTATCAGAGTTGAGGTGAAGACAAAGCCCAAGCAAGAGCAAGAGCAATCACTGAAGAAAAGGTTGACAAGGCTATCTTAAAGATATCATGGGATCCTCAGCACATTTCCCTGCTGAAGACAAACTCCGTGAGAAGTCTGACTATCACAGATGGAATATGTCTCTCGATCTAACATTAGAAGAGCAGGAAGTGTTGGACCATGTGAGAGAAAGAATTGTTGAGCCTTCATCAAATGCATTTGCTGCTGCTAGAAACAAGTGGACTAAGGGAGAATTCAAAGCAAGGAAGATCATCTGGGACTCTATCGACAAGTGCCTGGTGGCCTATGTTTCCGAGCTGAACACCTCCAAGGAAATTTACGATAGACTAGTGAGTTTATTTAAAGTTAATGATGCAAATCAAGTTTTGTTCCTTAGAAATAAGTTGTAGGAAATTAAGAAGGGCAAAGATGAGAGTATGCAAGCATATTTCTTAAGGATCACCAAGATCAAGAATGATCTCCTATCTATTGGGGAAGTAATTCCTGATAGAGAAATGACATTCACAACTCTTGGAGGACTACCACCTGAATGGTATATATTCAGGACTACTCTTCTCAATAATAACATAATTCCTGGATTTGAGGAATTGATGGCACGATGCATTCAAGAAGTGAGAAGGATGGAAGAACCAGAAATCACTACACTTAAAGGCCATCCCTCTGCCTTTTCTTCTCATGCTAAAAGAAGAAACAATCCTAGGGCTAAATCCAAAGGAAAGGCTAGACCGAAGGGTGGAAGAAAAGGATGATGTTACAATTGCAATAAAATGGGCCACTATGCGAGGGAGTGCCCTGATAAAAGGTACTCACACCGGGACGATGATCGAAATCACTCTCAAGGAAATCAAAGGAATGGGAGGTCAAATGTTAGTGGTAAAAGAAATGTCAGAAATCAAGGAAGAGGACAACCCTTCAAGAAGGCAAGAAACTCCAGGTATGAATCTAACATTGTTAACAATAAGCAAGATGAATATTATCTACCAATGGCTCTCTACTACTGCTCCCTCAGACTCGCTAGGAAATTGGCTTATTGATAGTGGTTCCTCAAGGCACTTCAATGGTTACAAAGAAGCTCTCTCTAATCTGGTAGAGAAGGAGACCAATATGGAAATTGTTCTTGGGGACAATTCAAAATATCCCGTGACAGGCGTAGGGAATGTCACTCTTCAATTGAATGAGGAAATGCAATCCATTTACAAGATGTATTATATGTTCCTGATCTCAAAAAGAACTTGGTGTCCATTTCAGAAATGGAAAACAAAGGCTACAAGGTGACCTTTAGCGATGCCAAGGTACGTGTATGGAAAAAAACTTTAAAGATGCTTTCACTCTTGGGTTTCAAGTTGATTCATTATATCAGGTCGGATGAAGTCCACTGGGCATCATGTCTTGTGACACATCTCTTCAGTCTGAACTATGGCATCAGAGGTTTGCTCATCTTCATTATAAAGCTCTACCCGATGTGAGAAAAATGGTGACCGGGATGCCTGAGTTCAGATTAGAGGAAGAAAGTGTATGTCCAGGATGTGCCGAAGGAAAGATCAAAAGGGGACCATTCCCCTCAAGCCAAAGCAAAACCTCTGATATATTGCAAATGGTTCACTCAGACATATCTGGTATGATGCTTATGAACTCCTTGGGAGGATATTTATATTGCCTCACTTTTACAGATGATTATTCTTGCAAGACTTGGATATACTTCTCGAAAAAGAAGGATGAAGTGTTCTCCTGGTTTCGGCACTTCAAAGACTTGATCGAGAATCAGACCAAAAAGAAGATCAAGATCTTAAGGACTGATAATGGGACTGAATATGAATCCAATGAGTTTCATGACTTTTGTAAAGAGGCTAGCATTAAGAGAGAGACTACTACACCATATTCTCCTAAGCTGAATGGTGTGGTGGAAAGGAAGAGTCGTATAATTGTGGAAGTTGTCTGTGTTATGCTCCATGATCATAGACTCTCGAATAGATGTTCACTGGTAAGAAACTTGACGTATCTCATTTTAGAATTTTTGGAAGCCCTGTATATTTTCATGTGCCGAAGGAGAAAAGGAATAAATTGGGTGAATCTAGAAAGAAAGGAATCTTCATGGGCTATAGCGAAAATACTAAGGGCTATAGAATCTATATGGCTAGTCAAAGGGAAGTCGAGATTAGTCATGATGTCATCTTTGATGAAGATATGGCTCTTAGCAAAGTAGACAATCTTCCTACTCTAAGGGGATCTAAAGAAGCCGACACCAGGGAATCGAAGGAAAAGGAAGATGAGATGATGCCCAATGTGGAAGAACCTATGATCCTATTGATCCTCCTCCGCAAGAACCTTACTCTTCTAGGAAGTGGCCTTCATTGCTTAGGGGGACACTTGATGATGTTGAAGGACACATTGCACCCAGAGGAACCTTCCGTGAAAGTAAGAAGCCGAATAGGTATCAGGGATACCTGGCTATCATGAGCACGATCATCCAAAATGAGCCTTCATCATTCACAGATGCTGTCAAGCATCAAGTATGGAAGGATGCTATGACCGAGGAATATGAGTCCATCATGAAAAACAATGTTTGGGATGTGGTCCCTAGACCCTAGGACAAAGCAATTGTCATTTCGAAATGGCTTTAAAAGATAAAGCATGAAGTTGATGGAATTATGGAAAAGTATAAGGCTTGTTTTGTCGCTTGTGGCTTCTCTCAGAAGGAAGGTATAGAATATGATGAAATATTTGCACTTGTTGCCCGATATACCACCATCCGCTCAATCATAGCCCTTGCTACTTTGCAAGGATGGAACCTACATTAGATGGATGTCAAGGCTACGTTCTTACATGGTTCGATCAAAGAGGAGGTCTATGTGGAGCAACCCGAAGGATTTGAGATTCATGATCGACGATCTCATGAGTGCAGGTTGAAGAAGTCCCACTATGGGCTAAAGCAAGCACCCAAAGCGTCGTATGAGAGGATCAATAACTACATGATGAAGTTGGGATTCACTAGGAGTGACGCTGACCCTAACCTTTAATTTAAGGTTGAAGATGACAAACCTCTCATACTGGTGCTATATGTTGACGACCTCTTTCTAACATGTTCAGACCCTCTCATTCCCAAATGTAAGAGGAGTTGGCTTCTGAGTTCGAAATGAAAGACCTATGACTAATGCACTATTTCCTAAGACTAGAAGTCTGGCAGAAACCAGGGGAGATTTTCCTATCTCAAGGAAAATACGTGGTGAAAATACTGGAGAGATTCAGTATGGTGGACTGCAAGCTCGTGACTACCCCAATGGATCTTGACTTCAAGAAGTTAAGTGATAGTGCTGCCGGACCTGTTTTACGAAATGCTACCGAGTATCGTCAACTCGTCGGAGCATTGATGTTCTTGGTGAACTCCCGTCTGGATATATGCTTTGCAGTCAACACGTTGAGTCAACATATGGTTGAGCCTCACCACACACATTGGATTGGTGCCCAGAATCCATTGAGATATCTTCGTGGCATGATCACTCATGGGTTGAGATACACTGTTGGAGATGTGAGACTACTTAGATATACCAATGATGATTGGGCAGGCAATGTGGTGGTCTGAAAGAGCACTTCAGGGTGTTGTTTCTCTTTGGGATCTGCCTCGATATCCTGGATGAGTAGGAAGCAGAAGTCGGTGGATTTGAGCACCGTCGAGGCAGAGTACATTGCTGCTAGTATGGCCTCCTATGAGGCAGTCTGGTTGCGAAAGCTCTTCAGTGACCTGTTTGGATTTACAATAGATACCAGCATGATCCTATGTGACAGCCAGAGCGGGATTCGTTTATCAGAGAATCTCGTATTCCATGATCTCTCCAATCATATTGACATCAAGTACCATTATATCCGAGATATGGTGCAGCAGGGAGAAATAAGGGCCCAACATATCGGTACAGATGAGTAGGTCACCGACATTTTGACAAAGCCCCTGGGAAAGGTCAAATTCTTTACTTTCTTAGAAGAACTTTGTGTCGTTCAGAGACCCTCTTATGAGGGTCGAGTATGATGTATTGAGCTCTAGGAGCTCTAGGGGGGCGCGGGGTACTTCTTGGAGCAACATGTGACCACAAGGCGATTCACCATCCCCTAGTGGTACACTATGTACAGATTGAAAGGTTCAACCTTCCCCTATGACACCCCGTGGTGACTGTGGAACAAGATGATTAATTCTCTTGTGGGCCAAGATGATTAGTTCTGAGTGGCACCTGTGGAATATGATGATTAGTTCTCCTGTGGGCCACGATGATTAGTCCTCCATGGCATCTATTGGATAGGATAATTCGTTCTTCATGGCATCTGTTGGACAAGATGATTCGTTCTCCTGTGGACAGGATGATTAGTTCTCCTATCAAGGCATCCTAACCATGCAATCTGGGACTCATGGGAAGTACTTCTCATCTGATCAATGAGCAAGGAGATGGGGTTAGGGACCTATCAATGGACATATCGTTGTATCTACCATACTCCCTATGCTAGGATGACCTCTATTGATCTGGGATCAATGATACTAATTTGGGACCAATAAGAGTGGTATGACACACTCTGAGATTGACTTCGAGTCAGTGGAGGATGGTATGATACATCCTTGATCATTTCTTTTTCTTCATAGTTTGAGCAGAGCAAGGGTCATGCTGTGAAGGGCAGTGAATTTGATGGATGGGATAGTAGCGACGGTCAAACGGATTGCAGATGGAGTTCTCCCTAGTTGAGAGGGAGTGTTAAAATTGGAAACTAGGGCCAAACTCCATGTGGGTCACCTTGTTTATGGTTGCTGATGTTTTTCCTAGAATCCTCTCATCGAGAGGTGTAGGATTGATCTAAATATCATCCAATTTTGACGAGTACTTATGGAGATATGAATTTATTTCTAATTACTTGACAAATTGTCAAGGTCGGCCAGCAACTAAGTGTGTGCCACACATGCCCAGTGTTTCTTATAAATAGAAAAGAGGTTGAGTCATTTCCAACTCATCTCATCACTCATCTTCTCTCTCTCCTACACATTAAAGGAGCCTCTCTCTCTCTCTCTCTCTGACATGTGGCTAGAAAAGAAGACACAGTAGGGCAAGGTAGATGCAGGAAGAAGGACACAGAAGCTGCAGGTCATCTCTTTGACCAACGTTGACCATTTAGGAGTGCAGTTTTGGTGTGGTTGCCTCTCCTAGGCAGGCCGCAAATTTTGGCATGCAAACCCAGGTGATCTAACCTTTGGTTTGACTAGTGTTGACTTCCCTAGTTTGGGGCAACAAGTTGACTTCAGTCAACTACAGTTTGACTGTATTTTTGGGGCTGTTTAAGGGCTATTTCTTCAGGTTGTTCGAGGGCTAGTTGACCAGAAATTGACCAAGCATATTGGAGGTCAATTTCAACTCGTTTGACCAAGTTTGACTTTGTTGATCTAGGGTTTTGTTGCTGCTGATATAAAATTACAGAACTCTGATTTTGTACTATTTCTCTTTGTTGAACTATTGAAGATAAAAGAAGATTTGATCAAAGGGTTTCCCCGCATTGGAGTTTGTCCCTGGCTAGCCACCACATCTTGTGTCTCTTGTCTTGACTTGTCTTTTGTTGATCATTTAATGTTCTATCTGCACTTTACTTAATTGGCTAATAAGAAGAAAAATAAGTTAACTGCTCCAAGCATAGAAGATACCATAATTTAACAAAAGGTAATTTGAGCTGCTTCCTTAATGCAGAAATGCCTGCATTCTTCTTTCGAATAATGTCTTATGCTGCTTTAACATTAGTGGGATCATACCCAATTTTAATCACTAAGTCTTCTAATGTTTTGGCCCTGTTATCCTTTGTCAAAGAGGATATCTTTTCTATCTTCAATTGTGACTATACATTTGAAAGAGTTGTTTTGAGTTTTGATAATGCCATAGCAATGTTGGTCATGATAAAGAAAAGCATCTCACCAAACTGCCTATGCATATCCATCTGATCAATTGGATGTATCTAGTTGGCATTAAAATAAAATGTAGTCTTCTTATAATCTGAAGAAGCCTTTGGAAAAGTCACTTGGGCTTGAAGGAATGCCATTTGCATCCTGCCTTTCTCACTGTCAAAAGATGTCAATAACCTATGTTGTGAAGTAGATGTTTGTTTCCAAAACTGAGCATATACATTTGCCTATAAAGATTCATTCTTCTGTTTAATTTCAAGGAAATTAGTGAAGATGTTTGACTCCTCATGCTCACTTGCTCCTAGAGACTGAGTGATCTCCAATAAATTCTATGAAACTAAAGAGGAAGATGGAGTAGTGATTGTAGCTTCTTCTGTCCCTGTAGAAACCTGTGAATCATTCAAATTGATGATTATAGGCTCCTTCTAACCATGAGTAGTAGTAGTGCCTTTCAATTCAGTCCTTGATTTCTTATGATAATGAATGAATTCCTTTTCACCTATAGTTGGTGATGAGGATCCTTCTCTAGGCCTCTTGTCCTGCTTGGTTTGAGAAGTAGGAGTCTGGAGTGTAGGAGGTAAAATTTGTTCTTCTACTTCTTGAAGTGCGTTCTCCTCCCACTATTCTTGATTCCTGTACTTCTCAATCTCTTCTCTTCGTGTATGATTGTAAGGAGTGGCTTTGAGTTCCACCCTTTAGTTGGAAACAATATTGAATGTGTCATAAGACCGGGTGAAACTGGGTTGAAAACCCATCTATTTGAGGATTGCATTTGCTTCAATACCTGCTGATCTTGTATTAAAAATGAATGATCTTACCTATGACTTGATCTTAAACTGAGATTTCCTCTTCCCTGAAATGAAATGTTCATCCATATTAATCATTTGCCTAATATATTTGAGAGAGAAAATTCTCATTGGAACATATTTGGGCAGTTTATATGTAGCCAATTTGCAGCCATATACTCTAATCTCTATATAATTCTGGTAAATATATTAATCTCATGTTCTAAGTTGATCACTGAGGTGCAAACTCCTTTTGATTTATGGACTGATCTTGGGCTCACATTGGCTGTTGAGAAGTTGTGCAACTAGGTGAATGAAACAGTCAATGAAGTCTAAAAATTTGAACTCAGTTGAGTTCCTTCTGATCAATGAGGTCCACTGTGTGACTGCTTGCTTGTTTATCATCCTGCTTGTATAAAACAATAGGTAACCTGTCTCCCTGCTAAAAAATAATCATATGTAGTAGTACAGAGGAATATTTAAACACTCCTTTAGCAGTGATTTTCATTAGTTGTTCATGCATAGTCTCAGCCAAAAATTGATTGTAATTACATGAAGGCATGCTTGTTTTCTTTAGAGAAAATGGATAGATAACTTAGGATAGATTCATCTACCCATTGATCTGTTTGGTAGCATAACAAGTAAGAAACTAGGGAAATGATGTGTGTAGCTCTCTTAGGGAATATGGATGTTGGATGGGAAGATTCTTTTTAGGAAGTTCAACATCTTCTGGAGAAAAATCTCAAAGATCTGAGCTTTTTGAGGGAAAGTAAGCTTATGATATAGATTCAGTAAAACGACAGTGGAGAAAAAGCTAAGGGAATTATTTTCAGAGATCACAAACATTTTGTTGATAATTTATGGAGTGATGGATACCCAAATGCCTCCATTCTGAGCTACCAAAGTTCTCTACAAGGGGTTATACTTAGCTTGATATCACATGACTAGATTAGGAAAAGAATGGGTTTGAGGAAATATATACAAGGGCAACAGGGATTCCCATAGATTGATTTCGTCTTCAAAATCAATATAAGATTGTTTTACATGGAAAAAAATCTTGATAACGACAAAATAAGATTCACATGGAAAAAACATTGATAACAACAAACTATTTTACTTTTTGCCATAGATAAAATATTTCAATGTATAGCATGAATAATATAATAGAAATAAATAAAATAATATCGGCATGAACAAAAATATTAATAACAAAATAATATTTCACATTGTACCATAAAATAAAATAAGTTAATGTTATACCCTAATAACATAATTGAGGGGAGAGGCTCATTCAAAAGAGAAACCCTCATTCTACAATATGATGTGTATGAAATTTTGCTCATATCCACCAAAATAATATTTATAAAAAAATTTAGCATGAGACAAAAATTAAATGTACTGCTCATCAACGAGAACGTGAGACAAAAATTAGATCTACTGCTCATCAACGAGAACGAGAACCATCACCATAAAAAAAAATTAGATCTACCACTCATCAACGAGAACCAGAACCAGAACCATCACCATCTCCGTAGCTGAGCCTCGGGTCACTGGCGGGCTGCAATTCCTCAGTAGGCGCCTGCGAATGTGGAGGATCTGAGGCGCCAATTATTTAGTGGAAGGAGCCCGATGAAATGGGGCGACAAATGACGGAGAGACCACGGCAATCGACGTCGGGCGGAGGAAGTATGAAGAATTGGCCTTGCTTTGACCTCTCGCAGATGGCTACGCGGTTTTGGCGGTGGAAGAGGTGACTCACCAGTTTCTGCCACTCCATTACCTGCTCCTCGTTTTCGCTGGCCACGGTTAAGAAGAACTGCGGAAATCTGTTGAGATCCTCAGACACGGGCATCTCATTAACTATGTGGAGCTCCGGGGGCACCTGCAAACACACCATGAAATGTTGTACCCTACTAATGAGCTTGCTGTCCTTGTATAGCTTCAGCATGCGCGCTGGTTCTAACAGCGGACTCATCAGTGCATTCTGTCTCACGTCCCTTTGGCTACGGCTACTGCTATTCCGATTGCTACTCATTTTCGTTTTCTGTCTCTGCAAACACAGATCTTCAGACAATAAACGCAAAAACAATAATAATAAGTGACTCAGAAAAACCATAAGATATACCTACGTTGGCTCTGCTATCACGCAGTTTCGGGATTTCTTCTTCTTCGTTTTAATTCCAATGCGCCAATCACAGGTATATAAATACCAAATTTATTAAATATAAAATAATTTATTTTTTAATCATTTTATTTTCCAGTTAACTACATCATCAATAATATTCTAATGAGTTTTTCCTATGGTTAACTAAATCAAATTTACATTAATAAAATTTAAAAGTTCATCTATTTACATTTTTAAACTCAGTTCAACTTAACTCTCTTTTAAGATAAGAATAAAATATTTTCTAAATTAAAAAGAAAAAAGAAAATGTTATGCATGTTTAATTAATTGTTTATATAACCTAATATAATTTCATGTAAAATAATTAGAAGTAGAAAATACATGTATGTAAAAAGTTTATTGAGTTGAAAGGTTCATTTTACAACCTAGTCTGAAGGTTATGTTTAAGTATGTCCATGTTCAACTTGGAGTTGACACTCCCCCTTAAAATAAATAAATAAATATTCTCTAAATAGTAAAAAAGTAACTTATAATCAAAAAAAAATTATATATATGTTATGCATGTTTAAATAGTTGTCCATATGACTTAATATAATTTAATATAAAGTAATTAAAA
This sequence comes from Pinus tabuliformis, assembly GCA_031772625.1. Classification (NCBI taxonomy): domain Eukaryota; kingdom Viridiplantae; phylum Streptophyta; class Pinopsida; order Pinales; family Pinaceae; genus Pinus; species Pinus tabuliformis. The sequence continues at coordinate 31,116,118 of CM062810.1, read as the reverse complement.
GTTAAAAAAACATGTGAGTAAGATGTTCAAGCCTTATATTTTCCAAAATATCTAAATAATGAAAACTTGCACATTGTTTTTTGCACTCTAAAATAAGTTTACACCTAAAGAAATTTGATCCTTCTTGGCTCATGTTAAATTTGTGCTTAAGATGGATCTATGCAGGCTATAAACTTTAGTTATTAAATTTTATCTTAAATCTCTCTTAAAAAAATTATTTAAATTTTTTTTTTTCAATTTTGCAATGTATATTATTAAAAAGTTATAATATTTTTTTAATAATGATAATTAAAATTCATTATTATAAATAAATAAGTATTATAAAAAAAATCCATTCTTTCATAAGGATACACAAATTATTATTATTATTATTATTTAAGTTAGAATTCATTAGATTACATTATTATTATTATTTAAGTTAGAATTCATTAGATTACAGGAAATTTAATTAGAATACAAGCATATATAGTCTAATATAGATAGTGTCTAGATTAAGCATATATAAAAAACAAAACTTCCTACCTGACTTAGAAATATTGTAGGAATTTACAGGGTAAGTTCCTCACATAGAACACCAAAAGACACCGCTCACAAACAGATCACAGACCAATACACCAATATTCTTGACATGGTTAACACTCTCAAAGTCCACGGCCTGAGCCAACACGACCACTTCAGGCAATTTATTAATAAAAGAATTAAAATTTACATAAGCTTCTCTCATGAATGATCACCCTACAAATGACCCTCCATGCTCTCTAAATAGAGATCATGGACCAATCGGTTGTTAAGCCACGGATCAAGTGTTGGTAATACCGAGGAGAGAATGAACCATTGAATCACTTCATGTCTGGAACATATCGTGATAGTCGAATTGTAAGTTACAAAAGTACATAGTAAAGAAACACACTTTACCTAACTCTACACTAGACCAAGTTATACTTAACTCCTTCCTATGTGTCGGAATATCCTAACATCCCCCCTTAAGAACAACATGGGATACGATTGAAGGATGTACAAATATGACACAATAGGAGAAAGAAGGAGGCATTAGAGCCTATCCCCCCTTAGTGACAACTTCCTGAAATCCAACCATAAATTGAAGTTTAGTAAACTTCACCGCTATGAGAGCATTTGTAAAGATGTCTGCAACTTGATCATCGGTTGAACAATATTGCACTTCAAGAACATGGTCACGAATGAGATTTTTGTGAAGTGTATGTGTAATTCAATGTGTTTGTTGCATTGATGTTGGACTGGATCTTTACATAGTTGAATAACACTTTGATTATCACACCAAAGTGTAGTCGGATGCTGCTACTGAAAGCCAAACTCTGACAGGGTCTGACGAAGCCATATGGCTTCCTTACTAGCTTCTACGACACCACGATACTCTACTTCTGCTGAAGAAAGAGAAATGGAACTTTGTTTCTTGCAAGCCCATGTAATAGGTACAGAACCAAGAGTGCAGACATAACCTAAAGTAGACTTTCGATCATCAGGGTCACCAGCCTAATCGAAATTAGTAAAACCAACCAATAGAGGAAATGCTTTTGCACTATAATGAATCCCAAACTGAACTGTACCTCGAACATAACAAAGTATTCTTTCAGTTGCTTTCCAATGACTTTCATGTGGGTTTTGCATAAATTGAGCAACAAGGCCAACATCAAAGGAAAGGTCAGGAAAGGTATGGGTCAGATACAAAAGTTTTCCTACAAGTTGACGATATAAGGTAGCATCAACTTCAGGGGAAGTACAAGTGACTGAAAGTTTGGCTCCAGACTGAAAGGGAGAAGGGGATGTCTTACAGTCTTCCATGTGAAAATGGCGTAGAAGATCACATGCATACTTGGACTGGGAAAGGGAAATACCTTCCTTGGTTTGCAAGACTTAAAGACCAAGAAAATAATGTAAGTGTCCTAAGTTTGTCATTTCAAACTTCTTTTTAAGGCTAGACTTATCATGGTTTATAAGGTTGGGATCACTACTAGTGAGGATAAGGTTATCAACATAAAGAACAAGAATGATAAAATATTTTCCCACTTTCTTAGTGTAGACAGTATTGTTAGAATGACACCTAGAAAAGCCAATATCTAAAAGAAAGCTATCCATTTTGGTGTACCAAGCCCGAGGGGCTTGCTTGAGACCATAAATGGGTTTCTTATGCTGACATACAAGTCTGGAGTCTATTTTTATAAAGCTAGGAGGTTGTTCCATATAGATTTCTTCATGCAAGTCCCCATGCAAGAAGGAAGACTTAACATCCATTTGATGGACTTCCCATTTGAAAGAGGCAGCAAGGGAAAGAATAAGACAGATAGAGTTCATTTTGGAAACAGGGGAGAAGGTTTCAGTATAGTTAATGCCTTCAACCTGTGAAAAACGCTTAGCAACAAGACAAGCTTTATGTTTATCAAATTTTCCATCTGGTCCAAACTTGGTTCTGACAGCCACTCATGAGAATGAGAAGAAGAAGATACATTTAGTGCGTAACCAAACCGAGTTTCTTGACAGCCACATGCAAAAAGTACAATTCCTGAAGATGAAGTTGAAGTTGAAGAGTGCTCCAAATGAATGTTATGCTTCTTCATTGCTACTTCCAAGGCTTCCATCTTCTTAAAGAATTTGGATTTTAAGTGGCCATCTCGATTACAAATGTTGCAATGGCTTGTTTTTATTTGCCTTATCATTTTGTTGAATTGATTTTTCGTTTTGAGGCTGAAAGTGCTTAGGACCTTTGGTTGGTTTATTGGTGTAAGACTACACTTGCACATACCCACAGTATGCATATTAAAAATGCATCCACAACTGTCCCAGGATATTTAACTCTGCAATGGAGTTAAATCTACATACCATAAATGGTCAAGAGGCCCATTCACCAATTCCTGAGTATAGGAATTTAATCACCCTGCCTGAAACCTCTTATCGGGACTCATAAATCATCCCCAAGCTTTCAGTGACACTTTGATTAAAGTCTTCCTTTATATTCTTCGTATCGGAACTTAAATCCTTCAGAGCCTTTATAATCCTTCACCCACACATATATATATCTTTCTCCCTTATAACATGGGATCATATATATATATAACACATAAACCATATATCGTGCTTTTCCCTTCTAAAAACCACTTATAAAGGAAACATACCTTTATAAAGGAAACTCCATTTTCCTTAGTTTTTCTGTTTCTTGTACAGATTCTCACAGTTTCTGAGATTAAACCTTCATCACAATCGCGCTATCGCTATATTCAGGACTTATCATATATGTGGTTATCGCCCCTACTCCAATTCTGATATGACTATCGGAAGTCGTAAACACATGCTTTATGTGAAAAGGCACGCACTATCAGAAATATTAACTATTTGGGAATACAAAGGAAATTCCCTCTGTTCATACCTTCTAGATTTCAAAATGTATAGACCTGAATTTATGTATCGTCAGGTCCGACACTGTGAAGTTCCTCCGCCGAATGTCGATTGACCCCGATGCCCAATTGCCAATATATTGCCAATGCCCATCGCCGATATCGCTATCGGCGATATCTCAATTCCACTAAATTGTTGACCCTTAGCGCCTCCGATCATCGATATGAGATTTCATTGAGATTGTTGATCTGGCAACAATCCAACTGTCCACGATTAATCTCGCTCACTCTTTGCAAACTTCTAAGGTTTATCCCGATAGCTTTAAAGGGTCTTCCACCGCTGCGATTTGATCTCAACCATTGATCTAAATGATCCAATGGCTCCATAACCAGATCGAGATGCTTGACAACCACATGCAGGAAGTGCAATTCCTGAAGATGAAGTTGAAGTTGAAGAGTGCTCCAAATGAATGTTATGATTCTTCATTGCTGCTTCCAAGGCTTCCATCGTCTTAAAGCATTTGGATTCTAAGTGGCCATCTCGATTACAAAAGTTGCAATGTCTATCAATCTTCTTCCCTTTGTTTTTATTTGCCTTATCATTTTGTTGAATTGATTTTTCATTTTGAGACTGAAAGTGCTTAGGAACCTTGGTTGGTTTATGGCCATTCCTTTTAGGATACTACTTCTTAAGATTCTTTGAACTTGGTTGCTGCAGAGCGGCTAAGGCTTTCTTAGAAGAATTTCCAAGATTAAGAAGACCAAGATCTAAGAGTTTTTCTTATTCTCTTATTAAAGAATCACAAAAGACATCAAAAGAGGGGGACTTATAGTCTTGTCCTTGAGAAATAAAGGCTTCTCTAGTAGAATGGAAGGTGGAAACAAACACAAAGTAGGCTGGTCCTAACTTAGTAAGAATAGAATAGATAAGTTTACCATCTTCTTTCTTAACCTTAACACCTTCCAAGAGAAGTCTAAGGGTCTTGAACTTGGAAAAAAAATCTTCAATGGAAGAAAAATTGTTGGGGTCCATAAGCAACTCATTTTCAAGTTGATGGGCTCTAATTTTATTTTTAATTCCAAAAACTTTAGTGAGTTGTTTCATTGCTTCGTTAGGCATATCAAGTTCTGCGATATGGAATCTAAGGTCTGGAGAAATATACATCCCTATCAACCCACGTGCTTCATCTTTCCTATTTTCCCATCTGGTTGCCTTATATTCATCTTTAGGTTTAGTTTCTTGGCTTGAGGCTATGCTATAAAGACCTTTACTTCTAAGTAAATCCACAATGTAGGACCACCATTGGAAGTAGTTGGTGCTGTCAAGAATGACTTGCCACGAACTTTCCATTTTAACAGAAATTGAAGTTGTAGATGCTAAAACTAATTGTTGAAATGTAAATACCTCAAAAAATTAGGCTGATTGAAAAAAACGGCTCTGAAAATGGCTTCCGGATGAAGAAGTTATGTCTTTTTGAAGAAAATTTGTTGAAGATGCCAACGAAGTGCATGAATGTGCAGAAGTGAATGATAATGTTATATTAAAAAAAATCGCCCCTTCCCCCCTTCCAAACTTAATCTAACTAGTTCATTTTAAAAAAATATGTTACCTACTTTTATGACTAAGTGTAAGTTACTTTTACAATGGTACTTTATGAGTTACCCACTAAATTGTAACTTAAATAAAAGAGAAAGAGACTTTAGAATTATAAGCGACTCACTTTTTATAATGGGTGAGGACACTTATACATAAAAGTAACTTTAAAACATAAGTTACACGTGCTTTTCGAAAAAGCAACTCAACAAAAATAATGGCTTTAACTCAAGACTTCTATTCTCATAAAGTAACTTTGAACCAAGTGAGCTAGTTTAAAAGGTTAGTAATTTTTGGAAAAGATGAAGGGGTTCTTTTAGTCACTGAAGCTTTGGGGTGTGTGCTTACTTGAAAAACTCTTTTTCCCTACAAAACAAAAAACCACACAACCCAACACAAACATACAAAAAAAAAAACCAAACCTTATGGCTTGAAGTTAGCTTTTGCAGGGAACTAAATATATTCCTCTATGTTTCTGATTGCCCGAGATCACACTAAGGCATGCGAAAAAGAGCATACGCATGAGAAAAATATTTCCTTTCTGTTTCAGATTTGCCCAGATCGCACTAAATCGGAGGGCAAAGGGCATACATAGAAATGAAAGGTATAGATCTGATAATAAAAACCAGAAAAATAAGCAAACTAAAATAAACAGAGAGATAAATAGCTATAACTGCATATAAATATTGTATACCTCTATATCTTAAAAATGACATAGCTAGGGCTACCATAAACCTTTTCATGTGAAACGAAAGGGGTTCCTCACTGGAATAGATGCTTCTAACACAATAAAGCAGTCATCTCGGCTCGAAAGCGGTCAGAAATAATAGATCTAGGAAACAATAATCGGATGCAGTTGTACTAGCTTCCGATTTAGATCACCAACGGATTTAGCCCTCAAATAGCTCCAATACCATGTAGTAATCTACAGGGTAAGTTCCTCAGACAGAACACCAAAGGAAACCACTCACAAACAGATCACAAATTAATACACTAGTATTCTTGACGTGGTTAAATCCCTCAAGGAGGGAAATAATCCATGGCCTGAGCCAATGCGACCACTTCAGGAAATTTATTAATAAAAGAATGAAAATTTACATAAGCTTCTCTCATTAACAGTCACCCTACAAATGACCCTCCATGCTCTTTAAATAGAGATCATGGACCAATCAGGTGTTAAGCCACGGATCAAGTGTTGGTAATACCAAGGAGAGAATGAACCATTGGATCACTTCATGTCTAGAATATATCGTGACCATCGGATTGTAAGTTACAAAAGTACATAGTAAAGAAACACACTTTACCTAACTCTACACTAGACCAACTTATACTTAACTATTTCCTATGTATCGAATATCCTAACAAATATCCCAGAGATGACCATGTTCCCGTAGATGGAAAATGAGATGGTCTCGCTAAGTGTTTTGAAACCAGTTTGTAGCTACAAAAAAAAATTGACATGCAGGTGAACATCATAAACTGAAAAAGGCTTTCCTAATTCTTGGTAGCAATCAGAGAAATGTCAAGAATTAGTTGATGGGATCATCCTAACCTTCCTTCAGTCAAGGTAGCCTTTCTCACTCCATTAGCGTCCCATCGAAGCTTGTGTCTACATCCTACTACGAGTTCACCTCCTTTTTCTTATCTTCTACTCTTCCCCAACTATTAGTAGCGTGTTCCTTGACCACCTTTTTTCTCTGTGGCCCTGGTTTTCCATAGATATTCGCCACAATGCTACTCAATGGCCTTGGTCTTTTAGAGACCTTCTCCCCCCTACTCATTGGCCCCAACTATTGGGACTGGGTAGTGTTTCCCCTTGAGAGACAAGAGTCTAAAGGAACCAAAGAAGAAGAGCCTAAGTTATCTGAAGAGTTGGATGGTGGTGGAGGTATTTGAATTCCCATAGCACCGCCCAGAACAAGAAAAGTTACTCGAACCTGAACAAGAAAAAATTCAAGATCAATAACTCGACCTTCCACAAAATTCATAACTCCTTCCTAATCTCGTAAGTTTTTTATGCAACCAACTCACAAAATAGAAGCAAAGATAGATCAACAACTTAAGAAATAACCTCTTTGAGAGGGAAACCTCCTTTACATCACATACATGAACAATTCTTGGATGACACAAATGATAATACCTCCTTGGTATATATAGGAGTCTAAGGGGTCATAATATAATCAAAGACTACATAACAATAACAATGTAAGGGAAAAACAATAACAATAGTGGGCTTCTATGGGACACAACAATAACAATATGGGGGATACATGGGCACATCAATAACAATAGAGTGCTACACTAACAATAACAATAAGAAGGTTACACTAGTATTATAGGGACCTAACATGCCCCTCTCTTTCCAAAAAGTGTTGTCGTCAATGCTTGAGTAGTTTCAAATACTTCTGTATAAAATTCTCATCCTCCCATGTGGAATATTCATGGGTAAGTTCTTCCACGTAATGAGATACTTTGAAATTAATCGATCCCGTAGATGTCGAGTTCTTGTTTTCATGATTACTTCAGGTTCAAATATGATTTTTCCTTCTTGGTTAAGTTTTGGAAATATTGTTTAAACTGGGATTTTGTCACCGATAACCTTCTTTAAGTATGAAACATGGAAAATTGGGTGTACTCAAGAAGATGCAGGCAAATACAATTTGCATTCCATAGTACCAAAATTTTGCACCACCTTATAAGGACCATAGTACTTGGTGATAATTTATTATCATTCTAAGCTTCCTTGAGGGACATTTGTTTGTATGTTGTAGCCGTAAAAATAACTAGTCACCTACATCAAAACTTCTTTCAATGTGATGTTGATCTTCTTGTTGTTTCATTCGATTTTGCGCTAGAGTGAAGTTATCCTTCAAGAGTTGGAGAAATTGTTTTTGATTCTCAATGTGATATTCCATTGCTTGAACCTTAGAATTTTCTCTTAAAGATGATGTGATGGATGGTGGATGATATCCATAAAGTGTCATAAATAGGGTCATTTTTTCTACAATATGGAAGGAAATGTTATACCACCATTTAGCTAGAGGTAACCACTTGACCCATTGTGTTTGTTTATCAATGCTAAAACAATGAAGATATCCTTTCAAACATGTGTTCACTATCTCAATTTTCCCATCAGATTGGTGATGGCAAGGTTATGAGCTAATTGTGTACTAAGACAAGAAAATAATTCTGTCCAAAATTTTCCAGTGAAAATGGGATCTTTGTCACTTACAATAATCTTTGGGTTTCCATGTAGCTCTTAATTGTTTCCATAATTGCAGTAGCAATTGTACTGGTTTTAAAAGAATGAGATAATGCACAGAAGTGTGCATACTTGGTAAGTCTATCAACTACCACCATGATGACACTATTTCCTGCAAACTTGGGTAAACCTATGATAAAATCTATTGATACCTCCTCCCAACATTGACTTGGAATGTCTAAATATTGTAATAGACTTGGGGTCTTAATTGTCTCGACTTTATTTTGTTGGGAAACCAAACATTCTGCCACAAACTTCTGAATACTAGATTTAAGGTCATCCCAAAAAATTCCTTCTTGACCCTGAGGTAAGATTTTAAAAATCTTGAGTGCCCTCCTAAGGGGGAGGTGTGCAATTCCAAAAGAAACTTTTGTTTGAGTTGGGAATTTTGGAGCCTGTAGAAAACCTAACTTCATCAGACCAAATCTCAAAAAATATAGTGAACCAAGATTTTAAATTTGTACACAACATTCACCAAGATTTCAACTCCACATGGTCGAAATTTCAATTTCTGAAGACTCATAGAAAAAAATTATAGCAAAAATACCAAGATGATCTGTTTGAAGCAGCGAAACCCTAGAATCCAAAGCTTTGATACCAAATGTTATGCAATAGTGATTTGTAATTCATTACATCAAAGTGAAATTATGCGGCTTGTGTCTGTTGAAGGAAAAATCCATTGTTTGTTTTTGAGTGTGCAAGAAGTTGTTAAGATTAAATTTTTTCTCTTTGTAACTTAGATTTTGAGGAAATTAGGTTGCATTTTTCAAAACAAGGGCCAAGTAGTATTTCACATTATCTCTTATTTGTATATTGAAAATGATCCATTGATTCTTGTATTGTTGAAAAGTAATAGATGAATTTACTCCCTACAACAAGATTCTAGTGTTTGTTTGCAACTTTGGAAAGTTAGCTCACTTCCCTATTCCAAACCCTACTATTTGATATAATGTAGGTGTAATGAACCCCAGAAATATAAAAAAATTATTTTATTTTATTAGCATTGTTTTTAAGTTATTATTTAATCAGTAGGTTGATGGATGTGAAACTGGTAAGTTGACTCAAAGCTAAATGCAATCGAGCATGATAACGTAATCTTTTCACTTCAACGAATTGTAACTATAGTAAGGAAAGAGGTTCCATTTAATTTTCAACAATACAAGAATCAATGGATCATTTTCAGGATACAAATCAAAGAGAATGCATAATACACGATTCTTGGCCCCCTTTTTTAAAATGCGACCTAATTTCCTCAAAATCTAAGTTAAAACAAGAAAAATTTTAATCTTAACAACTTCTTGCATACTAAAAAACAAACAATGAATTCTTCCTTCAACAGACACAAGCCATAATTTCAACTTGATGTAATTACAAATCACTGTAAATAGAATATTGTGCTATCTTATAGAGAGAAATAATTAGTATTCACTTCAACAAAAATAACAAACTCCAGTGTTGCCTTGAAAAACCCTAACTTTTTCCTAATACTAATGATTCTTTGCAATTATGAAAAAAAATACTTAGTTTGATGTATTAATATAAAAAGGATAGACTCAAGCTATCTCAACAACGACCGATCCTTCTTTTGATTAATTAGCAATTCACCATTGAATCAAACCTTGAACCGTAATTTGCAAAGATAAATAATTCTTCAAGAAGGCAACTCAAAACATCGAATCAAAATAGAGAGGATATTCCATAGCATAAACAAATCTAAATAAACACAACAATCAAAAGTTCATAGACTTAGCAATTGGAAAACTTAAATTTTAAAAACATTCAGCATGTGAAGATGCAATCAACTTGAATCAGTGTGCATACACACTGGTGCTAAGGACTAAGTGCGCAAATATACACTATGTTGCTAAATATAAAATGTGTAGTCCGAGAAAGTTTTAGAAAAAATAAAAATAAAGCCAAACAATTCACAAAATCCAAACTTGTAATATCTTTCAGACACTCAGATAAGGCTATAAGAAGAGGTAAAAGTGAGATGATGAAGAATGAGACATTCCCCAGTATGGATGCCAATTTTTTAGGAAGACAATTGACTTCTTGCTGACAAGAAGGATCTCCCTAGATTTCTAACAAAACCTAGTAACAAACATCAAAATAATTGCTACCTTTCCTTAGCTTAAACTAAAACATGAAACATGTAGTACGTGAAGAATCACTTACCTATTAGAGATGTGCCCATAGCAGTCATTTCAGTGCTTTCCACATACATCTTTTCCTCAATTCCTTAGAGGCATTACCAATGCTTCCACAACTTCTCCATGATGCTCCAAAAGAGATCTTCATTGTTTTGTAGTTGATAGACAAACACAATGGTTCAAATGGTTACCTCTAGCTAAATGGCGGTATAACAGTTCCTTCCATACTGTAGTAAAAATGACCCCCATTTATGTCACTTTATGGATATCATCCACCATCCATCACATCATCTTTAAGAGAAAATTTTAAGGTTCAAGCAGTGCGTTGACAGTGCTAAACCCACAAACATTCAGGGGATCACCTCAGTATGAAGTCCCAACTAGACCTCACATAGTTTGGTGTGGGATTCCCATTCAGTATGACGATCTAGTTGCCATTATATTAAAGATTTTTCTCAACTCTTGCCTATGAGCACATGAGAGTGGTCTGCTTTGTCTTCGAGTAGTGAGGTTCACATTCATGGTGATTGCTATTGTTACTTGTGTCAATGGTTCTTTCACTATAGAGGGAGAGGGTGGGAGTGAGTCCCAAGTCAGTTGGGAGGAAGGCCCAACTCTATTAGGAACACACAACATAGTAGGACGTGCACAAATTGCGAAAGAACAGTCCACATAGATGCAACAGTCACAACACACAAGGGAAGATAAAACATACAACACTCAGTGGGCGAGTCTGTATGAGTGTAATGGTTGTTATAGCAATTTTTATTTGAAAGGTCTATCTGATGTTTGGGGAGGTAACCAACACGGGAAGGACAAAGTTGACAACACATACAATACATTTTCATTATTATATATGTATTACAACAAGTGAATGAGTTTAAGTGTTAAACACATGTTAAAGCAACATGCATTACAAGTGTTCAAGATCAATCTTACAATACTTACAATACATGTGTGAAAACGTGCTAGCATGTTAGGAGGCTTCTAAATTAAGTGAAACTTCCAAGAAACATCGTTACACCATACATCACTAACCCCGTGGGTGGGGCATTGGAGCCACTACTTACTCCTCAAAGAAAATGTTACAGACTCTCAAGGCTATGTGGGAGGAGTTGAGGTGAAAATTACTTTGCATGTACAAATAAGGGGGTATTTATAGCCAAGGGTGAAACTGACCCTTGTGGCTATTTGACTACCCTCATGATTGTTTGACTTCCATGACTTTTCGACTTTACATGACTCTTCATACAATAAGTGGGTCTCTTGGACTTCCACCTAACATTACATTGATTAACAGTATGGCTCATAGTAGAGATGTGGACGACATGATTCATGACAAGACTCGACATGACAATGCTGGTACATTCGTGTTGCTGCTAGTGTGCATGTCGAGCTGTAGTGTTGCTGGGTGATGTATGTCCTCATTGTGTGTCATAGCAACATGTGCGGAGTCTTCAATGGTCGTTGGGTTCACTTGATGTTTCATTCGCATGTTGATCCTTACTTGTATGTTGGTAAGCTTGACAGGTTCGCCCGTTCACAAAAAGTGCATGTTCATCTGTCGTCCATCCGTGAACACATCTTTGCATGATCGTCCATTCGCGAGCACATATCTTTGCATGCATCGTTTTTTCATCCATTGGTGAACTTGTCCTTCTGCATGTGCTCCCTTTGTTCATCCCATCTGTCGTCACACCACGTTTGTTTGTGTACCTGTATCTACAGTCACTCAAGAAGAGACGACATCAAATCCATAAACCTCCTAGTCTACCATGTTGCATGATCATTTCGGATGTAGGGGACTGGGAGAGGAGACAAGGTTGCGAGCTAGGATGGAGGCTCCAGGAATAGATGGTGAAAATTTCGCAGCAGTCACTAGGTGATGGAGATGGGAAATATGGATCAACAATGACTGTCTGTGGGGTATGGCTTAGCTGGAGGACAAAACTGCACAATTTTTAAGAGGAACAGTCTAGGCTGCGAGAAGGCTGGGAAGGAAAAATCTGCATAATTTCCGAAAGGAGTGGGTAGCGGGAGTTTGGAAGCCAAAACTGTGTAATTCCTAGAGGGAACTAATAGCTGGCTGTTGGGACACTGGTAGCAAAAAATGTGAAATTTCTGAGGGGAACTGGCAGTGAGCTTCTGGGAGCTGGGCAATAAAATCTGTGCAATTCTTGGAGGGAACTGGTAGTCAACTACTGGATCTTGGTAGCAAAAATTGCTCAATTCCTAGAGGGAAGTGACAGTCGACTGCAGGGAGCTACTGGTGGGAAAAACTGTGGAGACATTGGGAGGCTAACCTACTAATCACCTCTGCGCAAGTTTTGAGCTGAGCAGACTGCTAGGCAATAGAGGGATTGCTCATGAAAAATGCGTAGTTTTACAAGTGAGTAGCCAGTCGACTGACTGGAGGGTTGGCTATAAAAACTGCGCAATTTTCTGAGGGAGATAGGGACAAGCACTGGGTGTTTATCTAGCCTGTCTGTGCAATTTTCTCATTCAGTAGAGCGGATAAGGTCTGCAGCCTCTGCACAATTTTTTAGGGGAGTCAGTTTAGGGGTGACTACCGGGTCAAACTCTCCATTTGACCAACATGAAGGTTGATTGATCTGCTTGTGGGCAGCACAACTTGAAACAGATTCCTTAGTGCTTTCGTGTTGTTCTAGGTGAGAGTCGATCGAGTCGATGGTGGGGTGAAGGTCTGGCTGTCAAAGGGGAATCCGGTCATCTGAACTTCAACAAAATGACTAAGTGTGTGAATGAATGAAAAGGTGCATAATATGTGATCTCGCAAACACACACTTACATGACTTGACGACGAGACGAATCAAACCATCTAGACACACATGCTCAACATGACTGACCGACGGTGTGAGCGACAATTTGTTAGGTCCCTATACTACTAGTGTAACCCCTTTTTGTTATTAGTGCAACCCCATTATCGTAATATTGTGCCCATATAGTCCCATTGTTGTTATTATTATGCCCCATAGAAGCCCACTTTTGTTATCGTTGTGCCCCTACAATATTATTGTTATGTAGGCTCTAATCGTATTGGGACCCCTTAGACTCTTATATATAGAAATGAGGTCTTTTCCTTTGTATCATCCAAGAATTGTTCATTTTTGTAATGTAAAGGAGGTTTCCCCCTTGAGAGGTTGATTTCTAAGTAGTTGATCTATCTTTTCTATATTTTTTTTAGCTGGTTTCATAACATTTGGTATCGGAGGTTTGGATTCTATGGTTTCACTGCTCCGAATAGGTCATCGTGCCACTTTGGTTATAAATTTTTATCTATGAAGTTTCAGACGCTAAAAAAACCCCATTTGAGCCGAAATCGTTTTGAACCTCAAGTCCGAATTTTAGATATTGTATCTCTATATTTGCAGAGATAGGATCTAAGGAAGTTAGGGTTTTTGCAAGCTCCAGAATTTCATCTCAAACAGGTCATCAGGGAATTTTCTCTATAATTGTTTTTCTGGGAAAGTTCAGACTCTAAAATTAAAACCTATTTGAGCCAAAATCTTGGTGAAGCTCGGGCCCAAATTTTAGATATTCTTTCGCTATATTTTCGGAGATATGGTCAAAGACATTTAGGGTTTTTGAAGGCTCCCGAATTACATCCCAAACATCTGACCTAGGGAAAATCGTCATAAATTTCTCTCTGAGCATCAGATTGAAATTTCTTAAAAAGTTACAGAAAGAGGATGATCTGTAGTTTTCTGTGTATCGGTTTTAGGTCCTAGGGTTGAAACAATGACACATGGCACTTTGTACAAGTTCACTCTACTAAACTAGTCCATTGTCTGATCATCATGGAAGATTTAGCATAACTCTTCCTTGGAGAGTTCAATATTGATTAGAATTGTGGGGTTGCAAAGAGGACTTAGAGGGCTACCATAGAACACAATTTTAGACCTTGGAGAGCCGAAATTACAGAGATACAACAGATTCAATATCAAGCTCCTACAAAGTGAAAATAGGTGTGTATTCTTTTTAAGTTTTGCATAAGTTTGGCTGAAAATTTAGTTTGAATGAATTCAAAGGGCTTGGAAACTAATATGGATGGTATAGAAGAAAAAATTGAAGGAAACATGGAATATTTGAAGATAGATTTGACAAAGTTGCTACAAGAAATGCTTACTAATGGAAAAATGGTAGTAAAGGAAACTCATGATGAGAACAAAAGAAATGTTAGTCACGATTTCATATACTCTACATTGGATTCAAGACCCACCATATTCCAAAGATCGATATGAGGAAGTTTGATGACAAGGATCTCATAACATGGATACTATAGATGGAGCAATATTTCGATCTCCATAATGTGCAAAACACACAAAAGGTACACATTGCAACTTTATATTTGGAACCAAATCAATTTGTATGGTATCAATGGCTTTGCTCTCATGAACAATTTGTCACTTGGGCAATTTTTATGAAAGAAATGATAGCATATTATGAGGATACAAAAAGAAACACCTTTTTTAGCCAACTGATAAATCTCAAACAAAAGGGTTGAATAATGGAGCACATTGAGGACTTCCAAAAATTGAATATAAGGGTAAAAGATATTACATAGGAGCATATGATTGATGTGTTCATTGGGACTTTAAAGGATAACATTCAACATGAGGTTCGTCTTTAGAAACCTGATTCATTGGAGAAGGCATTCAGGTTGGCAAGAAAAATGGAAAGCAAAATTATGGAAACAAGGAAGCCTACCACTCACAACTATAAAGATGGAGGTGTTGTTTCTCCTAGTCTTTCACCACCTACAAGGTTGACGCCACAACAATTGGAAGAAAAAAGAGAAAAATGGCTTTGTTACAATTGTGATAGAAAATACACTAAAGATCATAAGTGTGCTGAGAGGAAATTAATTTACATAGATGGGGAAGCGGAGTAAGAAAATGAACAAGAAATTTCAACAGAAGAGGATATACACCAGGAACCAATCCCAGAGAAAGAAGAAATGAATCTGGCCATATCGTGTAATGAATTGACAAGAATTACCACTCAAAATCTCAAGATAGAAGGGCATATCATGAAGAAAAAGGTAATAGCATTGTTCGATTTAGGTAGTACCCATAATTTTATTCATTATAAGATAACCAAGGAATTGAATTGCCTCCTGTATCCAGCACCAGAGTGTCAAGTAATGGTTGCAAATGGAGGAACCATAAATTGCTTTGAAAAGTGCCATAATATCAAGCTATCCATGGAAGAATATGTTTGAATAGTCCAATGCTTTCCATTCCAATGGGTGGTGCAGATGTTGTACTAGGATTCCAATGGCTACAATCTTTGGGTACAATATATTTTAATTTTCAAGAACGTTTCTTGAAATTTTTTTGGGAAGGAAAGGAAGTTGAATTAAGGGGTATCGAACGAAAACTGGGAAATATAATTAGCTCTAACAACATGACAAAGTTTCTAATTAAACAACAATGGGGCGTAATTGCACAATTATGTTCAGTAGAGGTTCCCACATTGAAATCATCTAGTTTTCCAAATCTCTGAAACATTTTGGATAATCATTTCAAGGTATTTGAGACTCCCAAAGGCTTCCCACCTATTTGTGATCATGATAATGCTATTCATTTGATTCTAGGAAGTGTTCCCTCAAACATCAGGCCTTACAGATATCCATATGCCAAAAAAAGTGAAATTGAACATATGGTTGCAAAAATGCTAGAGGTTGGTATAATTCAACCTAGTCAAAGTTCTTTCTCTGCTCTAGTGGTATTAGTACACAAGAACGATGGATCATGGAACATGTGTCCAGATTATAGGGAGCTCAACAAGCTCACTATTAAAGATAAATTTTCCATTCCTCTCATTGATGAATTATTGGATGAATTACATGGAACAATTTACTTCACCAGGTTGGATCTTCATTCAAGATATCATCAAATCATAATGAAGACCAACGAAATTCCAAAACAAACATTTAGAACTCATGAGGGTCATTATGAATTTTTGGTCATGACTTTTGGTGTTGTTAGCTACCTATACAAATAGGTTTCATATTTCATGATTGGCTATGAAAAGGTCCAAATATGCTCTGCTTTGATGATTCAAAGATCACATATTCCCAATAAAACCCAATCTGTGCTTATAGCTTGGTAAGAACTCAAATTTTGATGGATGGTCCAACAATCTAATCTGGATCATGTCATGTTTTAAATTTTTCAGTTGTAGAATAGAGAAAGGAGTCTGTCCAAACTGTTTAATCTTGGCAGACAAGTAGTTTAGGTAGAGAAAAAAGGCTCCCAACAGCTTAATCTGGGACCTTGGAAGAAATAAGGGTAGAAGTAGATAGGAAAAACAAGAGAAAAAGCCAAAGAAAAGAAAAGGCAGGTAAGGGTCTGCAAGTCCAAGTGCACCCTCCAAGAAGAAATAAAAAATGCTAGGCAAGTAGCTGGGTAAGTAGTTGGGGTTGCAGAAGGGCCATTTCTTATCAGTTGCATGTGTACTCACTTTGTTTACCAAAGCAAAGTCAATCAATTGAGAAGGTGTTCTTCTTCATCAAGTTGCAGCAAGCAGGAAGCATGTCTAACCTCCCTTCTTCCCCTTTCCATTTCATTACTAACACTCCCTCATCAGCTGAGATTCATGGAAGAGATTATGGTTTCATGGTGGTTCTGGTTCCTTCAAAAGCCACATTTCTTGTGTAAAAGTCTTTTCATTTTGATCTACTCCCTAAGCTAAGTGTTTCTCAAATAAACCTATCTTTATCTTCCCTAATCCACTTCTTTCATCCATATTAACTCTAACTTTACTATATAAATCCCCTATATCACCTTTCCCCTACTAGTATTAACACCATGGTGTATAAACCCCAAATTTTGTATAAATATCCCTCCCCTTGGCATTATAGCCATATGTTCTCTAAAAAGGAATCAAAATGACATCTGGTCACTTTGATGAACCTATACCTCATCTCTCCCCCTTGTTTCAAGTCACTCCACTCATCAAACCATCATTTGCAAAGAAAAACCCTATAAAAACCCCTTCTTACCCCTAAAACCCTTTGAAATTATGAAAAAATCCAAAAAAACCCACTTTCGCCGCTTAACCAAAGTTGGCGTACATATGTGATTTTCCAAATACACCGAAAAACCTTACAAAAAACCCATACCCTAAGGTTTTCCGCCGGGCGCTGATTTCAAAAACAAATATTAAATTACGCCCCCCCGCATCCGTATCCACCGATCACATCATCCTCCCGTCCATCGTTGGATCGGAGCCACAGGATCCGATGGCCCTCATTGATATCGGAGCGGCCCCCACGACAAACATTTAGTGCCCGAGAAAATGACGAAGGGATACGTCATGGCTCGGCCACACGTCACCCTCTCGGGTCTCTCGGAGCGACCTCTGACAAAACCAGGGCCGTATCCTAACCGCTCCGAGAGACCGTAACCGCTACGGCTCTTAACCGTAACCGCTGGCTCACTCATCGCCCGGTTCGCTAGTCCCGCGTCAGACCCACGTCATCGCCATCCTGCCATCGCATCAGCACTCTTGTCCACCCCGGTGCCAGTGTGTCTGCCACCGCATCCTTCCCATGAACCAATAGTAGCTCACCATCTCACCCGATGACGTCATGCTGACGTCATCTGAGCTTGACCCCACCCTATGAAGTCATGCTGACGTCATCCGAGAAAACGCGCCAAAATGCCAAAAGTCCATATTTAGGCCAATTTTTGCGTTTTTTTCGTACTTTTGCTACCAGAACTGTTGCTTTCTCTGCATGATTGTTACGTCCAAGTTACACCACCTTTGTTGAAGCCAACTTGGAGACGTCCGGCGCACCATTTCCACAGTCATCCGTGACCATTGCTCGCTCTTAACCAGGTATTCTCCATCAAAAACCTTCATATACCTACTCTGTTTGTGATTTCCCTCGAAAGAGCTTAAGCAACGTAAAACTCTCAAAATTCACCGGTGAAACTTGATGCCTAGCCCCCATTTACCACTGTAAGCTCGAAAACCACCAGCTGAGCCTTGATTTCCCGAGTTCTTATAAAAAACTGTGAACTGCTCGCGCAATCGTGAAACAGTTGGTCAACCCATTAAAAACCTGCCACAGAAGACAAAGTGAGACCAGATATTGGTCTTATTCATAATTCAGACAGTATTTCAATTGCTGTATGCCCTCTTCACCCTCTGGTCCCTGAAATTCACATTTTTTGCAAGTAACCACTTCAGTACTGTTCTGCCTACTTCAAACAGTTCACCTACAAAACAGAAGCTTAATAGACCATGGAAACTCCAATTGCACTGAACATCAAGCCTCTCAATGCCCCTCATAGGGAGTTGGAATGGAAAGCTCTGGGAGATATGGATTATCAAATGTTGGACTGGTTTCCATTAGGCTCCAAATACAATATTCAGATGCTAAATGAGTTGAAAGCCCAGCACCTTAGTGGAGCTGATATCCTAGGGATTTGGGATTCAAACTTGCCCATCTACAACCTCCCCCAGGTAAATTCTATGCCAGAGTTGATCTACAGATGCCAGGAGTGCTATGATCCATGCCAAAGAGCTGTCCTCAGCCCTACAGGCTCAATTCTGTTCCATATCACCCCAGAGAGCATAAATGAGATGCTGCATTTCCACAATGCAAAACCATTGACCCCCCTCTACATGCAGAACTTGATAAAGAAGGGGAATAAGTTGTCAAATGACCAGGTCATCAAAATCAACCAGCTGTTTGTTCAATCAGGCTCTGAAACCATCATAACTCCTCCTATTGGATATCATTACTTGAATGAATTGGGCAGAATGCTAGTGGATTTGATCAGCTATGTCCTAGGGTTCAAGGGAATGGAGGATGTGGATGAAATTATAATGGCAATGCTGTCTATATTCTCTCCTGGAAAGCCTCCAGCTATACATTATGATTATGCCACATATATTGCAGATAGAATCCATGACCAGCTGATGAATCTGCAGAGGGAAAGACTGTTCAGATATACTTCATTCATTTACCATCTATTCTTGTTTAATCAACCAGGCAGCTTCTTCATTCCCCTGAAACAAGTTAATGCCCAGGGGAATCCAAGATCAGTTGTGTTTTGGACCTCTGTCTTTCATTGCACCTCTGTGTCACCATACACATACTGTGAGTTTATAGACTTATTCATACATCCAGCTATGACATTATTGTGTGGTGTTCCCCCTCCAAGGCTAACTGATGACATGAGGAGAATTCTCCATCTAAACAAAACTTACAGCATTGGTAATTGGTACCTTTACCAAGACCACACAGTCATCAGAGTATATGGCTGTGAGTTGAAGCCTTTTAAGCTGCCAAGGTATGTCCCCATGAGGCTTTTTGCCCTTGAATACTTCAGGCAATTTGGGAATGCCGACTACCTCCACTTCCAAAGTAAGAACAAGAAGGCACAGTTGAAGGTAAGGAGCCAGCTGGGCCCTTTCCTATATAACAGAAAAGAGGAGGGATGGAAACAGGCAAACAGTATCCTAGAGGCCCTCAAACTGCAAACTAGCTTTGAAGGGATACCCTATGACCCCAATCATTTTGTTTCCCTCAGAAGGATAAGATACAAATTGGGTACCTATTCACATATAAGGCAGCCTGAGATTGAGCAGTATGCCAATGCATTAAGCTGGGAAGAGGGCACCCTACAAGAGGAAATCACTAGTGAAGAGCTGCTAGAAAGAGAGGCCAGAAATATTCAAAAGGAAACTGACTTAGAAACTTGTGGACAGGTCCCCCTCTCATACAAAAGACAACTTGGAGCAGCTTCCTTAGCTTCAACAACACATCAGCAAGCTGCCATGAATACTCCACAGGCAACCAGCAAAGGCAAAGAAAAGCAGGTGGAACAGCCACCTCCTATGACCGAGGAACAAATGGAAACACCAGTGCAGCAACAAGAGGAAATGGAGCAGCAGGGAGAAGGGCAGCAACAAGAAGAACAACAACAATGGGAAGAACAAAGGCAGGAACAACCTGTCCAGCAAGAGCAAACAGTGGAAGCCCCTAAATCCACTGAACAAACTGTGCCTCCAAGGCAAGAAACTTCAGCTGAGGCATCAATCCTCCAAACTCCACAAAAGGAGGATACAAGCAGGAAAAGGGACAGAGAGACTCCCATTACAACATCAGCATCTCATGGGGAGAAAATATAGAGAATTAATCCCTTCTCAGAGGAAGAAATGCCAATAGGACAGTCCTTTGGTATACCCAGCAGGGAAGCATCAGCAAGCTCCTTTCAACAGGAGCAGGATAGAGCAATGGGGGGAGAGGTGAGTTCCTCAAATCAGCAAAGGGAAGGTGGACCCAGCATTAAGTAGCAGTTCATCGACATTAAGAGGAGAAATGAGCCCATCAAGATACAGCTATATAACCATCTATTGAACATGGCTCCCACCAATCAACAAAGACTCATGTCTGCATATGATGTGCAGGAAGGCAAAATGATCATGAGTCATTTTATGCCAACAGCACTGCAGCCCCAATCTGCCTCTGACTACTTGAGGACTAACCTGGAAGTCCTTGCCAAGGATATCCACCCAATGGATAAGATAGAACTGCACAAGCAAACGGGTGAGATGGTCTATGCTTCCTTGGCAGACCAAACATTGGACAACTACAGGCTACAAAATAGCCTTAACAATACAGCCTCTCAGCTAGAGTTGGAGAGAGCATCATCCCAGGCAAAGGACAACAGAATAAGGTCCTTAGAGGACATCATCATAGAGATGGGGCATGATCCCAAAGATATCAAGGGCATACAAGAGATATTAAAATTGAGGGATGCAGACATGGCAGCCTTGAGGAGAAAGATCAAACTCCCAGCCACAATTCACCCTCAAACAGATGATGTTGCCCAGTAAAGACATGATCAACAGGCCACAACCTTGTTGATATCTCTATATAAGCAGCTGATCCAAACTCAGGAAAAGCTGGGAGAATCGGAGGCTGCAAAAACAGCACTACAGGCAGCCTTAAAACAAAGAGAAGAAGGGCAGACCTCTCAGGCTCCTCCTCAAATCATAAACCTTGAGGAAGCTGCCCCAACTACTGTTCCTCCCCCCCAACAAACTGATCAAGCTGCACCATCTACTTCAGCACCTCCACCAACAGAACAGGCCCCTAGCTTGGACATGCAAAAGCTAAAAAATGAGATTCAAGCCCTGGAAGCTCAAATGGCAGAGCTAAATGAGACCAGGGATAAATTGGCCAAGGTGAATGACAGATATGACAAATCCAAGCAAGCAGTGGCAGAGAAGGGCAGGGAGGTGAAAGCCCTCAAAGACAGGATAAAAGAGCTAGAAAATGAGCTCAAATTAGATAACGTTATAGCTGGGCTTAAGGAAATACTATGGGCCAACATTGGCCAGTCTATTACTGACCAATGGCAGTATATAGAGACAATCCATGAGCAGGTAGAGCTCATCCCAAAAGCACAAGTTGAAATTCACAAGTCAAGGGCTGCTCTAGGCAACATGCCTGAAGTTGCCACCAGGATGATCAATGTGCTGAACAATAGAACAAGTACTCAGCTGGCAAACATGGGAATTCCCAATAGAACTGAGGCCATTCAGTTGATCAAAAGGGTTCTCACATTGAGAAATTTGGTGCAGACATTGGAGAGAAGAACCCAAGACATGCAGACCGAGGTAAAAAGATTCATGGATAAATTCCTGGTGCTGCAAAACAGAGGACTCCCTAGCTTACTAAACAGCACAGGGAGACTGCTCATTCATGAGCAGTATGCCAAAAGAGTGAATGCATTTGCCACAAACGAAATCCATGAGAAGCCCAGCAGCTACAGACAGACTATCTACAACAAGGTAGAAAATCTATTTTTTATAATGAATGAGATCAATCACCTGTTTGATGTGGCACCCAATTTTTACAAGTATACAGAAGCAGAGGATACTATGGATGCAATTCTCAGGCATCAACTCCCTACACAAGACTGGTGGGCAAATACAATACAGAAAAATTTATAAGCAGTGAGCCATTCACCAAATTTTGTTTTTAAAATATGAATTGTTATGCAAAGCACAGTTTAACAAAATCAGCATGCATTAAAGATTAAAGCTGAGCCAACTCAGCAAAAATTTTGGCCAACAAAGCAAGAGTAGGAAGCCACAGCTGGCAGAGCCGAGAAGATACAGCGCAGCAAAAAAAGTAAAGACGCATTCCCAGCATTAAAGCAAAGCAGTTCAATCGACTCAAGGACCTCCAAAGGTCAAA
The DNA here is from genome assembly GCA_031772625.1 of Pinus tabuliformis. NCBI lineage: Eukaryota > Viridiplantae > Streptophyta > Pinopsida > Pinales > Pinaceae > Pinus > Pinus tabuliformis. The sequence continues at coordinate 31,093,494 of CM062810.1, read as the reverse complement.
TTATCCTCTGACAGACTTAAAGAGCAGTTATGCTGCATTCAAAGCTGTAATAACTTCTTTTCTATTTTTCTGTACGAAACAAGGAAGATATTTTCTCTCTCAGATGACTCAATGCCTGAGATATTTTGTATAAACACTTCTATAAAGTCCCCTTCGCATGAGTTTGCAAGGGTTGTTGTTGATTTCTCCTGAAGAAGTTCTTATGCTGTAATCCTTTCAGAAGTTTAATAAAGAAAGTGATGGAATTTCTCGGATTTCTGAAGTGTTGAATGCGTTCTGGTGTATGTTGAAAACTGCTGGATTCCTGTGTATCACACAATACAATAAGTCTCTGTAACTCTCTCTGTTATGTATTTTTGATTTGTTAAAATCCATATATGTTTCTAATTTTGAATATTTAGCAACAAGGAAAAAGAATAACTTTCAGGATTTATTCAATGAATACCCTGAGTTCAATCTGTGTTGTTAATGAATGTTTTCTTCAGCTGTAATCTTGATAAGTGTAATTCTTAATTTCTGCACTTTCAGAATACATCTTTCACAGTGACCTTTGTCTCAGGAATTCAAGTTTGCTCCTGTGCAACGTGTTTCACTTTCATCTCACCAGCTTAATAGAAAATTCTTAATTGCTTTCTGTTGGTTGACATGCCTCACCATTCAATTTAAATTTGTTTGTCTGAGATACACAATTGGCCCTGCAGTTTGAACACCACCATTCCTGCATCTCAAAACATTTCACAACTCCAGACTCCATTGCCCAATGATATATTACTCTCTAAACACTACATCTTAAGCCCTGAAAGAAATCCTTCAACCAAAACATAAACCAAAACCTGAGCATAATAGCTAGCCTAAAACACCATCATAACAGAGACAAATCATAAAGAGAGAGCCCTCTCTGATTACAGTTTGGCTAGAAACTGTGATCAAAAGATTGGTTAGTGGTTACCCCGGCCGTATTCCCTTGGGAGTCATAGGGAACAACCTGGGTGTTAACAGGTGTTACCAATGCACCTTCTACATTTCAAGGTTTGATGAATTCCATTTTCAAACCCTTCCTTAGAAAATTTGTGTTAATATTTTTTGATGATATACTAATCTACAACAAGTCTTGGAAGGATCATGTTCAACATGTTGACATGGTGCTCAAATTATTGGAGAAGAAACAATTATAAGCAAAAAGCTCCAAATGTTTCCTTGGAGTATAAGAGGTGGAATATTTGGGTACTCAATTAGCTCATAGTTCATCTTATCATCCTCAATCTAATGGGAAAACTAAGATAGTGAACAAATGTTTGGAAGGATATCTTCATTGCCTTGTATCTGATAAACATACATAATGGGTCAAGTGGTTGCCTCTGGCTAAATGGTGGTATAACACTCCTTTCCATACTACAACAAAAATGACCCCATTTATGGCACTTTATGGATATCATCCACCATCCATCACATCACCTTTAAAAGAAAATTCTAAGGTTCGATCAGTGGAAGATCACATCGATCATCAACAACAAGTTCTCAAACTCTTAAAGGATAACCTCACTTTGACACATAATAGAATGAAACAACATGCAGATCAACATCATAGTGAAAGAAGTTTTGATGTAGGTTACTGGGTATTTCTATGACTACAACCATACAAACAAATGTCCCTCAAGTAAGCTAAGAAGGATAATAAATTGTCACCAAAGTATTATGGTCGATACAAGGTGTTACAAAGGATTGGTACTATAACATATAAATTGGAGCTTCCTGCATCTTCCCGAGTACACCCAGTTTTCGATGTTTCATGCTTAAAGAAGGTTATAGGTGGGAAGATCTTGTTTCAAAAAATATTGCCAAAACTTGACAAGGAAGGAAAAATCATATTGGAACTGGAAGTATTCAAAAAAACAAGAAATCGATAGTTATGTAATCGATAAATTTTAGAGTATCTCATCAAGGGGAAGAACTTACCCGCTGAAGATTCTACATGGGAGGATGCAAATTTTATACAAAAGAATCCAGGACTACTCAAGAATTGAGGACAAGATGTTTTGAAGGAGAGAGGCATGTTAGGTCCCTATACTACTAGTGTAACTCCTTATTGTTATTAGTGCAATCCCCTTATTGTATTATTGTGCCCATATAGTCCCCATGTTGTTATTATTATGCCCCATAGAAGCCCACTATTGTTATTGTTGTGGCCCTACAATATTATTGTTATGTAGGATCTAATCGTATTGGGACCCCTTAGACTCCTATATATAGAAAGGAGGTCATCTCATTTGTATCTTCCAAGAATTGTTCATTTTTGTAATGTAAAGGAAGTTTCCCCCTCGAAGAGGCTAATTTCTAAGTCATTGATCTATATTTTCTATCTTTTTCTGAGATGATTTAATAACACTTGTGATTGTTTGTTGGTCGACCGTGACGACGCTTGCACGACAGTGCATGTGACAACATGTGTGAGTGCGATAGATATTTACATAGTGAACACAACATGTACACACGAAGTGAGGACCTTGAGTATGACTAGACATGGTTGCAAGCATGACATTAACATCAACATGCAAAAGCTTGGGTGGAATGATCAAGCAAGGTGGGTGGGAAGACTAACACAAGCTCAAGAAGTGAACCCGAGTGCGTGTGGTCATCAAGTAAAAATCTCAAAGGAGGCTCTGAAATTGGATGCAAGCCGAAATTTTGGAGAGCGTTGCAGCCGCTACAACACAGTGGAATATCACATTGAGCATCAACAACAAGTACTGCAACTATTAAAGGATAAATTCACTTTAGCGCATAATCAAATGAAACAAGAAGAAGATCAACATCACATCGAAAGAAGTTTTGATGTAGGCAACTGGTTATTTTTATGGCTACAACCATATAGACAAATGTCCCTCAAGCAAACTTAGAAGGATATAAATTATCACCCAAGTACTATGGTCCTTACAAGGTGGTGCAAAATTTTGGTACAATGGCATATAAATTGGAGTTGCCTGCATCTTCCCGAGTACACCCAATTTTCCATGTTTCATACTTAAAGAAGGTTATTGGTGACAAAATCCTAGTTCAAACAATATTTCAAGAACTTGACGAAGAAGGAAAAATCATATTTGAACCTGAAGCAATCATGAAAACAAGAACTCGACATCTACGTAATCGATTAATTTTAGAGTATCTCATTAAGTGGAAGAACTTACTTGCTGAATATTCTACATGGGAGGATGAGAATTTTATATAGAAGCATACGAAACTACTCAAGCATTGATGACAACACTTTTTTGAAGGAGAGGGGCATGTTAGGTCCCTATGATACTAGTGTAGCCTCCTTATTTTTATTTTTAGTGTAGCACTCTATTGTTATTATTGCGCCCATGTATCCCCCATATTGTTATTGTTGTGTCCCATAGAAGCCCACTATTGTTATTGTTGTGCCCTTATATTGCTATTGTTATGTAGGCTATGATTATATTATGACCCCTTAGACTCCTATATATACCATGGAGGTCTTATCATTTGTATCATCCAAGAATTGTTCATTTATGTGATGTAAAGGAGGTTGCCTGATCAAAGAGGTTATTTCTTAAGTCGTTGATCTATCTTTTCTTCTTTTTTGTGAGTTGGTTGCATAAGAAACTTATGAGATCAGGAAGAGGTTATGACTATTGTAGGTTGGTCACCATGATCTGTCCAAAACACATTTCCTTTGCTAGCTACAAAGCAATTTATTAGAAAAACCAAACAAATTATGTCTAGTTATCCAAATGCACTCATAACATAGCTTGTAGATGAATGAGAGATGGATTTGAGAAAAACAACAAGCATGGAGACATTACCGTGTGATGTGTAAGAGTCACAATAGTAGAAACAACACAACAACAAGTTGACCATGGAAAAAATCCCAATGTGTGAGGGTAAGAGATGGAAAAGAACACATAAAAGTTCGAAGAAAATCCTCACTAAGGTGATTTGCTTAAGATTATTGACGATCAGTCTAGTGAAATCTCGAGTTTCATGGAAGGCTTGATTGCATATGATCAGTACATTGACCAATTTAATTTTCTGAGCATATTTGTAGCTCATGCAAAGCACCTGGCAGTTTTGACAGAGATAAACTAATAATTTTGATATAATTCATTGTTTTCTAGCAATTCGCCATGATTTCAAGACCATGAATGAAGGAAATTTGCCACTATTTTATTCTATTAGAAAAATATTCATCATGCATAGGGGATTCTCTCACCGAGTGTAGAAGTCTTTCACACCAGAATTTCTCAATCTCTAAAAGCCAATTTCTGTATACTTCAATTGTTGCGTATGTCTTCCAACGGGAATGTGGGTAATCACTCAAGATAATGAATGTTTTTTACAATTGAAAAAAAAAATCACAAATTTCAATCTTGAAAGCATCCAGAGAAATAAAATCCATCTACTAAAGGTGTAATTGAGTTCCAACAACTCCAACTTCTTTAGAAAAACAAATATATGAAAATATCTAGCAACAAGACAATGGCACTCATGGTCCACGTCATATAGCTCTAAATTCTTTGTTCCAATATGCAACAGTTCCATAGAATGAATCATTCAGCACGTGTCCATAACAAGCTTGATGCAGGTAGAAAAGAAAGTCGTCGGCGCCTATGTGTTGTTGCTTTTGAGCATCTGAAATATCTAATTGAAACACAAGGATTATGTTGTTTTTCAAACTTACAACATCTCTTGAGGTCCACTTGATGATCCTCACACTGTGCTCTGTGCTTCCACGCCTTCACTTGGTAGCTCTATGCATCATTCTCCACACAGGTCTACACACACCGAACAATGCATCATTCTCCGCAACTTCTTCCTATAATTCATATAGCATCCAACTCCACATTATTGCACGCAAGAGGTAGACTATTGACTATTGAGGCGCCACATATGGGAGGACTTTGCGCAACGATCGTTTGATGCTTCGAAAAAGGCACTAGTCTCTGCCCCGCTTTTGGGTCCACCGGACTATGGTAGAGACTTCCTTTTATATCTCGCTGCAGCAGAATCAACCATTGGTATGGTTCTCGTTCAGGAGGATGATGCTCTCACCAAGCATGTGATTTATTATTTGAGCCGAGGCTTAATAGGTCCTAAACTTTGCTATTCTCCGGTTGAGAAGTTGGCCTTGGCAGCTATCCATGCTGTCCAGCGGCTCCGTCATTATATCTTGCTACGCAAAACTTTTGTCTTAGCGGCGGTCAATCCATTTCAGTTTGTCCTTAGTAGGCGAGTGATTGGGGGCAAATATAATCGATGGATAGTCATATTACAAGAATTTTATCTCAAATTCTTGTCTTCCAAGTCTAAGAAATCCATGGTTTTCGCTGAGCTAATTTCTGAGCTACCTTGTGGAGAGGATACTGTTTATGAGGAAAGTTTTCCCGACGAACATCTATTCCTCATCTCTTCACTTGACCCTTGGTATGGAGATATCATTGTCTATCTCCAGACTTCGAAGTTCCCCTCTACTTTCTCCAAGGATGAACGTCGAAAATTACGTTACATGGCTAAAAATTATGTTATCATTGGTGATACATTATACCGTCGAGGGGTTGATTCAATCCTTCGGTGTTGTTTAACCTTAGAGGAAGCAGAGTCAGTGCTAAATGACTACCATAGTGGAGCTTGTGGGGGTCATCTATCAGGGCTTGCTACAGCCCAGCGCATCTCATGTGCCGGCTATTTCTGGCCTTCACTCTTTAAAAACTGTGTGGAAGCAGTCAAACGCTATCACCCTTGTCAAATTTTTACTCGGAAGATGTGCGCGTACCCAGCTCCTCTTTTTCCCGTTGTCACCATCGTTCCCTTTACTAAGTGGGGTATTGATTTTACGACTTGTAATCCACCTTCAGTGGCAAATCACAGGTACATTATCATGGTTGTAGACTACTTTACGAAGTGGGCCAAGGCCATGCCCACTTATAAGAACGATAGTGACACGGAAATATTGTTCCTTTTTAATCAGGTTATCTCAAGATTGAGTATCCCGAGAGAGATTGTCACTGATCATGGCAATCATTTCCAGAATCAACTGATGTCTGAATTGGCTCTCAAATTTGGTTTCCGGCAGGAGCATTTGTCTCCTTATTATCCTCAGGCCAATGGACAGGTCGAGGCAGTAAATAAAACTCTTAAGATGATCCTCCAACGGACAATCGATAAAAATCAGTCCAATTGGCACGTTATGTTGTATTCGGCTCTTTGGGCATACTAGACCTCCATGAAGACTGCTACTGGGTTCACACCTTTTCAGTTGGTTTATGGGATGGAATCTATCTTTCCGGTTGAATGTGAAATTCCATCTCTTAAGTTAGCTGTTGAGCTCCTTCCTGAGACTTCGAGTCTCGAAGAGTGCCTCCTTCACTTGGAACATCTCGATGAGCAGCGTCGAGATGCGGCCACGACGAATGAGGCTCACAAGAAAAGGGTCAAAACGCAGTATAATAAATCTGTCTGTCCTCAAGTCTTTTATGAAGGTGACCTTGTCTTAGTCTATGACCAAGATAAAGACACCTTGGGGCAGCTAAATTTAAGCCTATGTGGTACGGTCCTTTCATTATTAAACGAGTTTTAGAAAAAGGGTCGTATGAGTTAATCGATTTTGATGGAAACAAGCTGGCAGAGCCCCGAAATGGGCTCTACCTAAAGAAGTACTTTGCTTAAGTAGGAGTTAGACAATGGCTTCTTTGTACATTATGTATATTTGTACATATATCATCAAGAGTTTTTTGATATCAGCACTTTTTGGTCTGCTATGGCAGGTGTTGATGGATGACTTGGTCTATTTTGGGTTCGCCGATGGTGCTAGTCGGCACACTTGGAATCTCGCTTCCGCAGCTTGGGTACTCTATTACCCAATTGGTCAATTGATGGTATCAAGAGGCGTATGTATCAGTCTTACTTCAAACAGTATGGCTGAGTATATTGGCGTTATTAATTTATTATCTGAGGCAATCTCTCATGGGATCGACTCGTTGGTAGTTTGTCTTGATTCTCAATTGATAGTGTCACAATTAAACAACATTTATCAGGTAAGGGATCCATGTTTATATCGCCAGTATTTAAGGGTGAGGTTGTTGCAAAGATCATTCACTTATATTAATTATTTTCACATTCCAAGATCTCATAATTGGTTAGCTGATTCTAATGCTAATCAAGCATTAGACTGGCACATCAATCATTCATCACAATAAAATCAAGCATCAAAAAGTCAAACTATATATATATATATATATATATATATATATATATATATATATATATATATATATATATATCATAAATCGTCTCGAGTGTACATATGTCTATCCAAAAATATACAAAATTGGGACTCAAATGCCCATAATCATGTCCGGCATATCTAATGCCCCGGCTCAGGATGAGCGGCCAAGTAGGTAACTATCACATTGGCCACAAGCAGAAAAGTGCGAACCCAGTCATGTGGCATGCCAACCACATGACGCTGCATATCCTCAAGAAGGTCCTCTATGGCAGCCATCGGTACTCGGTAGCTCAGTCTCGCCAAGTGTCGCTGGACGTTGTTTAGAGTCTGTTCTGTATCAGCAGCCACCTCTTCGGCTCCTCGGCCGCGCCGTCCATGCCGCAAGAACCCATCTAGTCATACTGGCCCAATGTCTGGAACATGATCATCATATCAGTCATTTGAATCTCATCAAAAATATTTTTCAAAATTCATCATTATATTTGAAAAATCCAAAAAATCAAAAAATCAAAAAATTCTTACCAATCTCGCCCCATGCTGCATTCGGTGGTAACACTAGATCAGGATCTCCTCGGAAATCCAGCCCAGCAGTCATCTACGGCGATGATCTGCTGATCCCACCAAGTGAAGAAGTCATCATCGAACACAGTCCTTGGGACCTCCCCACCCCCAGACGTTTCATCAGATCAGCCCACCGGCCCATCCGTGGATCGCGTGGGGTGCTGATGGAAACTGCTACCCTGGGGTGGAGTGCAGGAACCTTCTCGAAAAAGAAAGTACACAGGATAGTCCCATATCCAAAGTTTTTGGTCTGTCCCCTCCTGATAGAAGTGAGTTGGCTCTTCATGTTGGCCAGAAGAGGAGTACACCAGTCGAACACAGTAGTGAGACAGTCAACTGCCACGGTCATGGTTAGCCGTGATGCCTGATGCAGAGAGGACGATCCGTTCACTCGAGCTATGGTGAATAGAATTATCCTCAGTGATAAACTCGCCACATGTGTGATGGAAATCTGGCTCCCAACCTTCTTGGGATGTCCCGGGCAATATATCTGTACATAGTCCTCTATCGTGAGACTGCTCCGTGTCCTGCCCCGGGAATGTACTACCTCTCCCCTTCGGGAAAGGCCCGTGATGAAATAGATATCCTCCACTTCTACCCTGAGTGGCATCTGATCGATCATAAAGGCTTCCTCCTCGACATCCCAATAATCAATGAGCTTCTCAAGTAGATGTGTGTTTGCTTTCATATTCAGTATTTTGAAGAATTTAAGCAAACCGCATCCCCGTAGGGCATCTAAAGCTTCTGGACTATTCATAACTTCATTATCCACCGCTGCGTTCTCTCTTTCATGCCACGTGACAGGCATTCTGAGAAAAAAATGATTTGCAACCGTTAGTTTTTGTTTAAAAATTGTTTGCGGCATATACGCGGGTCCCTGTGCACACAGTCGCGTATAGGGCCCGCGTGTATGCGGGTTCATATTACCAAACCGCGTATACGCCGCGGAGAAATTTTGGGCAAAAAATTCAACGGTGAAACATTAATTAAAAATCTTAAAACCAGTCATAATCAATTGGAAGCTAAGTATAAGAGTTACCTGGAGGTTTTTGAAGACTTTGAACGGTTGAATTTGGTGTACGGGAAGTTTGCTCCTTTTGCTCCAAATTTTTTCTCTCAAACTCAAATGGTAAAAATGGTGAGTACAAAATCCTTTTTATAAGTTTTGAAAATGCAATTTTTTTTCAAAATTTTATTTTTTTTGGCCTCATGTGACTTTTAACTTGGGAGCTTGGAATGTCGAGAATGGTTTGTTTTTCAGGACATTTTGGACGTTTTTCGACAGTTCGAGACGGTTCCATGACCTGTGACCCGTCATGGCAGGTATCGTTTTCTCACTGGAATATAGGTTAGGGACACCATTTTTCCATTTCATTATGCATACTAGCCTCCATTTACCGATACATCTGCCATAGGGCCGACCCCATCATGTTATGGATCGTAAGCCATCTTCACTCGCCGATTCTTTAAATCATGACATGATGGTAGAGCCATCCTTTACATGGGCATCATAGTTAGCACCTCACTGACATTTGTTGCCCATGCTGCTCCGATTTGAGTAGGCTCAGGAGTCCTCTGTAGTCCCGCCATGACCTATGCATTGAAGACTCATTCCTCTTTGCTTCTTCGCTTCGTTCTGGCCTTATACCCTAGAGGCTCCTTTGTGTTGAGTTGTACTGCTGCATTGCATGTTGACCATTTGCACCTTTTGGCCTAGAACTAGCTTCACTTGGACTCGTGTTTAAGCCAACTTTTGACCATGACGACTGCAAAATCAACCTTGCATACCTTTGACTCTGCAGCTTGACACACCTTGACTCGTGGAAGGAACACACCTTTGAGTGTCACTGACCAGTTTTCACCTCCTTGCATTGAGCATAGGAACGTTCCATTCCCAGGAACTAGATCATCTGTTTCACCGACACTCATTCTTTCCACTATACCATAGCATTCTTTTATTATTTTTCAAGCTTAACAGAAAAAGACAAAAAAATTAAATATTCCAAAAAGAGCAGGAACGGGACAATATTTCAATTTATTATTGGCAGCTAGAGTTAGTCATGTTGCTGTTGGAGAGGTAAATCCCCTCTGCGGACAGAGGCAATCCCACTAGCCCAAAATGGGTCTAGCAACAATCAATTCACGCTACCATTCAAGTTCCTAGTTGCAAACTTAAAGTGGATTATGAGAACCAACCTAGAGTCCAACGCTAGTGTCGTAGAAGAGTTGATACTCCCGTTCCCTTGCTCCGGCAGGTCACGATCCTCACGATCTCCGCGAATGGATACCTGCACATGCAAAGAACGAAGCGAATACAAGCATAAAACCCACTAAATACAACTATATATCAATCAAAAAGGATATAGATCAAACATTATCATAGCGAACAATAAGATCGAAACCATAATGATAGTCGTTCATTAATGAATAATCAACAGAGAAAGATACAACCAAAGTTCTGACGTTGAACCTCTCCTCTGACTAGGCGAGCAGCTATACATGTCTTGCAATAGACCTTCTCTCTCTCAAACTTCTGGCAGCATAACCTCCCTATGCTCCAAGACTCTCACTATCACTCAAAACAAGCGTTATCACAACTAGCATTACTCCAAAAACTAGCTTGTCAAATGCATGAGGACAGACTTTTATAGATGGAGAAGGGGAGGAAGATACAATGCATCAGGACACTCATTATGGATTGGGATTATCTCCAAAAAGCCGCTGTGGATAGATGTGAAGGATAGATGATGACTCTCGACATCTAGAAGATGAGCTTTATCCTCAAAAGACTTCATCACTTGAAGGAAAAAATATCTGGGCGCGCGTTTGTTAAAAATCTTTTCCAAACTTGGTTGGTGCGGGTGTTATTCTAAGACAGAGCACCAATGGTCGCACCTTCTTTTGAGGATCTCATTCATTGGCGCGGGTAGTACATTGTGGACCCGCGCTAACGGAAAAAGGGCACTTTTCAGGGATATTTTGCAGGAGGTGTCTTCAGGGCACATGAAGTCCATACTCAGGGGAACATAATGCAAGTGTTTTTAAGTTATGTCACTGTTCACAGGTCCCGGATTGAGTCCTCCAAAGTACGGGAAAGGGGTAACAGGGATGGTGACCAATGGTGACAAATTACTGTGTAACAGTCGCCCTTGAACAAAGCACTCAAAACAAAGTCTCCTCCATTTGGGCAGGATTTAGTTTGACTTAGGTAAGCCTTAACCTTGTTATTGAGTCAGTTCTCCCCTAATTGGTTATCTCTTCCAATCATATGGAGGGTTCGTTCGTGCCTCCTGCATGACGAACTTATACAGAGTCATCATATGCTGCCACATAGTCACATTGAGTCGTGCTTTTATTCAAGGGAAGTTAGCCTGAGTCGGCCTCTCTGCAGTGTCTCTTGACTCATTTTTCAGTCGACCATCCCTGGTTGTTAGTATCATGTCTATCATCACATCAGTTATATTGGTCCTTTACTCGTGCCGGTTTGATAAGGTCCCCATTGACTTCTTGCTGGCGGGTCTTTTCCTTATAGACGACGACACCATGCTCTGAGGACAGGCCTAGAGCTGCACCCTGGCCCTATTTTCATTATTGATAGGTCACCTTGTGCTCAACATCGATCAGTATCATGGGTCTTTGACTGAGTGGTTTCCCTTGTGTTCGACACCAGCTTACATTATCACACATTGGGATTCATGCAGTACCTTGGTTTCCATTTGACCCTATTGGTGGATACCTCGCGTCTGTGTCAGATTTCATTATTGGTTGGTTCAGAGGGTTTCTGTCGTGCGCTAGCCACATCTTGTGTACGCCGGAAACATACTTCGGTTTGGTTACTACATCTCTTTCGTCTGATTCCTTCCACATTATTGGCCTACAGGTTACACTCACGCTAGATTGATGAAGGATGCCTTAATGCCTTCCTTCTAGCGGATCTTTCCCTATCGACTCCGACTCATTACTCTGGGGCAAAGATCTAGAGTCCATTTGGTAGTACCTTGGGGTTTGCAGTCATTAGTGGCAGATCCTTTGCTATCGACAGTGGGAAACCATCATTGTCTCCTGATTGATAGATTCTTATAGGTGTTCGACTCCATCTCATCTATTCACACTTGTTAGATTGTACTGGGTACCTTGACGCTCATTATCATTATCGGTGAGTAGTCTCGCGTTTGTTAACGATATACATCAATGATAGGTAATCAAATGATTTCTCACATGGTCGACTTCAGATCATTTATTCCCATGGTGTAGAAATGTACCATGGCGGTCGGTGAAGACCTTAGGTTGTATCAGCATTCATTGGTTCACTTGACAGTTGCTCCTGTTGTTGCTAGTTGATACCACTCCACCTTATATGTTGCAGTCAGTCATGGCAACATTCTATATACTGGCACCTGAGTTTGCAGTGTAGTACCATCCTATTCCATCATGTTCAGTTGGTACCTTTTGCGATCAGTCTTTGATATCAGTGATCCATTGCATCTTTCAGCATCATTGATAGTCTTATATGTCATATTCAGACATGTACTTGTTCGATCATGATCAGATGATCCATTATGTATTTTCTGTTGTGTGTGGAGCATGATTGTTCAGAGGTCTTTGTTTCAACTAGATGTATACCCCAGGAATTTTGTACACCCCTCCACGCAGGGGGGTGCGGGGGGGACTTGTCCCCCCCGCGGGGGTCCCGGGGGGGGGGGGGGGGGGGGGGGGCGATCCCCCCCAGCTGGGGGGTCCGGGGGCCAGCGATCCCCCGGTGGGGGCTCGAGGGCAGCGTCGCCGAAGCTAAAAACAAATGTAAAATTGCCTTGTAAAAGTATATGTTGGGTCCCATATTGTTATTACTGTGCCCCATAGAATCCCTCTATTGTTATTTTTGTGGCTTTATATTATTATTGTTAGGTCGGCTGGATTATATTGTGACTCCTTAGACTCCTATATATAGAAATGAGGTTTTGTCATTTGAATCATCCAAGAATTGTTCATTTATGTAATGTAAAGGAGGTTGCCCCCTCGAAGAGGCTGAATTCTAAGGCGTTGATCTATCTTTCCTATCTTTTCTTGAGCTGGTTTCATAACAGTATAGTAATTTCTAGTCAATCCGGGCCGTTCATTAGGCAGATGATCTGACGGTAGAACTTATGTTTAGTTTAGGATTTTTTGCCCTAGAAGGCAACCCCTCTCTTTGTATGAGGGCATTGTATTTGAGGCTGAGATATAGATGTGTATTCTGTGAGCGAGAAACTGAGCGGTGAGACTGTGAGAGAAAACAGAGGATATGTTATGAAACTAGCTCAAGAAAAGATAGAAAGGAAAGATCAACGCCTTAGAATTCAGCCTCTTCAAGGGGGCAACCTCCTTTACATTACATAAATGAACAATTCTTGGATGATACAAATGAAAATACCTCCTTTCTATATATAGGAGTCTAAGTGGTCCCAATACAATCAAAGCCTACATAACAATAATATTGTAGGGCACAACAGTAACAATGGTGGGCTTCTATGTGGCATAATAGTAACAATATGGGCACTACATGGGTACATCAATATAATAAGTGGGTTATACTAATAACAATAAGGGGTTACACTAGTAGTATAGGGGCCTAACATGCCCCTCTCCTTCAAAAAGTGTTGTCCTCAACGCTTGAGTAGTTCTTGATGCTTCTATATAAAATTCTTGTCCTCCCATGTGGAATATTCAGCGGGTAAGTTCTTCCACTTGATGAGATACTCTGAAATTGATCGATTTCGTAGCTGTCAGGTTCTTGTTTTTGTGACTGCTCCAGGTTCCAATATGATTTTTCTTTCCTCTTCAATTTCTGGCAATATTGCTTGAATTGGGATCTTTTGCAACTTTTGAATAAGTGGCCATACTTCTTCGTTCTTCTTCCATTCATCCGTTGCTTCGTTTATCCAATTTGGTTGGATAATATAAATAGCACAAAACAATGCTTCCACATCCTCATCCTTGAAGCGTCTTCCCATTCGGTAAGGTCGCCATTTTTTAAGTGCATGTAGTATTGCCAACATTTCCTTCTCATAAATAGCTTGCTTGAGATGTAGCAGTAAAAATACCCAATCACTCACATCAAAACATTTTTCACTACGATGTTGATCTACCTGTTGTTTCATTTGATTTTGCACCGAAGTGGCGTTATCCTTTAAAAGTTGGAGAACTTGCTGTTGATGCTCGATATGATCTTTCTCTACTTGAACCTTTTTCTTCTTGATATGTCCTTCTATCTTTTGAGGAGTGGTAATTTCTTCCAGTACTTTACAAGATATGGTCGGATTCATTTCTTGATGCTCGATGTGATCTTTCACTTCTTGAACATTTTTCTTCTTGATGTGTCCTTCTATCTTGATAGTTTGAGGAGTGGTAATTTCATCCATTGAATTACAAGATATGGTTGGATTCATTTCTTCTTTCTCGATGTGATCTTTCACTTCTTGCACCTTTTTCTTCTTGATATGTCCTTCTATATTGAGAGTTTGAGGAGTGGTAATTCTTGCCAATGCTTTACAAGATATGGTCTGATTCATTTCTTCTTTCTCTGGGGTGGTGTCCTGACGTATATCCTCTTCTTTTGATGTTTCTTGATCCTTTTCTTCCTCCTCTTCATATTCTATGTAAAATAATTTCTTCTCAGCACACCTATGACCTTTAGTGCATTTTCTATCACAATTGTAACAAAGCCCTTTTTCTCTTTTTTCTTCCAATTGTGGTGGTGTAACCCTTGTAGGTTGTGGAAGGCTGGGAGAAACAACACTTCCATATTTATAGTTGTGAGGGGTATGCTTCCTGGTTTCCATAATTTTTCTTTCCATTATGTCACAAAGCCTTTTTACTCTTTCCAATTGTTGTGGTGTTGCTCTAAAGAAGGTGTTGCTCTTTATATCCTCATAATGTGCTATCATTTCCTCCGTGAAAATTGACCACGTAACAAGTTTTTTACGAGAACAAAGCCCTTTGTACCATAAAAATTGATCTGGTTCTAAATATGAAGATGCAATACATACCTTTTGTAACAGTTGTACACCATGTGTATCAAAATATTGCTCCATCTGAAGTATCCAATTTACCGGATCCTTGCCATCAAACTTCCTCATCTTGCTTTTTCTTGATTTTAGGAGCTCTACCTTGAAACGACTGTAACTCTGTACTTTTGGATCTTTAAGTTCTAAACTTGTGACCTGTAGTAGCCCTCTGTGTCCTCTTTCCAATGCCACAAGTCTGATCCAAATTGGATTCTCCAAGAAAAAGTTATGCACAATCTCCCGCAGTGACCTGATTATAGACTAGTTCAGTAGAGCAAACTTGTATGAAGTGCCACGTGTCACTGTTTCAACCTTTGACTCTGAAAAATATATAAACCGAAACTACAGTCTATCCTCTTTCTGTACCTTGTTACGAAATTTCAATCTGATGCTCAGAAAGAAAGTTATGACGATTTTCCCCAGGTCACCTGTTTTGAGTGTAATTCAGGAGTCTGCAAAAAGACTAACTTCCGCAGATCCTATCTCCGAAAATATCACGCAAAAAGATCTGAAATTCGGACCCAAGGTTCAGCGCCAATTATTCTCAAATGGGTTTTTTTTGCGACTTTTGAAACGTCACCGAAAAAAAGTTATAGCGCAAATTCCACGATGACCTGTTTGGAGCAGCGAAACCCTAGAATCCAAAGCTCTGATACCAAATGTTATGAAACCAGCTCAAGAAAAGATAGAAAGGAAAGATCAACGCCTTAGAATTCAGCCTCTTCGAGGGGGCAACCTCCTTTACATTACATAAATGAACAATTCTTGGATGATACAAATGAAAATACCTCCTTTCTATATATAGGAGTCTAAGTGGTCCCAATACAATCAAAGCCTACATAACAATAATATTGTAGGGCACAACAGTAACAATGGTGGGCTTCTATGTGGCATAATAGTAACAATATGGGCACTACATGGGTACATCAATATAATAAGTGGGTTATACTAATAACAATAAGGGGTTACACTAGTAGTATAGGGGCCTAACAGGATATTACAGCGGATTTGCTGTAGGTTGTGTCTCTTCATTTTTCTGGATAATAGAAAGGGAGGACTAGCTGTTCGGGGTGGACGTAGCCCAAACTGGGTGAACCACGTATATCTGTGTCTCTCTTGTTTTATGCATTTTCTGTGTTTATATTTCTGCAATATTTTATGTGTTCCATTGCTCCGAAATATATAATTTTCTAACATTTTCCAGTCATTTATACTTGTATACTTAGTGGATCCGCTTGTACTTGATATGCGGACATGCTTTACTTTTTCTGAGCTTGGGTATGCCCGCCTCAGACAATGTTTCTTTCTGATCTCCTTTGGTGGCTTGGCAGGCTGAATTCTGGTGAAGTCCTCCTCGATTTTTGACAGATTTCCTCTCCATGTACTTGCATAATACATTTCGGCCATCATGTACCCCTTCCGACCTCATATATTAGGGGGCATCTGTTATAGGTGCAAATCTCACTCTTATGGTTTGTGGTGCTGCACCCATGGCCTAGGGCAACCCCTCCTTCCAGACCTAGTCCTAAAATTTAAAAAACAGTGTTTTATCCCTTATACACGACATTGCCCTGAGTTAAACGCTTGTATATGCGGGTCTGTGTATACCCAACACGCGTATATGTATTAAAACACTTAAAAAAATATAAAACTCCCTATTTTCGGGCGGAGATCACGGGTTTTACCTGCTGATCACTTGTTAGTGCCCGTGGCCCAACTGTTCCCAACCAACTCCCAACTAAAAAACTACTTTGGGAGAGGTATAAAAAGACCTCAATGGGAAGGCCTAAGGGAGGAGAGAAGAGAGAGAAAGGTTATTAGTCTGAGATTTTTCCCCTGACCAGGTCTGGAGTCCCTTGTGCCTTCTGCACTTCCCTCATTTGTACAGGAAACCCTTGTTTCCTTGTGTGTTGATGTTCATCCACCATTTATGACATCATGGAGTAAGGCATGGAAGGAGTTTGTTAAAGGCTTGAGGCTAGAATGGATCCGGAAGGAAGCTTTGGTTGGAGCCTGCTGAAGGTGACTCAGGTGAAATTATTCCTTTTTATGTACTTTATTTGTCTATAATAAAAGAAACACATGTCTTGGTTCCTGATATGAATCTTCTTTATGTTTATGATATTCATGTTTAGAATTCATATGTAAATGGTTGTTTGGATTTCATAACTAACTACCTTTATTTATAACATGAAGATGGTTTCTTTATAAGGTTTCGTCCATATACTGTTGTGTTCTTTGGAATTGGTTGTTTTTTCACGACAAAAGAGAAGAAGGGAACTCCAAGAAGGGTTTGGACCCTAAGGGCCTTCTCAAACGTAGGACCTAAAGTACGCCCCCTTTACAATAGAATTTGCTTATAATAGCATAATGGCTGTGTGAACGTGTGTTTCTTTGAATAGATAACTTTCAGTCTGCTAGGGTTTCAACCCAAAAAGCCCTAGGGGAACATTTCCCTCCAATAGTACACAGACAATTGTTAAAAGAATGAACCTCTGGTTTGCTACAAGGTCCAATTCCAATATTATCATTCTAGTTGATAAATTCCTCTAGTACAAATCCCTACACTGCAACACCTTCCATGGCCTAATATCCTCCTTTTATAAATATATAAATACCTAGACTTATAGACTGCGTTATGCTCATTAATATTATTTGTGTGCACAATTATATTAAGTTTTTTTTTCTGGGGATCGTATCGGTGAGAAATAACATTTGATGACCTAATATAAGTAATTTGATAAAAATTACCAATGCTGGGAAACAACTATACTTACAACCAAGTCATTTTTCATTGTTGGTAAGTTAGTTTGTCTCATCAACAGTCACTTTCGAAACCATTTAAAACATTGCAAAATAAGCAGGAAGATTTCAAAATAAATTCCACAAAAAATTGAGGGTGCATGGAAGATTGGTTGCAAAGAGAAAAAATAATATCAAAATGACTAAGAAGTTTCTTGAATATTTTCAAAATTGAGAAACAAATTACCTCACAACTATGGAGGCAATGGAAAAATTTCACTACAATGTTGTGATTAGCCATAAAACTGACAGGTAACTAAAAAAATTTCTCTCTAAAATTCCAAGAATAATAGATAAACCAACTTGGTGAAGTAAGGCTAGTGCATAAAATTGTACAAGAGCATCTAAGGACTAAACGGCTTCCTGGACCTTCTTACTCCATTGTCTCATAATCTCGAGATTGGTCTGCAAACGCAATAGTTAAAGATTGAGTAACAAGGAAGTAAACTTATTAGTTAAGAAAATATGTGACCATGAAGACTTACATAAAGCCTTACTATCACTACCTAAATAAAGTATGGAAAATTTTAGGGGCTATTATTCATAGGTGGGTTAATTTTCTATGTTTTTTCCAAAAAAAAAGATTCACCAATTTCCATTTTTCCCAAAATTATTCGCCCAAATTTTATATCATAAAATTATTTTACCTTAAAAATATTTGAATTTTTATAGAGATTATATAAAATCATTAGAAATTTGAATTTTTTAGAAACTATCGCTAAACATTTTAAAGTTTTCATGTTAGGGACTAGTATGATTCGCCAAGGCTTCTAAACTTTAAGATACATTTTCATCCTTAAAATTTTCCCTAAAATCAAGTGAATTCCAATGGCAAGGGTAGAATTTAGTATAATAAGATTATTTCCAACAATATATTATTTAAGGTACCTCTCAATTTGACCCAGCAAGGCCCCATGTGTGATCCTACATAAAACTTTTATTGCATTAGTCCCATACATACCAGTCTCATTATTCATGTCTTTCAATAATGAAATTCACAATAATAGCTTGGAAGAAAGTTGATGAACAATCAATAAAGGCCAAACTAAGGGAGAATAATAATAGATCGACATAAAAGAGAGACATAAGCCAATACCTCACCTCATCAATAGAAGGAGAAACCTTCTTGATGATCAAATAAACCATTCTCCTCAAGCCAATGTACTTAAACTAAAAAAACTTTGTGGCATAAAAGAAAACATATATAGCTTCAACCTAAAAAGTAAATGAGACTTGAATCAGAAAATAAGATAGCAAATGTTACATACAACAAAATGAAACAACTATAAATGAAAGAGATATTCAATACCAAAGAACAAACTAACCTTCGTGAAAGTCTCTTGATTAATTAAATATAAAGCTTTGTGATAACTTGATTAGCATCCAAACCAAAAATTTGTATGTCAAACAAAAATTAAATAAATTTATTCAAATAATTGTACCCAAAATTCATACTCTTTGAAAAGAAATACCAACCTATGCCAATCTCATGGCATTGAGTTGAGGATCACTGAAAACGAGGGCTTCCTATAGGACTGCACCCTTTTCATCCCCAAGAAAGGGAGAGTACCCTATTGAAATGAATTGAGTCCTTTATCAATGTCATTGAAGACTCCACAAGATCTATGGGATGTCATCAAGAGAACCACATAAAATGTATACAAATCTATGTAGGCATACAAAATATGAGATGGGATATGCAATTAAGAAACTTGTGGTCAAGTGGTTAAATCAGAGTACTTTTAGTGTTTAGAAATGACTTCAAAATCTCTAAAAAAAAACATGATGTTGCATTTCTGTGGTCAACACAGTTAACTACCACATTCCATAGAAGGGAATGTCATAGTAACCTTGAAAAGCCATAAACATTGCACATCTCAAGGAACAATGCCAAGTCGAAATTATGGATGAACTCAATGGAATAAATAACCCTTATTTGTGCCATATAACCTAAGTCACCTGAGACAAGGACATAGGATATGCAAGACACGGAAATATGAGAGTCTGACATGGGACATGGAGACCCCTTGGAACATGACACATAAGACATGTTAAATACTACATTATATATATTAAAAAAGTTAATGGATATTACACAAATTGTCATGATGATACAAATTTGATCAAACATGTATATTGTAACATTATGCATACAATCATGATTCATCAATGATACACATTTACAAATACCACTTTTTACTACATCAATGACAAATACAATAAATTAACATTGGCAAAACATAATAAATTAACCATAAAATACAATTTTCTCATTAATTCATCAAAATCAAAATGTATTACATAGATATGAAGTCAACGTGAAGCCTCACTCAGAATGCTAATGGAAAATAGAAAATACTAAACAAAGTTGACACTAGAACCCGAAACCATAAAATAGGAAGGATGAGCCTCATAGGTTGTTTCCAACAGGCTATAGGTTATACCTATAGCTCATCAACATCAAAATCAACATTAGTACCACCACTTTTGTCTTCTATGTCCTCTTCCTCTGTATCCAATGTAAGCTATGCATCTGTTGGTTTGGAGGATGAACCCTCTAGCACTAGCACATTAAGATCCAAGTTGGTCAATGCTAACTCAACCCTGTTGTCCAAAATCATATCATCAGGAAACACATCCCACATATTTATCTTTCCCTTCAACCATCCTGCCCTTTGTTTTTAAATAAGACGAAGGTAGGTGTGTACATACACCATTGTCTCTACCATGGACTGGTACACTCTAATGAAATTGAAAGAGGGGGGTAGTTACCAATGGAGAAATTAGTCCCCTTCTCTTTACACTTCTCAGTTTCCCTTGATTTAGACATGAATGCTATAAAAATAAAGAAAAGAATCACTGCTAGAAGATTGTGCATGTAAAAACAATGGACATGTAGACTGTTGTAGTAAAACTATAAAAGAAAAATGGAAGGGAAATCCACTTACTTTGAGCTTTAATCACCTCCAAAATGCTCATATCTCCTTTATTGGTCACTCCCATAATCCCACAACACCCAAACAAAAATGAAAATGGAAAAATGCAGCTAAATTTCAGCTTTTATCAAGCATGTTGGTCACTTTTTGGTGGACACATGTCCAAAAATCATGATTCTCTCTAGGAATGAATCAGACTCCTTGTAGACATAAATCTCAAAATTCAAATATGCACCAACAACGAATCAAACATGTTTCAGTATCAAATTGTGTCCAACATGATGGATTCATGACACATGTGGGGTGGGAAGATGAATCTGATGACTAGCATGGAACCCAAGGTAAGGCCTACTTCATTAACAAAAACCTATTTCCCAAATAAAAGAAAATATTTAATTACAACATATTATATTTAATTTATATAATTCCTAGATTACGTTGTGCAACAACAAATTTTGTAAACTCTCCCCTCTTTTGTCATGATATATATATATATATATATATATATATATATATATATATATATATATATATATATATATATATATATATATATATTATTTTATATTTTGATAACCCCTTTTGAAAAAACCTCCTACATGCTTAACCATGAAATTTAGTCATGCTATAAAAAATCATCCAGTAGTTGCCTAAGAAGGGTAGAATCGAAAGCTTAGACATTTCTCCGTACCCAAAACCATGTGGTGGTACCCAACTAGAAATAAGTTTTGACAATATAATCTGGATATTAGCACAACATAAAAAATATACTGCAACTATCGTACAATTATAGCTATATCCACAACGAGGAAAACTTTATCCAAAAGTGATACACCTTCCACTGTAAAATTACCAAAACACTGATATAAAATAAACCCAAAAAACTATATACATGTCAATCATCTAAATTATCTTTGCACACCATAACAAGCAATGATCAATTCTATTATTTGTTCATTTAAGGTTCGTTAAATTGAAATGCATGAAAATTTTAACTACGGAGGCATTTGTACAAAGAATTCTATCAGATCTACAAAAAGGGGGCATTGATTCATTCGCCTGAGGTTTTCTCATGAATTCCCTAATGTATGGATTTATGGACATTTCCAACATTTTCTCTTCTTAAGATGGAAATGACACATATTGTAAGGATCAACGACCAAGCACATTGATAAGAGGTTTAAAATAGCATGCCATATCATCAAATAAAATTGCCCGAGGATCTCTAAATATTCAATGAATGCTTAAAATTTTCATGGAATTTTGGGAGAATGGATAGAAGAATATATTTTTCATCTCAATCATCATCCTTCTTCACTAAGGGCCGATTAGGTGCCATTGTTGTTAAATCAATGGTGGCTAGCCTTGATTCTGGTTCTAGTCTTAAGCCTTCTTAAGGAACTCTAGGATTGATGTACCCTACATCCTCTCATTGCCTTATTCTTGGTTGTCAGCCTTCTTGGCTCCTTTGCCATCATTTCTGGGGTAGTATCTATTCCTCTTATCTCAGGGGGGGCCTTGGCCCATCTCTGATCTATAGGGCTTACTGAACATCGATCTTTGTTCTCACCTCTCATTCTTGATATCATTAGATAGGATTATATCTGAGGTGATAGATATCTAGCTTATCGAAAAATAAATGCCAATAATACTCTTTCTCTAAGTGGATTTTATAGTGATCATCTGGAATGAGATGGGAGATTACGTAATTAAATTCACTTTGTTACTCTTTCTTGAGATTGTGTTCTTGGGTAAGTATTATGTTTGAAATGTTGGTCATGGAAAGGTTAAAATTTTGATTTAAGGATTGATTGGTCTTGTAATATGTTCATAA
Organism: Pinus tabuliformis; assembly: GCA_031772625.1. Classification (NCBI taxonomy): domain Eukaryota; kingdom Viridiplantae; phylum Streptophyta; class Pinopsida; order Pinales; family Pinaceae; genus Pinus; species Pinus tabuliformis. The sequence goes on along the minus strand of CM062810.1, from coordinate 31,071,078 downwards.
TATAAATTAAATTATATAAATAACTTGATATCCAAGTTAAAAAATAGTATCTTATGTTAAATGGTTATGTCTTCGATAATAAAAAATGTAGATATGTATGAAAAGTTAAGTATCTAACTAAGGAAAATGTTTCCTCAACAAATTAACCAACACTTCTTTGTGCACGTATTTTTCATAATGTATTTAACCCAGCTATAAGCCCATTCCCATTTTGGATAATATGTCATCATTTGAATTTAATTCCATGTCAATGTGATCAAAGGATATAACCATGAAGATTCTAATAAAATTCGTAACTCTAATAATCCACTAATATAATAAAGAAGTGTTTAAGGCAGTATAACCTTTCAACCAATCTATAACACCCTTAAATACCCTTTCAGTTGTAATTTTAGATTGTTGTGACACAATTAAAATGACTAACATAAACGAATGCTTCATATCATTACAATACTTTTTAGGTAGTAGTATTTTAGTTCCTAGACTAAATTAGTCATTCGACTTAGTGTTTGTTAGTTGTATTACTTATTAGCTAGTTGTATATTTTAACTCAGGACTAAATTAGTCATTTACTTTAGTCATTTTTAGTTGGGTCACTTAAGATTGATCATTTTTTGTAGTATTTCACTTGGAATATCTCTGGTGACAAACATTTTTAGTCACCTAGTCACTAATTCATCATTTTCTACTAATTTCCACACATAGGAGTAACCACATGCTTATTACATCAACAACATTATTTCAATAAAGAAATCCATAACCATTTCAACCAAAAATGCATCATACATTAATCAATGTGTAAACAAGCACAAATGATTACTTATGTTTGAATTTTCAGGGTAAGTGTGTCTGGGACAAGGACTCTCCAACCAACCATAGACAAATGTAGCCACACTTACTTGTAGATGTCACCCTTGAGCCGTATTATAGATTATGAGGGGGGTGCTTTCTTAAGAGAATCGACCACCAATTGTCGGCTGAAATGGGGAGTTCCAAAGGACCTCTTCTTCAATCCCACCGGTTGATTGCTACCATCTTCTTTAGCACAAGGAGTCCAAGGCTTCTCTACATCACCCCAAGTGTGTGCATAGTGCTTCACTCCCTTCTAGGAAGTCGAAAATCCATTGTAACTGTAAGGAAATAACAAGGGGTATTAAATCAAGTCTTCCTTTAATGTTTCTTAAGGATTAACCTTTTCCCAAGCTATCCAAGGCTCCAGAGTTTTTTAACTCAACCCACAGACTCTAGGGGACCCAAGCTATTATAGGGCTCCACAAATGACATCCCAACCCATAGACTCTAGAAACCTAAGCTATTACATGGCTCTAGAGACCTTGTCTCAACTCACAGCCTCCAAGGACCCACGTTGTTACAAGATTCCATGGATCTTATCTCAATCCAGATCCTTTGGGGAACTCAAGTTGTTATGGGACTTTGGAGACTAGCAACTCAACCCAAAACCTCCAAGGAACCTAAGATCTAATCCCCTTCTCTTATGTTCTCCTCTACACTACCTGTTGATTGAAGAATATTTATTTGTTTCTCTGGTAATGAAATTATTTCATCTTATATTGATTCATTTGAATTGTTTCTCACTTCCCCCGTTTTTGAATGCCTCTGCAGCCTCTTTTTCATTTTCTGTAGGGATTTTTCATCCCCGAAATTTCACGCTTCCTTGGCTTGCATTTACTTCTTCCTCCTTGTTGCCCTTCAATGCACAATCTCTCTGTTGGATCTCTTGTCCCTTTTTCGTTATTACTATTTTTTAAGCAACATTGGATTTGTACCTTCTATTTCATCCCATTTAAATTAAGAACGATTTCATTAATTCTTGCACTAGCCAACTTTTAATTGTTGTCTAAGAAATTTAGGTTTATTTCTCTGCACAAGAAAACCTCAATCATTTGAAGCAAGCAATCCTCCTCCCCATCTCTAGAATTTGTGTCCATTTAACTCAATCCCATTTTTTTAATTTCACATATTTGTAAAAATATTTAGAATTCCTTTTATGAGAGAACCATGGGTGGGGTTGTCATGATTTTCTTATGGAGTGGTGAGTTCTTTCTAGTGGTATCTATTGAAACAAGAGGAGGTGGTAGCTTCCAGAAGATACGAACTTGCACACTGGTAAGAGTCTACATTAGTGCAAGATGTAATAAGATATTTTTTTTTATAATAATAAGAAGAACATAGAGACAACAACAACGATGGTTTTTCCCATTTGGCTTTTCCACATAATATTTGGTGTCCCTACGTGTTGATGTATTAATGATGTGTTGCATTTTTATGGTTCACATGACTTATGATTAAATGTTGCTCATGGTTTATTTATCTTGCCTAGATCTACTACATAATGTGTTGTGAATTAAATGGTGGTTTAGTAATATTACTAATTGTATGAAATACTGATTCAACCCCACTCTTACTATTTCTAACATCAAATACTTCTAGAGCACATCTAGAATTTTCCAAACTAGTAGTTTAGATTTCATTCTTGAGCTTAGATAAATTGTCTAATAGGTCTCCAATAGAAATTCAGGTTAGGTTTTTCCCTAGTTGTAGTTGCAGCATTTCATTGATTGACTCAGTAGTGATGGTGAAAAGTATGGTTTGATCGAGGGACATCACTACTCTTTGACTGGGGATGTAGTTTGCATGGTAGTAGTGGACAATTTCTCGAAAGATGTGCACCTCAGGGAATTGATACTTGGGCAAATTAGACTCCCAAAGACCTATTTTATCAGCATGGTTTAGGTATTGATCTCTATATCGGTAGTATAGTTTAAGAGGGGATTCATGGACAGAGGTGTCCTTGATTTGGAAATATTTATCAGCAAGGGTAAGGTGGTCCAAGTCTAGGTGAGGAGTGGAAATTGGTCTGACATCCATGGCAATTGGGGTAGCCATTCTTAGTTCTTGTGGATTTAAGAATGGGGGGGGTAAATTGTCACTATTTAGGGCAAAGGTGGTTCAATTCCAGGTGAGTTTCAGTTACTAGAGTTTCCCTTCAATTCCAATTAAGAAGGCTCTGAAATTGATAGGGTTTTCAATGAATTATGGTTTAAATACCTTGAATTTGAAGAAAATTAGGTCTGAACCACATAACTGGCAACTCTGAGCGGGTGAAAAAGCTTCAAGCAGCCTGGAAGGAAATTTTGGAGCTTTGTGGCATCATCAAGGTGCAACTGTATGTGGGTTGACATCCTCAACATTCAGAGATGCGTGCATGGAAGTTTACAGTTAAAAAAATGTTAAAAACAATGATTTGGGGCTTTTTTGGATTTATGCGCGAAAAGTCAATTTGGCGGGTACAGGTGAACAATAGTCATTTGTCACGTAGTGGGGTGAACAGTGGTTGTTTTTGGCCTATAGCGGGCTAGCGGTAAGTGGTTTGCTTCATACAGTGTTTGGGCGCTTGGCGGTATTTGGGGGAGGTCGTCCAATTCCATTCATTGAGCGCCACGTTGCCTCGGGGGCCCAGTAGAAAACAACCCATTTCGAGCAAGTAATGTTCAGATTTCGGGCCCTTCTGAAATCAACACAGGCTGTCATATGGGGAGGGGAGATATCGTCTGGTGGTCGAGCGATGGAGTTGCATGGAAGGTAATGGGGGAGGGCCCAGTGGGTGTTTAAACGCGGTAGTTTTGGTTTAATGAGGGATTACGGTGCAGATTAAGGTATCAGGTGGGATTTAATTGGATTTTTTAACTAACTTAATCGAGGATCGATTAGTTAGTGGGTTCGGGGGTAGCAAACCTAAGTTTATATAATTAAATTGGGGTGGGACTAATTAATATTATGGGAGTTAATATATATACGGGAAAGGGTTTTTATTAGGGATTTAATAAATAAGTCAATAATTTAGTCAAATGAGCGGAAGGGGCACCATACTCTAAGCATATGTTTTTCATGTTTTATTGCTTTCCAATAATCACATAAAGGCTTAGGATATGGTGTTTTTATGGGTTTTTGATATGAAAATGAGTTATGTTGGGGAACAAATACTTTTCCTAGGTAAAAGTGATTTAACCTTAGGAAAAGAGTATTGTTAGGAAAAATGAATGAACTAAAGGGAGGAATGAATGTTTATGAGGGGGTTTTAGTACTTATTTCCTACAAGTCATTAAGCTGAGGGTACGGTCCCCACAAAAGTTGGAGAAATGCTCTGAGCCTCTTTGACTTAGGGTTTTTAAGCATTTTGAACATTATTGTGGGAAATTAGTTAAGTAAAAGGTGAAATGAATGAGGGAAATTAATTAATTGACTTTGATATCCATATGCATGCTTTAATGCCCATTCACATTTGAAACACATCTTGAAATATGATAAATATGCTTTTTCCTAATCAATCATCACACTTTCTGCAACTTTTCTTCTACTTACCCACCTACTCATCCTACCATTTTTAATTCTATTTATTAGGGTGCATTTGAGCTAGCAAATCCTTATCAAACATTTTTCTTTCTCTTTACAATGGTAAACTAACTAAATCTAACCTTATTACATCCAAGGGCTCAGATTAAACAATTGAGCTCCTTTTATTTACTCTACCTATCTAATTATCTACCATGATTAAACAGTTTGGTTAGATATTATTCTCTATCTATAGACATGAAATTGAAAACATGAAATAGTCAAGTTTAGACATTTGACTATCATGGATTGTGGCAAAGATTACAAGCTACATACAATCATTTATTATACATAAAATTAAATAGTAGTGCCACTTCGGCTTGCTCATGTTCATGGTCTTTTTATTTTCTTGGAGTTCATATTTTTCATCTTTTTTGACCTTTTTGTTCTTTTTGTCCTTTGATTATTCTTTTAGGACATACACTCTTTACACTTTTTAATATTTTGAATATAGAAAACATTTTCAAAAAGCAAACGTATGTACATATTACAGGTTTAATCTCAGACATTCAAAAATTATGACTCCTATTGGTATATGAACCTAACAATATACATAAATGGGCACCCTAATACTTCGGTGGGATAAATAGTGTATATGTTGTGGTGGCAAGGCAATAGAATGAATACCTTGCCTGATTTGGAAATGACCTACAATAGAAGTCAACAAGTAGAATTTATATTAATAATGAGGATGGCTACAAATTCCCACTTTAATAAACATGAAAATCCCACTATACACATTATCATACCCACAACTCTAGCCTAAAATTAAAATAAGGTCGAAAACTTATGTGTCCCTCATTGGAAAGTGTTATTGTTTAGAATTCAATTGCAAAAACACTATGATATGACTACTTCATGTATCAATATGAATTGCATACATATTAATTTAAGAGTTATCAGCATTCATACATTCTATAAATCTAGATTTCTTTTATATAAGAAGTGCAGTAAATCTTGAATAAATCTAAATACAAATTATTGAACAATTGCTACTAAATTAAATTTGTTATTTCTCAACTATTATTAGTGATTTCTAAGAGTATCAAGTTTAGTATTCATTTACTATGTCATGCTTTCTCATTCTCAATTTGATCAAGAAACCATAAATATATTTTACTTCATGTCATAATTACAATTATGTAGGGTAACCAATTCATCATGAAATATTTTGAGATTTAATGCCACAACACTATTATCCTCAACACATGTTATTTACTTTTCATGTAAGTCACAAGAAATGGAGGTATCCGAGTCAAATATATCTTTCTTTTGATCTCCATGAATGCATTTGATGCCTTACCTTTATCAAGAAAACTAAAATAAAGAGATTCTTTCTAGATTTGTTAGGATTCTTCTTCTCATAAAAATGTCTTATTGCATGATTATCACCTCCATCGCCATTTCCTAAATTAACATGGGCACTTCTCAAGGTACTTCTAGTGTGTGAAGAAACGACAATTTTATCTTCAACATTATGAAAATCTTTTAAAAAATGGATCAAAGAAATCTCGCTATTACTTGTGTTAGTCTTATCATGGGGTTTCCACATGCACTCCTTATTAACAATAGTATGTAAAGAATTATCTTCGATATGGGTAAAATGGAGTTGGTTACTCTTTTAGACATTATTGTGCATGATCCAATGTCTCCTGCATTGTTGCGCAATATGTCATGGTGATCATTAGTCAATTTTACTACGTCACTTTGATGGGATGTAGTTACAAGTTCAAGGCAAGTATAAACCTCAATCGACCATCTGCAGTCCTTTTTGACCATTTTTTCGGCCATCTTTGTGTCAATTGTATTGCATGGACTCATTAATTTACTTCATCATTCAATCTATTCTATCTTGATTGATGGGGGATACTTTAAGGCCCTCCTTTGATGAATCTCTTATCATCTTTAGCTCGTTATATAGGGGTTTTATTGAAGAACTACTGGTACCTTGGAGCTTGCATACCTCAGTGGAAGGCTTCCATGCAGTTGATAGTGAGTTTACCTCATTGATTCCTAGTGAGAAAAATCCATGAGTGTTGGACACCAACATATTTATTGAATGTGTGTGTGTTGTGCTAGGTATCTTAGAGTCCAGTTTCAACATTGGTGTGTCCCATCTCATCTACTAATAATATGCCTCACTCATTGGTAATGAGATGATTTCTACCATGCTCGACATCAACCCATTTATTCACATGTAGATTCATACCATCAAGGTTGAATAAAAGACCTTGGGAAAGGGGAATCTCACTCTTATATGGCACCATTCCAAATATTCATTGGAGTTATGTATCATTTTATGTACGTTGAGGGCTACTCCAGGGAACCTCTCTTCTATGTGTCTGTAGTCCTTCTAATATACACTGTGACATAGGTACACATTGGATTTTTATGGTGGCTATGATTTTTTAGTTTGTTACATGGATCTAGTGTGTATGTATTGTGGCCATGTATTATGATTTTATGTCATGGATTCACAACATATGGCTGGTGTCCATTTTTATCTTTTCTTTATGTCGGGCATGGGTTTTCCTAGCTCGAGGATGATTATCTTATGATTGAGACTTGGTTATGAGTGTGACCATAATCTAGTGGTATTGGATCCATCCTTTCATTTTGATATATGTTTTTGTAATGCATTTCATCCATCATTTTCTCTTCTGACATTATCCATTAGGGGCGATTTATTATAGCTAATTTTTACCTCCTTATTTATAAGTAGAGAAACCCCAGTTCCACATTCTAACTTGTTAGCATGAATACCCATACCCATTGAGGAGAAGGTGAATATAAGTAGGGCCTTGGCATGTCCCCCATTAATTGACCTGAGAGAAACCGAGAGATTATGTAAATGAATGAAGTCATGAAATATAACTGACACATGGATGGTTGACACAAAGGGTCAACAAGGAATGAATATGCTCAACTAAGGTTTAGACTTCCCTTGAACATCTAATGACATGCCACAAGAGTAACTTTATAGAATTGACTAATGAGCACCATATGGTATTGTACAATAATATAAAAGGCATTGAAGCATGCCCCATAATGACTAAAAGAGTATCTAACTCCAATAGTACCATATTAATTTAGTATTTTCTTTGTCAGATATTATGTATATTGATATGGGTACATTTGGAAATTTGATTTTCAAGATAAATTCATATGATTTACCTTAGAATTAAAGGAACTTGAGCTTACAGGTATCCAAAGGAAACTCTCTAAAGTGATAACCTCTAGTGGAATGTCAAAATTACTCAAAAATGGGCACCAATCTGTAATGTTATAATTACAATCACTAAATGTTCAAACTTCATTATTTTATTACGTATTATTAGTTTTCAAATTTAACTCTGGAAATGGAGCTCAAGAATGAAATCTAAACTACTAGTTTGGAAAATGCTAGATGTGCTCTAGAAGTATTTGATGTTAGAAATAATAAGAGTGGGGTTGAATCAGTATTTCATACAATTAGTAATTTTACTAATTTTTTTATATTGTTAACTAAACCATCATTTAATTCACAACACATTATGTAGTAGATCTAGGCAAGAGAAATAAACCATGAGCAACATTTAATCATAAGTCATGTGAACCATAAAAATGCAACACATCATCAATACATCAACACGTAGGGACACCAAATATTATGTGGAAAAGCCAAATGGGAAAAACCATCGTTGTTGTTGTCTCTATGTTCTTCTTATTATTATAAAAAAATATATCTTATTACATCTTGCACTAATGTAGACTCTTACCAGTGTGCAAGTTCGTATCTTCTGGAAGCTACCACCTCCTCTTGTTTCAATAGATACCACTAGAAAGAACTCACCACTCCATAAGAAAATCATGACAACCCCACCCATGGTTCTCTCATAAAAGGAATTCTAAATATTTTTACAAATATGTGAAATTAAAAAAATGGGATTGAGTTAAATGGACACAAATTCTAGAGATGGGGAGGAGGATTGCTTGCTTCAAATGATTGAGGTTTTCTTGTGCAGAGAAATAAACCTAAATTTCTTAGACAACAATTAAAAGTTGGCTAGTGCAAGAATTAATGAAATCGTTCTTAATTTAAATGGGATGAAATAGAAGGTACAAATCCAATGTTGCTTCAAAAATAGTAATAACGAAAAAGGGACAAGAGATCCAACAGAGAGATTGTGCATTGAAGGGCAACAAGGAGGAAGAAGTAAATGCAAGCCAAGGAAGTGTGAAAGTTCGGGGATGAAAAATCCGTACAGAAAATGAAAAAGAGGCTGCAGAGGCATTCAAAAAGGGGGGAAGTGAGAAACAATTCAAATGAATCAATATAAGATAAAATAATTTCATTACCAGAGAAACAAATAAATATGCTTCGATCAACAGGTAGTGTAGAGGAGAACATAAGAGAAGGGGATTAGATCTTAGGTTCCTTGGAGGTTTTGGGTTGAGTTGCTAGTCTCCAAAGTCCCATAACAACTTGAGTTCCCCAAAGGATCTGGATTGAGATAAGATCCATGGAATCTTGTAACAACGTGGGTCCTTGGAGGCTGTGAGTTGAGACAAGGTCTCTAGAGCCATGTAATAGCTTAGGTTTCTAGAGTCTATGGGTTGGGATGTCATTTATGGAGCCCTATAATAGCTTGGGTCCCCTAGAGTCTGTGGGTTGAGTTAAAAAACTTTGGAGCCTTGGATAGCTTGGGAAAAGGTTAATCCTTAAGAAACATTAAAGGAAGACTTGATTGAATACCCCTTGTTATTTCCTTACTGTTACAATGGATTTTGGACTTCCTAGAAGGGAGTGAAGCACTATGCACACACTTGGGGTGATGTAGAGAAGCCTTGGACTCCTTGTGCTAAAGAAGATGGTAGCAATCAACCAGTGGGATTGAAGAAGAGGTCCTTTGGAACTCCCCATTTTAGCCGACAATTGGTGGTCGATTCTCTTAAGAAAGCACCCCCCTCATAATCTATAATACGGCTCAAGGGTGGCATCTACAAGTAAGTGTGGCTACATTTGTCTATGGTTGGTTGGAGAGTCCTTGTCCCAGACACACTTACCCTGAAAATTCAAACATAAGTAATCATTTGTGCTTGTTTACACATTGATTAATGTATGATGCATTTTTGGTTGAAATGGTTATGGATTTCTTTATTGAAATAATGTTGTTGATGTAATAAGCATGTGGTTACTCCTATGTGTGGAAATTAGTAGAAAATGATGAATTAGTGACTAGGTGACTAAAAATGTTTGTCACCAGAGATATTCCAAGTGAAATACTACAAAAAATGATCAATCTTAAGTGACCCAACTAAAAATGACGAAAGTAAATGACTAATTTAGTCCTGAGTTAAAATATACAACTAGCTAATAAGTAATACAACTAACAAACACTAAGACGAATGACTAATTTAGTCTAGGAACTAAAATACTACTACCTAAAAAGTATTGTAATGATATGAAGCATTCGTTTATGTTAGTCATTTTAATTGTGTCACAACAATCTAAAATTACAACTGAAAGGGTATTTAAAGGGTGTTATAGATTGGTTGAAAGGTTATACTACCTTAAACACTTCTTTATTATATTAGTGGATTATTAGAGTTACGAATTTTATTAGAATCTTCATGGTTATATCCTTTGATCACATTGACATGGAATTAAATTCAAATGATGACATATTATCCAAAATGGGAATGGGCTTATAGCTGGGTTAAATACATTATGAAAAATACGTGCACAAAGAAGTGTTGGTTAATTTGTTGAGGAAACATTTTCCTTAGTTAGATACTTAACTTTTCATACATATCTACATTTTTTATTATCGAAGACATAACCATTTAACATAAGATACTATTTTTTAACTTGGATATCAAGTTATTTATCTAATTTAATTTATATTATGAACATATTACAAGACCAATCAATCCTTAAATCAAAATTTTAACCTTTCCATGACCAACATTTCAAACATAATACTTACCCAAGAACACAATATGAAGAAAGAGTAGCAAAGTGAATTTAATTACGTAATCTCCCATCTCATTCCAGATGATCACTATAAAATCCACTTAGAGAAAGAGTATTATTGGCATTTATTTTTCGATAAGCTAGATATCTAGCACCTCAGATATAATCCTATCTAATGATATCAAGCATGAGAGGTGAGAACAAAGATCGATGTTTAGTAAGCCCTATAGATCAGAGATGGGCCAAGCCCCCCCCTGAGATAAGAGGAATAGATACTACCCCAGAAATGATGGAAAAGGAGCCAAGAAGGCTGACAACCAAGAATAAGGCAATGAGAGGATGTAGGGTACATCAATCCTAGAGTTCCTTAAGAAGGCTTAAGACTAGAACCAGAATCAAGGCTAGCCACCATTGATTTAACAACAATGGCACCTAATCGGCCCTTAGTGAAGAAGGATGATGATTGAGATGAAAAATATATTCTTCTATCCATTCTCCCAAAATTCCATGAAAATTTTAAGCATTCATTGAATATTTAGGGACCCTCGGGCAATTTTATTTGATGATATGGCATGCTATTTTAAACCTCTTATCAATGTGCTTGGTCGTTGATCCTTACAATATGTGTCATTTCCATCTTAAGAAGAGAAAATGTTGGAAATGTCCATAAATCCATACATTAGGGAATTCATGAGAAAACCTCAGGGGAACGAATCAATGCCCCCTTTTTGTAGATCTGATAGAATTCTTTGTACAAATGCCTTCGTAGTTAAAATTTTCATGCATTTCAATTTAACGAACCTTAAATGAACAAATAATAGAATTGATCATTGCTTGTTATGGTGTGCAAAGATAATTTAGATGATTGACATGTATATAGTTTGTTGGGTTCATTTTATATCAGTCTTTTGGTAATTTTACAGTGGAAGGTGTATCACTTTTGGATAAATTTTTCCTCGTTGTGGATATAGCTATAATTATACGATAGTTGCAGTATATTTTTTATGTTGTGCTAATATCTAGATCACATTGTCAAAACTTATTTCTAGTTGGGTACCACCACATGGTTTTGGGTACGGAGAAATGTCTAAGCTTTCGATTCTACCCTTCTTAGGCAACTATTGGATGATTTTTTATAGCATGACTAAATTTCATGGTTAAGCATGTAGGAGGTTTTTTCAAAAGGGGTTATCAAACTATATATATATATATATATATATATATATATATATATATATATATATATATATATATATATATATATATATATATATATATATATATATATATATATATATATATATATATATATATATATATATATATATATATATATATATATATATCATGATAAACGAGGGGAGAGTTTACAAAATTTGTTGTTGCACAACGTAATCTAGGAATTATATAAATTAAATATAATATGTTGTAATTAAATATTTTCTTTTATTTGGGAAATAGGTTTTTGTTAATGAAGTAGGCCTTACCTTTGGGTTCCATGCTAGTCATCAGATTCATCTTCCCATCCCCCATGTGTTATGAATCCACCATGTTGGACATGATTCGATACCGAACCATGTTTGACTCGTTGTTGGTGCGTATTTGAATTTTGAGATTTATGTCTGCAAGGAGTCCGATTCATTCCTAGAGAGAGTCATGATTTTTGGACATGTGTCCACCAAAAAGTGAACAACATGCTTGATAAAAGTTGAAATTTCGCTGCATTTTTCCATTTTAATTTTTGTTTGGGTGTTGTGGGATTATGGGAGTGACCAATAAAGGAGATATGAGCATTTTGGAGGTGATTAAAGCTCAAAGTAAGTGGATTTACCTTCCATTTTTCTTTTATAGTTTTACTACAACAGTCTACATGTCCATTGTTTTTACATGCACAATCTTCTAGCAGTGATTCTTTTCTTTATTTTAATAGCATTCATGTCTAAATCAAGGGAAACGGAGAAGTGTAAAGAGAAGGGGAATAATTTCTCCATTGGTAATTACCCCCCTCTTTCAATTTCATTAGAGTGTACCAGTCCATGGTAGAGACAATGGTGTATGTACACACCTACCTTCGTCTTATTTAAAAACAGAGGGCAGGATGGTTGAAGGGAAAGATAAATATGTGGGATGTGTTTCCTGATGATATGATTTTGGACAACAGTGTTGAGTTAGCATTGACCAACTTGGATCTTAATGTGCTAGTGCTAGAGGGTTCATCCTCCAAACCAACAGATGCATAGCTTACATTGGATACAGAGGAAGAGGACATAGAAGACAAAAGTGGTGGTACTAATGTTGATTTTGATGTTGATGAGCTATAGGTATAACCTATAGCCTGTTGGAAACAACCTATGAGGCTCATCCTTCCTATTTTATGGTTTCGGGTTCTAGTGTCAACTTTGTTTAGTATTTTCTATTTTTTATTAGCATTCTGAGTGAGGCTTCACGTTGACTTCATATCTATGTAATACATTTTGATTTTGATGATTTAATGAGAATATTGTATTTTATGGTTAATTTATTATGTTTTGCCAATGTTAATTTATTGTATTTGTCATTGATGTAGTAGGAAGTGGTATTTGTAAATGTGTATCATTGATGAATCATGATTGTATGCATAATGTTACAATATACATGTTTGATCAAATTTGTATCATCATGACAATTTGTGTAATATCCATTAACTTTTTTAATATATATAATGTAGTATTTAACATGTCTTATGTATCATGTTCCAAGGGGTCTCCATGTCCCATGTCAGACTCTCATATTTGCGTGTCTTGCATATCCTATGTCCTTTTCTCAGTGACTTAGGTTATATGGCACAAACAAGGGTTATTTATTCCATTGAGTTCATCCATAATTTCGACTTGGCATTGTTCCTTGAGATGTGCAATGTTTATGGCTTTTCAAGGTTACTATGACATTCCCTTCTATGAAATGTGGTAGTTAACTGTGTTGACCACAGAAATGCAACATCATGGTTTTTTTTAGAGATTTTGAAGTCATTTCTAAACACTAAAAGTACTCTGATTTAACCACTTGACCACAAGTTTCTTAATTGCATATCCCATCTCATATTTTGTATGCCTACATAGATTTGTATACATTTTATGTGGTTCTCTTGATGACATCCCATAGATCTTGTGGAGTCTTCAATGACATTGATAAAGGACTCAATTCATTTCAATAGGGTACTCTCCCTTTCTTGGGGATGAAAAGGGTGCAGTCCTATAGGAAGCCCTCATTTTCAGTGATCCTCAACTCAATGCAAGGAGATTGGCATAGGTTGGTATTTCTTTTCAAAGAGTATGAATTTTGGGTACAATTATTTGAATAAATTTATTTACTTTTTGTTTGACATACAAATTTTTGGTTTGGATGCTAATCAGGTTATCACAAAGCTTTATATTTAATTAATCAAGAGACTTTCACGAAGGTTAGTTTGTTCTTTGGTATTGAATATCTCTTTCATTTATAGTTGTTTCAGTTTGTTGTATGTAACATTTGCTATCTTATTTTCTGATTCAAGTCTCATTTACTTTTTAGGTTGAAGCTATATAAGTTTTCTTTGATGTCACAAAGTTTTTTTAGTTTAAGTACATTGGCTTGAGGAGAATGGTTTATTTGATCATCAAGGAGGTTTCTCCTTCTACTGATGAGGTGAGGTATTGGCTTATGTCTCTCTTTTATGTTGATCTATTATTATTCTTCCTTAGTTTGGTCTTTATTGATTCTTCATCAAGTTTCTTCCAGGCTATTATTGTGACAATTTCATTATTGAAAGACATGAATAATGAGACCGGTATGTATGGGACTAATGCAATAAAAGTTTTATGTAGGATCACACATGGGGCCTTGTTGGGTCAAATTGAGAGGTACCTTAAATAATATATTGTTGGAAATAATCTTATTGTAGTGAATTCTACCCTTGCCATTGCAATTCACTTGATTTTAGGGAAAATTTTAAGGATGAAAATGTATCTTAAAGTTTAGAAGCCTTGGCGAATCTTACTAGTCCCTAACATGAAAACTTTAAAATGTTTAGCGATAGTTTCTAAAAAATTCAAATTTCTAATGATTTTATATAATCTCTATAAAAATTCAAATATTTTTAAGGTAAAATAATTTTATGATATAAAATTTGGGTGAATAATTTTGGGAAAAATGGAAATTGGTGTATCTTTTTTTTTGGAAAAAACATAGAAAATTAACCCACCTATGAATAATAGCCCCTAAAATTTTCCATACTTTATTTAGGTAGTGATAGTAAGGCTTTATGTAAGTTTTCATGGTCACATATTTTCTTAACTAATAAGTTTACTTCCTTGTTACTCAATCTTTAACTATTGCGTTTGCAGACCAATCTCGAGATTATGAGACAATGGAGTAACAAGGTCCAGGAAGCTGTTTAGTCCTTAGATGCTCTTGTACAATTTTATGCACTAGCCTTACTTCACCAAGTTGGTTTATCTATTATTCTTGGAATTTTAGAGAGAAATTTTTTTAGTTACCTGTCAGTTTTATGGCTAATCACAACATTGTAGTGAAATTTTTCCATTGCCTCCATAGTTGTGAGGTAATTTGTTTCTCAATTTTGAAAATATTCAAGAAACTTCTTAGTCATTTTGATATTATTTTTTCTCTTTGCAACCAATCTTCCATGCACCCTCAATTTTTTGTGGAATTTATTTTGAAATCTTCCTGCTTATTTTGCAATGTTTTAAATGGTTTCGGAAGTGACTGTTGATGAGACAAACTAACTGACCAACAATGAAAAATGACTTGGTTGTAAGTATAGTTGTTTCCTAGCATTGGTAATTTTTATCAAATTACTTATATTAGGTCATCAAATGTTATTTCTCACCGATACGATCCCTAGAAAAAAACTTAATATAATTGTGCACACAAATAATATTAATGAGCATAACGCAGTCTATAAGTCTAGGTATTTATATATTTATAAAAGGAGGATATTAGGCCATGGAAGGTGTTGCAGTGTAGGGATTTGTACTAGAGGAATTTATCAACAAGAATTATAATATTGGAATTGGACCTTGTAGCAAACCAGAGGTTCATTCTTTTAACAATTGACTGTGTACTGTTGGAGGGAAATGTTTCCCTAGGGCTTTTTGGGTTGAAACCTAGTAGACTGAAAGTTATCTATTCAAAGAAACACACGTTCACACAGCCATTATGCTATTATAAGAAAATTCTATTGTAAAGGGGGCGTACTTTAGGTCCTACGTTTGAGAAGGCCCTTAGGGTCCAAACCCTTCTTGGAGTTCCCTTCTTCTCTTTTGTCCTGCAAAAACAACCAATTCCAAAGAACACAACAGTATATGGACGAAACCTTATAAAGAAACCATCTTCATGTTATAAATAAAGGTAGTTAGTTATGAAATCCAAACAACCATTTACATATGAATTCTAAACATGAAAATCATAAACATAAAGAAGATTCATATCAGGAACCAAGACATGTGTTTCTTTTATTATAGATAAATAAAGTACATAAAAAGGAATAATTTCACCTGAGTCACCTTCAGCAGGCTCCAACCAAAGCTTCCTTCCGGATCCATTCCAGCCTCAAGCCTTTAACAAACTCCTTCCATGCCTTACTCCATGATGTCATAAATGGTGGATGAACATCAACACACAAGGAAACAAGGGTTTCCTGTACAAATGAGGGAAGTGCAGAAAGCACAAGGGACTCTAGACCTGGTCAGGGGAAAAATCTCAGAATAATAACCTTTCTCTCTCTTCTCTCCTCCCTTAGGCCTTCCCATTGAGGTGTTTTTATACCTCTCCCAGAGTAGTTTTTTAGTTGGGAGTTGGTTGGGAACAGTTGGGCCACGGGCACTAACAAGTGATCAGCAGGTAAAACCGTGATCTCCTCCCGAAAATAGGGAGTTTTCTATTTTTTTAAGTGTTTTAATACATATACGCGGGTTGGGTATACACAGACTCGCATATACAAGCGTTTAACTCAGGGCAATGTTGCGTATAAGGGATAAAACACTATTTTTTAAATTTTAGGACTAGGTCTAAAAGGAGGGGTTGCCCTAGGCCATGAGTGCAGCACCACAAACCATAAGAGTGAGATTTGGACCTATAACAGATGCCCCCTAATATATGAGGTCAGAAGGGGTACATGATGTCCGAAATGTATTATGCAAGTACATGGAGAGGAAATCTGTCAAAAACCGAGGAGGACTTCACCAGAATTCAGCCTGCCAAGCCGCCAAAGGAGATCAGAAAGAAACATTGTCTGAGGTGGGCATACCCATGCTTAGAAAAAGTAAAGCATGTCCGCATATCAAGTACAAGCAGATCCACTAAGTATACAAGTATAAATGACTTGAAAATGTTAGAAAATTATATATTTCGGAGCAATGGAACACATAAAATATTGCAGAAATATAAACACAGAAAACGCATAAAACAAGAGAGACACAGATATACGTGGTTCACCCAGTTTGGGCTACGTCCACCCCGAACAGCTAGTCCTCCCTTTCTATTATCCAGAAAAATGAAGAGACACAACCTACAACAAATCCGCTGTAATATCCTCTGTTTTCTCTCACAGTCTCACCTCTCAGTTTCTCGCTCACAGAATACACATCTATATCTCAGCCTCAAATACAATGCCCTCATACAAAGAAGGGGTTGCCTTCTAGGGAAAAAAAGCCTAAACTAAACATAAGCTCTACCGTCAGATCATCTGCCTAATGAACGGCCCAGATTTACTAGAAATTACTATACTGTTATGAAACCAGCTCAAGAAAAGATAGGAAAGATAGATCAACGCCTTAGAATTCAGCCTCTTAGAGGGGGCAACCTCCTTTACATTACATAAATGAACAATTCTTGGATGATTCAAATGACAAAACCTCCTTTCTATATATAGGAGTCTAAGGAGTCACAATATAATCCAGCCGACCTAACAATAATAATATAAAGCCACAAAAATAACAATAGAGCGATTCTATGGGGCACAGTAATAACAATATGGGGGAAATAGGGGCACAACAATATTAATAAGGGGTATAAATAAAATATTAATGGGGTAATCACTAGTATTATAGGGACCCAACATATACTTTTACAAGGCAATTTTACATTTGTTTTTAGCTTCGGCGGCGCTGCCCCCGAGCCCCCGCCAGGGTACCGCTGGCCCCCGGACCCCCCAGCTGGGGGGGATCGCCCCCCCCGGGACCCCCGCGGGGGGGACAAGTCCCCCCCGCACCCCCCTGCGTGGAGGGGTGTACAAAATTCCTGGGGTATACATCTAGCTGAAACAAAGACCTCTGAACAATCATGCTCCACACACAACAGAAAATACATAATGGATCATCTGATCATGATCGAACAAGTACATGTCTGAATATCACATATAAGACTATCAATGATGCTGAAAGATGCAATGGATCACTGATATCAAAGACTGATCCCAAAAGGTACCAACTGAACATGATGGAATAGGATGGTACTACACTGCAAACTCAGGTGGCAGCATATAGAATGTCGCCATGACTGACTGCAACATATAAGGTGGAGTGGTATCAACTAGCAACAACAGGAGCAACTGCCAAGTGAACCAATGAATGCTGATACAACCTGAGGTCTTCACTGACTGCCGTGGTACATTTCTACACCATGGGAATAAATGATCTGAAGTCGACCATGTGAGAAATCATTCGATTACCTATCATTGATGTATATCGTTAACAAACGCGAGACTACTCACCGATAATGATAATGAGCGTCAAGGTACCCAGTACAATCTAGCAAGTGTGAATAGATGAGCTGGAGTCGAACACCTATAAGAATCTATCGATCAGGAGACAATGATGGTTTCCCACTGTCGATAGCGAAGGATCTGCCACTAATGACTGCAAACCCCAAGGTACTACCAAATGGACTCTAGATCTTTGCCCCAGAGTAATGAGTCGGAGTCGATAGGGAAAGATCCGCTAGAAGGAAGGCATTAAGACATCCTTCATCAATCTAGCGCGAGTGTAACCTGTAGGCCAATAATGTGGAAGGAATCAGATGAAAGAGATGTAGTAACCGAACCGAAGTACGTTTCCGGCGTACACAAGATGTGGCTAGCGCACGACAGAAACCCTCTGAACCAACCAATAATGAAAGCTGACACAGAGGCGAGGTATCCACCAATAGGGTCAAATGGAAACCAAGGTACTGCATGAATCCCAATGTGTGATAATGTAAGCTGGTTTCGAACACAAGGGAAACCACTCAGTCAAAGACCCATGATACTGATCGATGCTGAGCACAAGGTGACCTATCAATAATGAAAATAGGGCTAGGGTGCAGCTCTAGGCCTATCCTCAGAGCAAGGTGTTGTTGTCTATAAGGACAAGACCCGCTAACAAGAAGTCAATGGGGACCTTCTCAAACCGGCATGAGTAAAGGACCAATATAACTGATGTGATGATAGACATGATACTGACAACCAGGGATGGTCAACTGAAAAATGAGTCAAGAGACACCGCAGAGAGGCCGACTCAGGCTAACTTCCCTTGAATAAAAGCACGACTCAATGTGACTATGTGGCAGCATATGATGACTCTGTATAAGTTCGTCATGCAGGAGGCACGAACGAACCCTCCATATGATTGGAAGAGATAACCAATCAGGGGAGAACGAACTCAATAACAAGGTTAAGGCTTACCTAAGTCAAACTAAATCCCACCCAAACGGAGGAGACTTTGTTTTGAGTGCTTTGTTCAAGGGCGACATGACTAACTCTAGCTTCCAACAATAAATGGAAATACTGTCCCGTTCCTGCTCTTTTTGGAATATTTATTTTTTTTGTCTTTTTCTGTTAAGCTTGAAAAAGAATAAAAGAATGCTATGGTATAGTGGAAAGAATGAGTGTCAGTGAAACAGATGATCTAGTTCCTGGGAATGGAACGTTCCTATGCTCAATGCAGGGAGGTGAAAACTGGTCAGTGACACTCAAAGGTGTGTTCCTTCCACGAGTCAAGGTGTGTCAAGCTGCAGAGTCAAAGGTATGCAAGGTTGATTTTGCAGTCGTCATGGTGAAAAGTTGGCTTAAACACAAGTCCAAGTGAAGCTGGCTCTAGGCCAAAAGGTGCAAATGGTCAACATGCAATGCAGCAGTACAACTCAACACAAAGGAGCCTCTAGGGTATAAGGCCAGAACGAAGCGAAGAAGCAAAGAGGAATGAGTCTTCAATGCATAGGTCATGGCGGGACTACAGAGGACTCCTGAGCCTACTCAAATCGGAGCAGCATGGGCAACAAATGTCAGTGAGGTGCTAACTATGATGCCCATGTAAAGGATGGCTCTACCATCGTGTCATGATTTAAAGAATCGGCGAGTGAAGATGGCTTAGGATCAATAACATGATGGGGTCGACCCTATGGCAGATGTATCGGTAAATGGAGGCTAGTATGCATAATGAAATGGAAAAATGGTGTCCCTAACCTATATTCCAGTGAGAAAATGATACCTACCATGACGGGTCAGCAGTCATGGAACCGTCTCGAACTGTCGAAAAACGTCCAAAATGTCCTGAAAAACAAACCATTCTCGACATTCCAAGCTCCCAAGTTAAAAGTCAAATGAGGCCAAACAAAATAAAATTTTGAAAAAAATTTGCATTTTCAAAACTTATAAAAAGGATTTTGTACTCACAATTTTTACCATTTGAGTTTGAGAGCAAAAATTTGGAGCAAAAGGAGCAAACTTCCCGTACACCAAATTCAACCGTTCAAAGTCTTCAAAAACCTCCAGGTAACTCTTATACTTAGCTTGCAATTGATTGTGACTAGTTTTAAGATTTTTAATTAATGTTTCACCGTTGAATTTTTTGCCCAAAATTTCACCGCGGCATATATGCGGTTTGGTAATATGAAACACGCATACACGCGGGCCCTATACGCGACTGTGTGCACAGGGACCCGCGTATATGCCGCAAACAATTTTTAAACAAAAACTAACGGTTGCAAATCATTTTTTTCTCAGAATGCTTGTCACGTGGCATGAAAGAGAGCACACAACGGTGGATAATGAAGTTATGAACAGTCCAGAAGCTTTAGATGCCCTACGGGGATGCGGTTTGCTTAAATTCTTCAAACTACTGAATATGAAAGCAAACACACATCTGCTTGAGATGCTCATTGATTATTGGGATGTCGAGGAGGAATCCTTTATGATCGATCAGATGCACTCAGGGTAGAAGTGGAGGATATCTATTCCATCACGGGCCTTTCCCGAAGGGGAGAGGTAGTACATTCCCGGGGCAGGACATGGAGCAGTCTCACGATAGAGGACTACGTACAGATATATTGCCCGGGACATCCCAAGAAGGTTGGGAGCCAGATTTCCATCACACATGTGGCGAGTTTATCACTGAGGATAATTCTATTCACCATAGCTCGAGTGAACGGATCGTTCTCTCTGCATCAGGCATCACAGCTAACCATGACCGTGGCAGTTGACTGTCTCACTAATGTGTTCTACTGGTGTACTCCTCTTCTGGCCAACATGAAGAGCCAACTCACTTCTATCAAGAGGGGACAGACCAAAAACATTGGATATGGGACTATCCTGTGTACTTTCTTTTTCGAGAAGGTTCCTGCACTCCGCCCGAGGGTAGCAGTTTCCATCAGCACCCCACGCGATCCACGGATGGGCCAGTGGGCTGATCTGATGAAACGTCTGGGGGTGGGGAGGTCCCAAGGACTGTGTTCGACGATGACTTCTTCACTTGGTGGGATCAGCAGATCATTGCCGTAGATGACTACCCCTATGCTGGGCTGGATTTCCGAGGAGATCCTGATCTAGCGTTACCACCGAACGCAGCATGGGGCGAGATTGGTAAGAATTTTTTTATTTTATGATTTTTTGGATTTTTCAAATATAATGATGAATTTTGAAAAATATTTTTGATGAGATTCAAATGACTGATATGATGATCATGTTCCAGACATTGGGCTGGTACGACTAGATGGGTTCCTGCAACATGGACGGCGTGGCCGAGGAGCCGAAGAGGTGGATGCTGATACAGAACAGACTCTAAACAACGTCCAGCGACACTTGGCGAGACTGAGCTGCCGAGTACCGATGGCTGCCATAGAGGACCTTCCTGAGGATATGCAGCGTCATGTGGTTGGCATGCCACATGACTGGGTTCGCACTTTTCTGCGTGTGGCCAATGTGATAGTTACCTACTTGGCCGCTCATCCTGAGCCGGGGCATTAGATATGCCGGACATGATTATGGGCATTTGAGTCCCAATTTTGTATATTTTTGGACAGACATATGTACACTCGAGACGCTTTATGATATATATATATATAGTTTGACTTTTTGATGCTTGATTTTATTGTGATGAATGATTGATGTGCCAGTCTAATGCTTGATTAGCGATAGAATTAGCTAACCAATTATGAGATCTTGGAATGTGCAAATAATTAATATAAGTGAATGATCTTTGCAACAACCTCACCCTTAAATACTGGCGATATAAACATGGATCCCTTACCTGATAAATGTTGTTTAATTGTGACACTATCAATTGAGAATCAAGACAAACTACCAACGAGTCGATCCCATGAGAGATTGCCTCGGATAATAAATTAATAAGGACAATATACTCAGCCATATTGTTTGAAGCAAGACCGATGCATACGCCTCTTGATACCATCAATTGACCAGCTAGGTAATAGAGTACCCAAGCTGCGGAAGCGAGATTCCGAGTGTGCCGACTAGCACCATCGGTGAACCCAAAATAGACCAAGTCATCCATCAACACCTGCCATAGCAGACCAAAAAGTGCTGATATCAAAAAACTCTTGATGATATATGTAAAAATATACATAATGTACAAAGAAGCCATTGTCTAACTCCTACTTAAGCAAAGTACTTCTTTAGGTAGAGCCCATTTCGCGGCTCTGCCAGCTTGTTTCCATCAAAATCGATTAACTCATACGACCCTTTTTCTAAAACTCATTTAATAATGAAAGGACCGTACCACATAGGCTTAAATTTAGCTGCCCCCAAGGTGTCTTTATCTTGGTCATAGACCAAGACAAGGTCACCTTCATAAAAGACTCGAGGACGGACATATTTATTATACTGCGTTTTGACCCTTTTCTTGTGAGCCTCATTCGTCGTGGCCGCATCTCGACGCTGCTCATCGAGATGTTCCAAGTGAAGGAGGCACTCTTCGAGACTCGAAGTCTCAGGAAGGAGATCAACAGCTAACTTAAGAGATGGAATTTCACATTCAACCGGAAAGATAGATTCCATCCCATAAACCAACTGAAAAGGTGTGAACCCAGTAGCAGTCTTCATGGAGGTCTGGTATGCCCAAAGAGCCGAATACAACATAACGTGCCAATTGGACCGATTTTTATCGATTTTCCGTTGGAGGATCATCTTAAGAGTTTTATCTACTGCCTCGACCTGTCCATTGGCTTGAGGATAATAAGGAGACAAATGCTCCTGCCAGAAACCCAATTTGAGAGCCAATTCAGACATCAGTTGATTCTGGAAATGATTGCCATGATCAGTGACAATCTCTCTCGGGATACTGAATCTTGAGATAACCTGATTAAAAAGGAACAATGTTGCTGTGTCACTATCGTTCTTATAAGTGGGCATGGCCTTGGCCCACTTCGTAAAGTAGTCTACAACCGTGATAATGTACCTGTGATTCGCCACTGAAGGCGGATTACAAGTCGTAAAATCAATACCCCACTTAGTAAAGGGAACGACGGTGACAACGGGAAAAAGAGGAGTTGGATGCGCGCGCATCTTCCGAGTAAAAATTTGACAAGGGTGACAGCGTTTGACTGCTTCCGCACAGCCTTTAAAGAGTGAAGGCCAGAAATAGCCGGCACATGAGATGCGCTGGGCTGTAGCAAGCCCTGATAGATGACCCCCACAAGCTCCACTGTGGTAGTCATTTAGCACTGACTCTGCTTCCTCTAAGGTTAAACAGCGCCGAAGGATTGAATCAACCCCTCGACGGTATAATGTATCACCAATGATAACATAATTTTTAGCCAGGTGACGTAATTTTCGACGTTCATCCTTAGAGAAAGTAGAGGGGAACTTCGAAGTCTGGAGATAGACAATGATATCTCCATACCAAGGGTCAAGTGAAGAGATGAGGAATAGATGTTCGTCGGGAAAACTTTCCTCATAAACAGTATCCTCTCCACAAGGCAGCTCAGAAATTAGCTCAGCGAAAACCATGGATTTCTTAGACTTGGAAGACAAGAATTCGAGATCAAATTCTTGTA
The DNA here is from genome assembly GCA_031772625.1 of Pinus tabuliformis. Lineage (NCBI taxonomy): Eukaryota > Viridiplantae > Streptophyta > Pinopsida > Pinales > Pinaceae > Pinus > Pinus tabuliformis. Next base: position 31,047,404 of record CM062810.1, on the reverse strand, counting down.
ATATGACTATCCATCGATTATATTTGCCCCCAATCACTCGCCTACTGAGGACAAACTGAAATGGATTGACCGCTGCTAAGACAAAAGTTTTGCGTAGCAAGATATAATGACGGAGCCGCTGAACAGCATGGATAGCTGCCAAGGCCAACTTCTCAACTGGAGAATAGCGAAGTTTAGGACCTATTAAGCCTCGGCTCAAATAATAAATCACATGCTCGGTGAGAGCATCGTCCTCCTGAACGAGAACCATACCAATGGTTGATTCTGCTGCAGCGAGATATAAAAGGAAGTCTCTACCATAATCTGGTGGACTCAAAAGCGGGGCAGAGACTAGTGCCTTTTTCAAAGCATCAAACGATCGTTGCACAAAGTCTTCCCCCTTTCCAAACTTAATCTAATTAGCTCAAAAAATAGAAATACTTGAACTTAAGACCTCTATTCTCATAAAGTAGCTTTGGACTAAGTGAGCTAGATTAAAAGGTTTGTAATTTTTGGAAAAGAGGAAGGGGTTTTTTTTTTTTATAGTCAGTGAAGCTTTGGGGTGCATGCTTACTTGAGAAAGCTCTTTTTTGCCTACAAAACAAAAACACAAAACCCAACATGTAAATATTGAAAAAAACAAACCTTATGCCTTGAAGTTAGCTTTACCTGGAAACTAAATATTTTCCTCGATGTTTCTGATTTTTCGAGATCACACTAAGGCGTGGCGGAAAAGAGCATCCACATGAGAAAAAAAATCTTCCTTTTTGTTTCTAATTTTCCCAGATCATATAGAGTCACGGGGAAAATAGCATACACATAAATGAATGGTATAGATTTGGTAATAAAAAAAAACAAAGAGCTAAATGAACCGAAATAAATAGAGAGAAAATAACTAAAAACTGCAAATAAAAACTGTATACCTCCAGATCTTAAAAATGACGTAGCTAGGGCTACCGAGAACCTTTTCATGTCAAACGAAAGGGGTTCTTCATTGGGACATATCCTCCTAACACAATAGAGTAGTCCTCTCGGCTTGAAAGCAGTTAATAATAGTAGATCTAGAAAACGACAGTCGGATGCAGTTCTATTGGCTTTAGATTTGGATCACCAATAGATGCGGCCCTCAAATAGCTCTGATACCATGTCGGAATTTATAGGGTAAGTTCCTTAGATAGAACACCAATGGACACCACTCACAAATAGATCATAGATCAATACACCAATATTGTTGACGTGGTTAAAACCCTAAAAGAGGGAAACAGTCTACAACCTGAGCCAACGGGGCCACTTCAGGAAATTTACTAATAAAAAAGTGAAAATTTACATAAGCTTCTCTCATGAATGGTTACCCTACAAATTACTCTCCATGCTCTTTAAATAGAGATCATGGACCAATCGGGTGTCAAGCCATCGAGCAAGTGTCTGTAATATCAAGGAGAGAATGAATCGTCAGATCACTACATATCGTGAACGTCGGATTGTAAGTTACAAAGGTACATAATAAAGAAACACACTTTACCTAACTCTACACTAGACCAAGTTATACTTAACTATTTCCTATGTGTCGGAATATCCTAACAAGTAGATGCTTTGAGGGATGAAAATTTTAGATAGAAGATCAAGTAGATCCATCTAGATGTACAAGAAACACAAGAAAATTCATAGGAGAAGTATAAGGCCAAGCATGACCAACACAGAATAGATAATTCATTCAAGGTGGGAGACAAAGTATGGTTACAATTGAACAAGGAGAGGTTGTAGGGGCCTAGTAAGAAAATCAAGATACTGAGGTATGGCCTTTTTGAGATAGTGGAAAAGGTGGGTGATAATGCCTATCAACTCAGTTTACCACCATATATGCACATTTTCTTAGTTGTGAATGTAGATAATTTGAAAATCTATGAGCCTTCTATGCTAGATTAGGAAGAGGAATAGGTCCTACATTCTGTGGAGGATTTCGCACCAGATGCTCAGCTAGAGTTGACAGAAGATACATTTTTATAGAAGAGGTCTAGAACTACAAGATAGTGGTAGCATGACCTTTGGTAAATTATATTGAAGGGACAACTTCCAAGCAAAGCTAAATGATACATCAGAGATAAGGTGGAGGAAGTATTTCCTCACATCATTTAGTAGAACCTTTTTTGGGACCAAAATCCTCCAAAAATGGGGAGATGTGATCTAGATTGGATCCTTATAATTTTTTTCATCCATATCGATCAATTTGGAGTGGAAAAAGTGGAGGAATCAGATCACAGGACTGTTTTTATTGGTGGTTCCCAGTTTGGAAATATAGGGTCTGAAACCTTCTGGGAGAATTTTGAGGCATCATACGACACTTTTTGGGGGTAAAAATTTTCCACTTTTGTGCTGCACAATTTCATTCTATTTTATACATAGATATATTTCCAATGACGTAAGAAGCACATCAATCATAGCTTGTATGCAAAAGTTATGCCACTCAGAAATTGACCTTCTTGTTTTTGCACCTATAGTTTGGGAGAATGCCACATCGACCCCCATTATGCATGGAAAATGGGCTATCCATGTGATTATGATGTAAAATACTCTACAAAAATCTATATTGTAACTCTACCTAAGAATTGATATAGTCAAAATTTAGCACTAGTAGGCTATCAGACTATGTTATAATGATCCAAAATGGATCTTGGATAGACTTCTACGTCTAAAGTGTTCCTCACAGAGGAAAATAAAATTCCAAGGATGCTCTTGGAAATAGTCCCATTGCATAGATCTTTTAATTCTAAATCTACTGCAATTTGAATGGGCTAAAATGGACTTCGGATGAAGAAGTTATCGCAAAAAGAAGTTTGCCTTTGTCCTTTCAAAAGGAGGCAATTTCTTATAAATGGTACTTAAGGGAAAAAGTTTTTTAAAACATAAAATCCCTTAGAATCCATCAGATCACATTCCTTTATCGCATCGCAATAAATTAATGTTGAAGGACTTAAAACAGGTGCAAAGGCCTTCAACAGACCTGATGGATTTATACATCAAACAAGTGAAACTTTTGAGTTCTGAAAGGAAGGCAGTAAATGGTATTTCGGGTAGGCTTCAAGTAGTAAGCAGTAATGGATGGGCTTTGGCCAAATCTATACATTTACTAATGCATGGCACTGCAGGGGAGAAAGGAAACCACTTTTTCGGGTGGTTAATCCCCAGGTAAGTTAGGCGCCTAAAATGGATTGCCAACTGTAGGATTAGGGGTTGTGGATCAACGGTCAGGATCTTATCGGCAGATCAACGATCGACATGACCAAAGGGAAGACCCCCAGGGTAGTTACGATAGCAATATGCAATATTCAGATGTTTCGATGGGCCGATCGGTGATATCAGCAATCAGCGATCGGCAAAGCCCCGATACCAGGGCCAATGCACATGCGATTTGCGATAGTGATATGCCGATAGAAGGCAAACACGATAAGAATTATCGACGCGATTTCATAAGTTTTGAAATCCATATTTTCGGATTTTCTGTGTATTATTAGAGTATTGGGTTTTTTTGGCCATTATGCCATGCGACAGCAATTTGCGATAGAATGGAGGACTGATGGGTTTATAGATGCGATTCTATAATATTTGAAGTCTAGGATAAAGGCCAATGATGTGTTTGTGTGTGTTTTCCTGCGTATTTCCGTTATTTGGCTATTTTGGCCAGAGGAAGGAAAATCGATGGGGTTTCCCATGCTGACAGTTCCTTTCCATTGTAAACAGATTCTTGTGGTGAAATAGTTAGGTTTTCCATGATGGAGGATTGTAACTGATGCCAGAAAAATACATAAAGAGAACAAATGTTGAAGGTAGCTGAAGGTTGTCAAAGGTCGCTGGAGAGATTGTTGGAAGGTTGCCGAGAGTCTCTTGGAGGTCAAGAAAATTATAGAGGCACACAGAGGCCGAGAGAAGCTCATAAGATCCAGAGCCAAAGCCGAGAGCCATAGCCGAGAGCCATAGCCAGAGCCAAAGCCAGAGCCAGAGCCAGAGAGCTCAAAACACATTTCTAAGAGCCATGGAGCCATAATGAAGCTGCATAACAACAAAGAGATCAAATGATCTAGCTTTTGCTGGTGTCCAGAGTGTGCTGAAGATAAAAGAAGGCATTCCAGAGACAGTTAGGAGAATTCTGAGGGAGTTGGTGCAAGCTAGAGAAAGATCACTCAAAGCGCTGATTGAGGGAGTCAAGTCTAAAGAAGACTATATCTAATAGCAGAGTGAGGATAGCCAGTAGGATAAGATGGAATTCTAAATCCATAGGTTCATTGTAAATCAATGGAGTTGAGTGTGGGCCTTGTAAAAAGATTTTAGCCATAATCCCAAAGAGCCTAGCTGAGTTGATTAGAGCTTAAGGAGATGTAGCCCAAGATATTAGGGTGAACTCCATATTATATTGCTGCTATGTGTGATTGCTTATTGTTGCATTGCATTTGCTGCTTTATTTACTATTATATGTATTTTATATCAGTTTAAGAAAATGAATTTAAGGCACATGATCAATTAAAAACAAATACAAGCATACACCTATTTTCAAGCACTTTTAATTCCGCAGTTGGTTAATCATAAGGTCTTGGAAATATTTAATCTTTGGAAGTGGGAGAGGTTCTTGTAAGCTGACAAGAAGCCTTTAGTGCCCCATATTCAAATCATGTGGTATCAGAGCCTAAGTTTGATTAACCCCACTTTTAAAGAAGGTGATATCAAAGCTGGTTATACGAGAGCAAGTGGTATCAGATTAGAATGCTTGATTGACAGAGCAAAGATTGCTTGTCTAAAAGGTGTTTAAATAATCAGAGGTTGATTGTATGCTTGTTTGCAGACTAACTATTGTTTTAGTTTGCAGAGGTGAAGAGAAAGCTATTGTTAGCTAATTCCAGGAGAGGACAAGAAGGAAGAAGGGTTGAAGGAATTCTTCTCATGCCAAAGGACCTCAAAGCAATCCTTGAAGCACAAGAGGTTTGTTGTAAAACGTTTCTTGAATAAGCTCTTTGTTAATCTTGTTTGAAGTTCTTTTGTTCATTTGCATAATGACAGCTTCTACAAGTGAGTCCTCAAATTCCTCATTCATCACAAGATTCTTTGATGGAGAAGGTGAGAGAAATGTATGAGGATGGAAGAAGGAGCAACATACTTATAGAGCAGTTGAATTCCGTGGAGGAAGAGAAGTAGTTGCTTTTTGGCAAATTGTAGGAAATGGAGAGGCAAATTCATATTGCAAATATGAATCTGAAAAGGATGCATGAGTTGGAGACACAACTCTTTGTTGCCAAAGAAGCCTTAGTCAAGTATCAGCTTGAACAAGAGGTAAAAAATTCCTATTTGTCTTAAAATTGTTCTAAGAATACTTATATTGGTTCTTTTGAAAAAAATACCAGAGGCATAGGTTCCAAGCTAATGTCCAAGATGGGATATGAAGGAAAAGGCTTGGGCAAACATGCATAGGGTATTGTTGAACCAATAATAGTTGAGGAAAGGCCTAAGTATTTGGGTCTTGCTTATGGACAAGCTTATGGGGAGAGTTCCAAAGCTGAAATGAAGGCCATTGAAACAATTCCAAGAAGGAGTTTCATTTCAGGTCTTCTACCTCAAGAGTGTAAAGATTGTATTCATGGAAAATGCAATAGCTTGAAACATCATTTGCAGGATGCAGGTGTTCATAAGCATACACTTGAACCAGAGAGTTGTGGAAGATCTGATAGCATTGAAGAGATTGATGGTGTTCCAAAGGGAGCCACTTCTTCGTTTGATTAACCACCTGTTGTGCTCTACAACAACCCCCCATTTCATATCTTTCTATTTACAAAACTATCATATGAAATGGGTCCCTTTAGAGTTTAATTGGTATCAATATTATATTATTTAAAAAGGTCCAAAAACCAAATGAAAACATTATAAAACCCTTTTTGAAAAATCGCATTTTCATCAAATAAATCAATCTTTATCATTGCGATAAAGCGATCGCAAGATCTCATATCGCAATGACATAAGGTACATAAGTAAGTGGCACATTGGTTTCCACCGATGCGATATCGCTATCGGCTGTCGAAAATACTCTATGCACATTTTTAAAGCACCCCCATGCCATTTGCCCCGATGCGATGCGATATCGGCGATCGGCGATCGGCGATATACTATACATGTCTCATATAATGCCAATGCTCCCGATGCGATGCGATATCGCTATCGGCGATCGGGGTTTTCAAAAGGCGTCCGTATTTAAGATTTAAGCTTTCCCCGATGGCCGATTGCGATAAAGCGCAGATTTCAAAAAACCGTTAAAACAAAGGGATATCACGATTAATTCATATTAAAAGCTTGATTCGTTCAACATTGATTCACCTACGCTCAACCGCCAAAACATCTACAACATGCTTAAATGAATCATTCGGCCGATTAATGATATAATGGGAATTTAAGGATTGGCAGGTTTTAAACGGCCATTTAATGTAATTGTAAGTCCCAAAATCCTCCCATGGATTGTATCTGCGCCCATTTTAAAAGTTAATCTCTTATCACGCATCGGTCAATATACCTCATCATATTGAAGTTTTCACTGCCGATTCTCCGTGTTACGTTTATTTTCGCCTCTGTGCAGAATTTATCCAAAGGAGAAAGCTCAAGCAAAATTGGGAAGAAATCCAAGAAGACCACAGGCGCTTTTGTTGCGCCAGCCGCAGGACAAGCTGTCGCTGATCCCTCAAACAAAAAGAAAGGATTGATTTCGGATACCACATGCTCTAGTCTCGGTAGAACTACTTGGCAGAGCACCTACATCTTGATTGAAGTTGAAGAACCCAAAGTGACAACAGTAGAAGCTACTGCAGATTCTACTCGGAAATCTGATGCCACTCTAAAGGACTTAGCTGACTCCTTCCTTCATCGGATAGCAGCTAGGGAACAAATTCTCCCATACACAGATGTAGTGCGATGGGCAATTGAGGAAATCCCAATCCTGGATAGAACCTTCAGCACCAGAGACGGGAGAATTTTCGAGTCATTCAAAGCTGATGATCTAAGGCAAATGTATCATTTGCCTGAGCCAGAGAAGACATACAATAAGGTGTTCCTGGAGAAATTATGAAACGAGAACGAAGTTGAATCCGAACCCATCCGGGATTGGAGACAAAACCCAGCTAAGCACAAACATGAATCTTCCGGTAAGTACTCGGTTGATTCCTTGGCTTCACCTTATTGCTACGCTGGAATAATGATGTGTAGATTGTGGGGATTGCATGACTCTTCTAATTTCACTATAGAAATGGTCCCTTTAATGGAAGCTGCATGCAACAGTATAATAATGGATTGGGCCACTATTCTCTCAGATAAACTAGCCAAAGTTGTTCTTGAGTTTAGGAATAAGACTCGCATCTCTGAAAGGATAATCCCCCCATTTTATTACAGTGCCTATATTCTAGATACCTTGTGTTTTAATTTTGAATTTCCTATGCTCGGATGGAGGTGGACGCCACAAGAATCCATGCCTATTCACATTTACCACCAGAAATTATGGAAATCCTCTTACAAGCACCATCTGTACCAAGTCTGCAATGGCTTTATGTTGCCTATTTATTATTCTATTTTTGATAAACCCATTCCCAAGATTTCCTACCAAGCTGGGATTGATTTAACAGCAGTAGGGAGATGGTTTGGAGAGGAGAAGTTCACTTACATAAGAGTTTTCAGTAGCCAAGCCGAACCTCATGTTCTCCCTTTACACATACCACATAAACTGTTGGCAAGGGAAATCTCTTACCAGATTATTGCTGAGAGTGTTACACAGACTCTCAAGAAAAATAAGAAGCAGGGCTGGCCCTCTTTTCCTTTTAGATGCGGTTTCTATACTCTGCATGATCTCAAACATGCAGAAAAGGAAGCAACAAAGATTAAATCATTAACTCTGGCGACTCTCCCAAATAGGCAATTTGATCCAAACAAAGTTGCCTATAATGCACTAGAGCAGGCCAAATTGTCAAAATTTGATCATAAAGAAGATATGTTTGATGACCTGTTCTCTTAAGTTGAGTCAATAATGCAGGTTCAATCATTGGCCAAAATGAAATATCATGATGAAGGGTTGACTGAATTTAACACACTTAGAGAACAGAGGTTGCAAACTCTGCCTCTAGATCTACTAGCGACAACCCCAACAACATCGTCAAGCGAGCCTGATTGGCAACAGTCTAAGGAACCTCCAGTTATAACAAAAGAACAAGAGAAGCCACAGAAGGAAAATCAGAAGCAAGAACAGGAGGAAAATCAGAAGAAAGAACAGGAGGAAAAGCAGAAGAGAGAGCAGGAAAAAGTGCGGGAGGAGACCCAAACTGAAAAGGAAAAATAGACCACCATTGATGTCAATGTGGATACTCATATCGACCCTAAGTTGCTCCAGGAATGGAAGCAATTTGATTCCATTATCAGTGGTTTGGAATGTTCAAAGGACACAGACACTTCAAAGGTAACAGACACACAGGAAATCACTTCACCACAGGTTCTAAGTGGAACCAGTGGCCCACCCATTTCTAAAGAGGTAGAGATAATACCAAAGGACCCCTCCGACCAAATCATTTTGCAAGTAGAAGATATTCCTCCCCTGGATGTCTTCTACAGCCCAAGGCATAAATCTGTAGTTAAACGACAAAGGAAAAGAAGAAGGTCTGATCAACCTTCCCTTTTCCCAGAGCAAACTGTCACGGGCAATGTGGTTTGGAAGGAGGAATTCGACCCCTCCGATGAACTGACAAAACTGTCACAGTATGCGGGAGCTTATTCAGCAGCGACAATAGACAAGGCATCAGAGGTAAGCCTTTTACTGAAAACAAAGGATCAGGAGATTTTCTCATTACAGGCACAGTTAACTGAAACAAAGCAGAAAGCGGAGTAGGCAAAGCAGCAATTGTCGACGCAACAACAATTAAACAGTCAACTAACTCAACAATTGCAGGCATAAAAACAAAGGATTGACCAAAGCGCAATCCAGAAGCAGAAAGAATTATCAGAGGCATTGGCACAATTGAAGGCAGCAAATGAGCAAATGGTGAAAACAAAAGATGAGCAAATTGCTCAATTATCATCGCAGCTCGAGAAAACAAAGGGCGTTCCACAAGTGGCTGAATTTAGAGCAGAAGCATTACAAATAAATACTGCATTAATATCCCAAATTAAGCTTCTGTTTCAAAAAATCGCCCAGGCAGAGCCACTATGTGAATTAACGACATCCATAAGTAAGCAAGTAGACAAGGCCATGACTGAATTGGATCAAGCTGAAGAAACGATAGCTGCATTTCTCGACTGGCAAGATTCTGACCAAGGACAAGCGGCCAATTTACCCAGGATCTTAGAATCACACAAAGATATACTTTTCACAGAATGGCAGTCCCAGTTAATGAAAGCGGAGAGGGCGGTTTCAAGATGTAAATCAACTTCTGGCAATTTAGTTGAATTAGTCAATAACACTCTCTACTTATCAAACATGATTTCCCAATGCACACCAGGAAAGTTGACAACGATGAAAACATTGGAGCAATCATGTTATCCAGATCTAGAAGAAAAGGGGAGATTAATCGCTGGGATTAACAGTTTAACCTGGGACACCTATTAGTTCTTCTTGGTAAAGCCGCACACACAGAGAGCCGCCCTCAAGTGCCTTATGGATGCAATCGGGTATATTATCCCCGATATTCAGGATGGCACCTATGCCACCCAGCTCAGCTCGTGCCTCAACAAACCACCAGAAGTAGAGCCAATGCTTGTGATAAGTCAGCTCAGATTTAAAGGCAAGCAGCCTACTTGATGAATCATGCCGCCGACTGCCAGATTGCTAAAGAAAATAGGATCAAAATTTGTTGATACCAATTAAGTAGGATTTCTGTTTTATAGATAGGTAGATTAATTAAGTATTTATAGACCCTTTCATTGTTTTGGAAAGGGTCGCAACATTTTTGTACCTGACTTAAAGACTGAAGTTGCACTATTGTGCTTCAGTCATATTCTTTTATGAAACTGGACCAGTTGTTCTAAATTTGACAAGGAAGATTTTTATGCAATTGTGCACTATTGTCTTTGTTTGAAAGTCTTTCTGCGTTGAAGGAAGAATCACAAGTAGCGATTGATATTGGGAGTGTCCAGCAGCTCATATGGTATTTCTATCTATGTCTGAATTCATTCCTTTCATATGAATTGTTATTTGATTATCTTTGCTATTATCGATTATATATATGTGTTTTAACAGCAGTTCTGTATTCCTTCCACTATTGGATGTTTATGGTGTGATTTCCTTTTAATCATATATGTGTTGATGATATAAATGACAAGTGTAGTAATGTTTCTTTAATCGCTTTGCTTAACTATTTAAGTAAAGTATTCCTTGAATGCATTAATGTCTATGTCTGTTAGATGTAGTCATCTATATGCCTATCCATAGACACAGACCATCAAGCGCTACACTTCAAAGCTCAATAAGTTCCCGGGATAAGTCATAGTTCTTATATTTTTGTTGATAGATTTAGTTATTCGCCCATCAATAGATTACTCAATCAATTATCCATTCATCCCGTTTATCCATTGCTGGGAAACTGGTCCCATTATCCCGAGTCGGAGCCACCATTCCAAACGGAAAAGGAGCTGTACTAAGGTCCGGACCGGGTGGTTATCCCCCAATGTTGTTGGAGTGATTTTCGAGGCATCAACATTTTTGGCGCTAGAAGGAGGGCCCAACTGTGAATGGCACACAAACCAAAATCTACAAGCCATTCTAAGAGTAATTCTCCCTTCGTATCCCCTCAAACTTCCCATTTGCATGTTGGTTCTCCAGTATCCAAACAAGAAGAAGAGGAATCAACTACCACTGCTCAAACCCATCATACTCCAGAACAATTAAGTCTTGAATCACCTGAAGTCTAGTCTCTTATCCAAAAACTTCAGAGCTTCTCGATTTCACCACAGAAATCTGAGGTATCACAAAGCAGTGCGACTTCGCAGTTAAATTTACCTCACCCTCTCACCAGACTTCAGAGCGAAAAGATCGATATTGAACCCACTGAGTTCCCTTTACCCAAAAGGAAAAATGCGAAGAAATATACTGAAGGATCTGACAGTGAAGAGTTTTCATCCACATCCTCCATTGCATCTTCCCCTCTGCAAAGTTAACCATCCACTCCCTCATTACATATTGTTGTTCATCAGGGATTAGGAGCTTCAACATCCCAACCTACTCACTCCTCAACATTATTTCCTTCCCAGACACCTGGAATTCCAACAGTAGTATCAACCACTACTGCTATTATAATGGCAGATCCATGGACCAGACCTGGTGCAGTCAATATGCCTGCACCATTGCATCCATTACCAGATGCTCCTGAAAAATGGCTACCCAAGTTTAATCCAGATGATGGGACCCATGCTGAGGAACACATTAATAATTTCATGTTGGCAGTCAACTTGAAAGGAGTAACAGAACAAGATGTTGTTGTTAGACTTTTCCCTTACACATTGCAAGGATCAGCAGGATCCTGGTATTTTTCTTTACCCTCTGGTTCCATTACCAGTTGGAACACTTGCCAAGAGCAGTTTCTTACCAAATATGGAGATGATAGGTCTTTGGCTACCCTAATAAATGATCTCTCCAATCTTAGGATAGAGCATAGGGAACCAATTAAGGAATTTAATGCTCGATTCAATAAACTCCTGAACAAAATCCCGACGGCCTCCAAACCAAGTGAACAAATTCAAAGCGAATGGTATATAACCTCCCTACCTGCCAATATAGCCAATTTTGTAGATAGGGCTGGGAAACCTACCTTAGCCGAAAACATGAAAGAAGCACTTGCTGTGGAGAAACGCATTAATGCTCTAGAAAAGAAAGCTGCTCTGGAAGACAGAAAAGCCAAAAAAGTCTCGTTTAAAGATGAATCAAGAAAGAAAACCCCAAAAGACCCATATGACATGGAGGGTTTGCAAAAAGTCCTAAAAAATTTATCAAATGAAATGGTTGAAATAAAGAAACAGGTAGCCGAAACCTCAACCAAAAGACCCTTTAGGACTTATAAGAAAAATGAATCAAAGCCACCAAATGTCATATCTAATGCAGATTCAGAGCAAGAAGAAGAGGAAGAGGAAACAATCTCACCAACTGATGATGAAGAAGAAGTAGTAGAATGTCATGGAATGTGGGATTTTATACTCCCCAACTCCAATACCGATCATGAAGAAGAAGCATTCCCGGTCACTATTAGGAGTAAAAGTACTTCCGAACCTGTTCAGGTAATGTCAAAGAAAAGGAGTGCAGGTGCTGCTACAACCAAAGAAAAAATACCCGCAAAGAAATCACCTGCATCAGTTCCCCAAAACCAGCCTTCAACTTCTAATACTCCTTCAACATCTAAAACATTAGTGGTATCCGATTCAATGGAGTATAACATTGTTGATGACATGAAGAAAACTAAAGCAAACATTGCTATGTTTGAACTTAGTAAATTAAAACATCAGCAGAAATTGCTTCTCAAAGAATTGAATGTTGTTCCTTCTACACCTCTTCCCAGTGCTAAAGCTGCTAATGATTCAGGCCAACCTCCTCCCGGTATGGTTGAAGCTACCGATTCAGTTCTGATTGGAGATAGATCAAATTCTCATACTCCACCTTTCCTTCTAACCTATGAGATCTATAACAGAAACCTCCACAACTGTTTGATTGACTCAGGGGCATCTTCTAACATAATGCCAGCTTCAGTTTGTTCCAAACTGAACATTGAACCCCAGAAGTCTGCTATTCATATTGTACAGTTGGATAGGACCAAAGTACAGGTTGTGGGAGAGATTAATTCCGTAACTATCAGGTTATCTGCTGATCCCAGAGTAGTACAAAGGATTGATATCCTGATAGCCGATATACCTGAATTTTACAGTTTAATCTTGAGTAGGGATTGGTCTGAAAAACTACATGGGTATATTTCTACTGATTGGTCACATATGTGGCTTCCCTATAAGGGTAAGCCAAATCAAATAATGATTGATCGAGAAAAACATATGACCCATATAGTTACTGAATTTGAGCAAGAAAACCAACCTGTAGCATTTAATAACAACATTTTGGGGAATTATTCATCTGAGTCATTCTTTGGTAACTTTACTGCCCAGTCATCCCCTTTCTCAGTCAATCATTTTTCATCTCAGATTGAGAATTTTTCACAAACAGATAGGTCTAGATGTTTCAATGATACTGAGAAAATTGTACATACAATTGTTAATACTTATTTATTTTGGTCATTATATTTCAATGGGTCCAAATCTAGTGAGGGTTCAAGAGCAGGGTGTATTTTGGTTAGCCCACTAGGAGAAAAAACAATGCTGTCTTGTAGGCTGGAATTTGAATGCACCAACAATACAGCCGAATATGAAGCCTTAGTCCAAGGACTGTATAAAGCGATCGGCCTTAAAGTGCAATATTTAAAAGTATTCGACGATTCTGAAATTATTATCAAACAGGTGAGAAATACAATTCATTGTCTTTCAAATCATCTTAAACATTATCAATCGCTAGTACAAGAACTCACCTCACACTTTTCGGCATTCAATATTTCCTCCATCCCTAGGTCTCAAAACTCAGCAGCCGACCTGCTAGCCAATGTAGCTTCCAAACTCCTACCTTCTGAAGACTACAGCCCAGATAGATTTTCAGTAGAATTGCTTTTTAGGCCTTCAATTCCTGACAATGTCACTAATTGGAGAGTATTGAACCATGATGAGGATATTTTACAATTCTTAACTTCTGAAAAGTCCTTTGATAATCAAATTATTGAGGAAAATGAGCATGACTTTCAAATGAGAGAAACACCTCAGGAAAATTCAATTCCTAAGCCTGTGGTAAAGCTGGAAGATCTTTATGATATTAAAGACAGGTTTAAACCTGTGACTAATGCAAAAAGGTTTGAGTTGATAAATCTTGGTACTGAGCAAGCTCCTCAAAATATTAATTTAGGATTAGGACTTTCCTTGGAAGAGAAAGAGGCATTCATTAAACTGTTAAGAAAGAATAAACAGGTTTTTGCTTGGAAATATGATGATTTGAAGACATATGATACATCCATTATCCAGCATACCATTCCAGTGCTTCCCGATCATAAACCAATTCAACAAAAGTTAAGAAAAATACATCCAAGTTTAGAGAGTCAAATAAAGACTGAACTTAACAAACTCTTGAAAGCCAAGATCATTTTTCCAGTCCGACACTCAAACTGGGTCTCCAATATGGTGCCAGTCAGAAAGAAAAATGGCGACATTCGAATTTGTATTGATTTCAGAAATTTGAACAAAGCAAGCTTAAAAGACAATTTCCCATTACCTAACGTGGAGCAAATACTCCAATCAGTAGCAAGCTCTGAATTAATGTCTTTTCTAGACGGTTTCTCAGGATATAACCAAGTTTTGGTCCATCCTGATGACCAGCTTAAAACCACATTCAGAACCAAATGGGGAACATATGCATATCAGAAAATGCCCTTCGGACTTATTAATGCAGGAGCAACATTCCAAAGAGCGATGGATACAACTTTTAGAGGGATGATTAATAGAACATTAGTCGTCTATCTAGACGATATTACTGTATTCTCTAAAGAGAGGTCCAATCATTTGCATGACCTAATTCAAATCTTTCAACGCTGCAAAAGATATGGTATTTCGCTTAACCCTAAAAAATCTTTCTTTGCTCTTGACCAAGGAAAGCTCTTAGGCTTTATTGTGTCTAAAGATGGCATTTATATTGATCCTGATCGGATCAAAGAAATCTCTGAAATCCCTTTCCCGCACAATAAGAAATCCATGCAGTCATTTTTAGGCCAAATCAATTTTGTTAAAAGGTTTGTTCTAGATTTTTCTCAAATTATTTTGCCACTTCAAACTATGATCAAGAAAAATTCAGTCTTTAAGTGGGGATCAGCAGAAAAAGAAGCGTTTGATTTAATCAAACAATCAATAATCGATGCCCCAGCCTTAAATACTCCCAATTTTTCTAATCATTTTACATTATACACTATCGCCTCCACCTCGTCTTATGCAGCAGTACTCACGCAGCTCAACGATCACAATTTGGAAGCACCCATTTCATTTTTTGGTTCAAATCTTTAGGGTGCTGAATTGAATTACTCCGAAGTAGAAAAACAAGCCTTTGATGTATTTAAAGCAGTCAAACATTATAGACCCTTCCTTTTGAAAACCCACACAAAAGTTATAGTTCCTTTCCCTGCAGTTAGGCAACTATTAATCCAAAAAGAACTGGGTGAAAAAAGGGCAAACTGGGTCACAGCACTTCAAGAATATGACTTAGAAATTAAGCCAGCAAAGATTGTTAGGAGCCAAGGTTTTTGCAGGTTATTGGTAGGAGCATCCAACATTCCAGAATCAAGTAATACAGATCAAACTGAAGAAATCAACCAGATAAGTGTTACTGATTCTGAGTCTCAATATGCAGATTTAATCTTTTATTTAAAAAATGGTTATGCACCTCCTAACCTGTCTTACAAAAACAAAAGGGCCATTAGGTTAAAAGCAAAGAATTTTACAATTATTGATGATGTGCTTTTTAAGCAGAATTATGATTCCATCTTATTAAGATGCCTTGAGAAACCTGAAGCACAAAAGGTTTTGCAGGAGTTACATGATGGACCAGCAGGAGGACATTTTGGAGCTGACACAACAGCTCACAAAATTATTCATGCTGGATACTATTGGCCCACTCTGTTTAGAGATGCCCACGAGTATGTAAGGAAATGCCTCAACTGTCAAACTTCTAGTGGAAGACAGCGTAAACCAGCTTTCCCTCTGCAACCAGTCAACATTGAACAACCATTTGAGCAATGGGGATTGGACATCATTGGGGAAATTACTCCACCTTCTTCCAAACAGTATAAGTATATCCTTACTGCTACCGATTATTTTACTAAGTAGGTTGAGGCAATTCCTTTGAAGACAGAAAATTCTGAAGCAATCATTGAATTCATAGATCAATTCATCATTACCAGGTTTGGTGTCCCAAATGCTCTTGTTTTTGATAATGCATCTTATTTCTCAGGCAATGCTATGTTTGATTTCGCTATTAAAAGAGGATTTAAATTGAAATATTCTGCTAATTACTATCCCCAGGGTAATGGTTTAGCAGAGTCTACTAATAAAAATCTGATCAAAATCATTAAGCGAACTATCGAACAGAATCATAAAAACTGGCACAAATCCTTAATGTTTGCATTATGGGCTGATAGGATAACACAGAAAGCTTCTATAGGATCTTCTCCGTTCAACCTTGTGTATGGAAAAGAAGTAGTACTACCCACAAATCTTGTTCTTCCTTCTCTAGCCCTAGTTCAGTTCATTGAGGAAAGTCCTTCCTCTTCTATTCAGCTTAGACATGATCAAATTCTAAAATTAGAAGAGGAAAGAGAAAAAGCCAGGGTTATTCATGCCAAACATCAGCAAGTCATCAAGGCAGCTTTTGATTCAGTCTCATCCGGTTCAAAACAATTTCAAGTCGGTGATTTAGTTCTGAAATGGGACAAAGCCCATGAGGACAAGGGAAAACACACCAAGTTCCAGAAGATGTGGCTTGGACCATTTCAGATCTGTGAGAAGATAGGCCATTCAACCTTCATATTGCAAGATTTATCAGGTTTGAGAGATTCTCTCCCTGTAAATGGCCTTATCTTGAAGAAATTCTTTAATTGAGAAGGTAACCCCTTCTCCTTTTAGTTTGATAGAGTTTTGTAGTTTGTAGGATTTGTAGAAAATAATGTTGTAAGGTATCTTCCATTGACCTTTGCTGTGTTTGAAAACTTAATCCACAGAAGTAGTATGATATTTGCTTTTAAAATAATAGAACTCTTAACCAAAAGGGATAATTTCTAGGAAACTAGGTATCATTGTATTCTGAAACCACACTTCAAGTTTTGTGAACCCCTCTTAAAGTTTACAAGTATTATAAATCATTTTCTGTTTTCAAATTGGTCACAAAAGGTTATCAATATCAAGATAGAAGCTAATCCAACTTCAGCATCTTCAACTCTTACCCTGTCATCCATCTACTCTTAAAAGAGAAAATTGTCCATCCCATTCACCAAAGTTTATGAGTACTCAGAGTGTAATTCTAAAATTTTGATATAAAAGATAAGAGGTCTTATTACAAGCCTGCTTACCATGATCATAGGGAAATAGTTTAACCGACATTACCAATACTGCATACCATAACAGGGTAATGGCTTAAGAATTATAAGACAAGGGGTCTCATCACGAGCCAGCTTGTTCGGTTAGATTATTACCAGTGAATGGCATTGTCAATAGCTGGCTACCAAACCAGGACAATGGCTTTTTATCTTATCAATAACAGGAAAAGAAAGAAATACAAAATATGAAAACATATTTTGAATTCATGCTGTTAATCACACTCTTAAATTGGATGGGACAATGGACAATAACATGGTTAAAAGGTATCCCTGTCAAAACTATGAACGCTTGCTGGCAGCAGAGGCTCTACCTATGACAGACGAGTTCACTATAAAAGCTGATTTGGAAAGGTTTTCTGTTTTATCATTATAAACCAATAAAGGCCTATTTAAAACTTAGAATGTATGTATTATCGTAAAAAAGAGAGGAAATTAACAAAATAGTTTCATTTTACTCGGAATGCATTTATACCTAGTTATATTAGAATTTTCCCCTTTGATTAGAACTCTATTTTGAAAAAGTTTAAGTATTTCTATACTTTTCAGAGATAATTGTTTCTTCCAGCGAATCGCCAATTGTTGTGCTGTACAACAACCCCCCATTTCATATCTTTCTATTTACAAAACTATCATATGAAATGGGTCCCTTTAGAGTTTAATTGGTATCAATATTATATTATTTAAAAAGGTCCGAAAACCAAATGAAAACATTATAAAACCCTTTTTGAAAAATCCCATTTTCATCAAATAAATCAATCTTTATCATTGCGATAAAGCGATCGCAAGATCGCATATCGCAATGACATAAGGTACATAAGTAAGTGGCTCATTGGTTTCCGCCGATGCGATATCGCTATCGGCTATCGGAAATACTCTATGCACATTTTTAAAGCGCCCCCATGCCATTTGCCCTGATGCGATGCGATATCGGCGATCAGCGATCGGCGATATACTATACATGTCTCATATAATGCCAATGCTCCTGATGCGATGCGATATCGCTATCGGCGATCGGGGTTTTCAAAAGGTGTCCATATTTAAGATTTAAGCTTTCCCCGATGGCCGATTGCGATAAAGTGAGATTTCAAAAAACCGTTAAAACAAAGGGATATCACGATTAATTCACATTAAAAGCTTGATTCGTTCAACATTGATTCACCTGCGCTCAATCGCCAAAACATCTACAGCACGCTTAAATGAATCATTCGGCCGATTAATGATATAATGGGCATTTAAGGATTGGCAGGTTTTAAACGGCCATTTAATGTAATTGTAAGTCCCAAAATCCTCCCATGGATTGTATCTGCGCCCATTTTAAAAGTTAATCTCTTATCACGCATCGGTCAATATATCTCATCATATTGAAGTTTTCACTGCCGATTCTCCGTGTTACGTTTATTTTCGCCTCTGTACAGAATTTATCCAAAGGAGAAAGCTGAAGCAAAATGGGGAAGAAATTCAAGAAGACCACAGGCGCTTCTATTGCGCCAGCCGCAGGACAAGCTGTCGCTGATCCCTCAAACAAAAAGAATGGATTGATTTCGGATACCACATGCTCTGGTCTCGGCAGAACTACTTGGCAGAGCACCTACAACTTGATTGAAGTTGAAGAACCCAAAGTGACAACAGTAGAAGCTACTGCAGATTCTACTCGGAAATCTGATGCCACTCTAAAGGACTTAGCTGACTCCTTCCTTCATCGGATAGCAGCTAGGGAACAAATTCTCCCATACACAGATGTAGTGCGGTGGGCAATTGAGGAAATCCCAATCCTGGATAGAACCTTCAGCACCAGAGACGGGAGAATTTTCGGGTCGTTCAAAGTTGATGATCTAAGGCAAATGTATCATTTGCCTGAGCCAGAGAAGACATACAATAAGGCGTTCCTGGAGAAATTCCGAAACGAGAACGAAGTTGAATCCGAACCCATCCGGGATTGGAGACAAAACCCAGCTAAGCACAAACATGAATCTTCCGGTAAGTACTCGGTTGATTCCCTGGCTTCACCTTATTGCTACGCTGGAATAATGATGTGTAGATTGTGGGGATTGCATGACTCTTCTAATTTCACTATAGAAATGGTCCCTTTAATGGAAGCTGCATGCAACAGTATAATAATGGATTGGGCCACTATTCTCTCAGATAAACGAGCCAAAGTTGTTCTTGAGTTTAGGAATAAGACTCGCATCTCTAAAAGGATAATCCCCCCATTTTATTATAGTGCCTATATTCTAGATACCTTGTGTTTTAATTCTGAATTTCCTGTGCTCGGCTGGAGGTGGACGCCACAAGAATCCATGCCTATTCACATTTACCACCAGAAATTATGGAAATCCTCTTACAAGGACCATCTGTACCAAGTCTGCAATGGCTTTATGTTGCCTATTTATTATTCTATTTTTGATAAACCCATTCCCAAGATTTCCTACCAAGCTGGGATTGATTTAACAGCAGTAGGGAGATGGTTTGGAGAGGAGAAGTTCACTTACATAAGAGTTTTCAGTAGCCAAGCCGAACCTCATGTTCTCCCTTTATACATACCAGATAAACTGTTGGCAAGGGAAATCTCTTACCAGATTATTGTTGAGAGTGTTACACAGACTCTCAAGAAAAATAAGAAGCAGGGCTGGCCCTCTTTTCCTTTGAGATGCGGTGTCTATACTCTGCATGATCTCAAACATGCAGAAAAGGAAGCAACGAAGATTAAATCATTAACTCTGGCAACTCTCCCAAATAGGCAATTTGATCCAAACAAAGTTGCCTATAATGCACTAGAGCAGGCCAAATTGTCAAAATTTGATCATAAAGAAGATATGTTTGACGACCTGTTCTCTTCAGCTGAGTCAATAATGCAGGTTAAATCATTGGCCAAAATGAAATATCATGATGAAGGGTTAACTGAATTTAACACACTTAGAGAACAGAGGTTGCAAACTCTGCCTCTAGATCTACTAGCGACAACCCCAGCAACATCGTCAAGCGAGCCTGATCGGCAACAGTCTAAGGAACCTCCAGTTATAACAAAAGAACAAGAGAAGCCACAAAAGGAAAATCAGAAGAAAGAACAGGAGAAAAATTAGAAGAAAGAACAGGAGGAAAAGCAGAAGAGAGAGCAAGAAAAAGTGCGGGAGGAGACCCAAGCTGAAAAGGAAAACCAGACCACCATTGATGTCAATGTGGATACTCATATCGACCCTAAGTTGCTCTAGGAATGGAAGCAATTTGATTCCATTATCAGTGGTTTGGAATGTCAAAGGACACAGACACTTCAAAGGTAACAGACACACAGGAAATCACTTCACCACAGGTTCTAAGTGGAACCAGCGGCCCACCCATTTCTAAAGAGGTAGAGATAATACCAAAGGACCCCTCCGACCAAATCATTTTGCAGGTAGAAGATATTCCTCCCCTGGATGTCTTCTACAGCCCAAGGCATAAAGCTGTAGTTAAACGACAAAGGAAAAGAAGAAGGACTGATCAACCTTCCCTTTTCCCAGAGCAAACTGCCACGGGCAATGTGGTTTGGAAGGAGGAATTCGACCCCTCCGATGACCTGACAAAACTGTCACAGTATGCGGGAGCTTATTCGGCAGCGACAATAGACAAGGCATCGGAGGTAAGCCTTTTACTGAAAACAAAGGATCAGGAGATTTTCTCATTACAGGCACAGTTAACTGAAACAAAGCAGAAAGCGGAGCAGGCAGAGCAGAAATTGTTGACGCAACAACAATTAAACAGTCAACTAACTCAACAATTGCAGGCAGAAAAACAAAGGATTGAACAAAGCACAATCCAGAAGCAGAAAGAATTATCAGAGGCATTGGCACAATTGAAGGCAGCAAATGAGCAAATGGTGAAAACAAAAGATGAGCAAATTTCTCAATTATCATCACAGCTCGAGAAAACAAAGGGCGTTCCACAAGTGGCTGAATTTAGAGCAGAAGCATTACAAATAAATACTGCATTAATATCCCAAATTAAGCTTCTGTGTCAACAAATCGCCCAGGCAGAGCCACTATGTGAATTAACGGCATCCATAAGTAAGCAAGTAGACAAGGCCAGGACTGAATTGGATCAAGCTGAAGAAACGATAGCTGCATTTCTCGACTGGAAAGATTCTGACCAAGGACAAGTGGCCAATTTACCCAGGATCTTAGAATCACACAAAGATACACTCTTCACAGAATGGCAGTCCCAGTTAATGAAAGCAGAGAGGGTGTTTCAAGATGTAAATCAACTTCTAGCAATTTAGTTGAATTAGTCAATAACACCCTCTACTTATCAAACATGATTTCCCAATGCACACCAGGAAAGTTGACAACGATGAAAACATTGGAGCAATCATGTTATCCAGATCTAGAAGAAAAGGGGATATTAATCGCTGGGATTAACAGTTTAACCTGGGACACCTATTGGTTCTTCTTGGTAAAGCCGCACACACAGAGAGCCGCCCTCAAGTGCCTTACGGATGCAATCGGGTATATTATCCCCGATATTTAGGATGCCACCTATGCCACCCAGCTCAGCTCGTGCCTCAACAAACCACCAGAAGTAGAGCTGATGCCTGCGATAAGTCAGCTCAGATTTAAAGGCAAGCAGCCTACTTGATG
The DNA here is from genome assembly GCA_031772625.1 of Pinus tabuliformis. Taxonomy (NCBI): domain Eukaryota; kingdom Viridiplantae; phylum Streptophyta; class Pinopsida; order Pinales; family Pinaceae; genus Pinus; species Pinus tabuliformis. Next base: position 31,025,599 of record CM062810.1, on the reverse strand, counting down.
AATCATGCCGCCGACTGCCAGATTGCTGAAGAAAATAGGATCAAAATTTATTGATACCAATTAAGTAGGATTTCTGTTTTATAGATAGGTAGATTAATTAAGTATTTATAGACCCTTTCATTGTTTTGGAAAGGGCCGTAAAGTTTTGTACCTGACTTAAAGACTGAATTTGCACTATTGTGCTTCAGTCATATTCTTTTATGAAACTGGACCAGTTGTTCTAAATTTGACAAGGAAGCTTTTTATGCAATTATGCACTATTGTCTTTGTTTGAAAGTCTTTCTGCGTTGAAGGAAGAATCACAAGTAGCGATTGATATTGGGAGTGTCCAGCAACTCATATGGTATTTCTATCTATGTCTGAATTCATTCCTTTCATATGAATTGTTATTTGATTATCTTTGCTATTATCGATTATATATATGTGTTTTAACAGTAGTTCTGTATTCCTTCCACTATTGGATTTTTATGGTGTGCTTTCCTTTTAATCATATATGTGTTGATGATATAAATGACAAGTGTAGTAATGTTTCTTTAATCGCTTTTCTTAACTATTTAATTAAAGTATTCCTTGAATGCATTAATGTCTATGTCTGTTAGATGGAGTCATCTATATGCCTATCCATAGACACAGACCATCAAGCACTACACTTCAAAGCTCAATAAGTTCCCGGGATAAGTCATAGTTCTTATATTTTTGTTGATAGATTTAGTTATTCGCCCATCAATAGATTATTCAATCAATTATCCATTCATCCCGTTTATCCATTGCTGGGAAACTGGTCCCATTATCCCCAGTCGGAGCCACCATTCCAAACGGAAAAGGAGTTGTACTAAGGTCCGGACCGGGTGGTTATCCCCCAATGTTGTTGCAGCGATTTTCAAGGCATGAAAACCACCTCATGAAGGAAATAAAGGTGAAAGAGAAAGGTATAAATCTGGTTCTAAACATTTTCCTTTTGATTATGTTCAGCATGGTAAATTTCCATATAAGTATGGGAAAAGAATTGCATGTTCCTTTTGTGGTTTGGATAACCATAATGGTTTTAAATGTTGGAAGAGAATGGCCACATACATGAAAATTTTGAAGGAAAGGAAGAAAGAAGCCAAAGGTCCATTGGACAAGGCAAATCATGCTATTAAGAGGATGCACATGTGTTGCACTTACTACGATAAGCAAGGACAACTTGTTGCAAAATGTTGGACTCTGAATCCAAAAATGCTTCCACGAAACTTGAAGAAGGTGGAAAGAGAAAATGGCAGGAATGGAAAGGAAGATTCCATGAATGATGTGTTTTAGGATGATTCACATGTGGATGATGATGTGCAGACAAAGGTAACACCTGTGAAATTGATTGGTAAGAAATGGTTAGAGTTCTTATCCAATTAAAGATTGCATGTGTTTTGATTTGATGCATCTATTTGCATTTCTTTGTTAATGGAACGTAATTTGCAAGATTTTACCAAGAAGGTGAATGGAAAAGTTGAGTAGGAGACTCACTTTGTTGTTGCAACATTATATTCAGTTCAACTTCGAAAGTACAGTGTGCTTAAGCAAGAGTTGAAGGATGAAATGCATGCATGAGAATGATGTGCATGAACACAGGGATGTTCATGTTTCCTTGTATTTGAACATATATGTGTAATTAACTTGAAGGGTTGATTGCTATGTTGTAAAGATGCATGTAATATTGACTTGAGAATAGTTGATTTGGTCTCCAAGATGGAGATAATGATGAAGTGTTTCATCTTTTGAAAAAGAGTCGTAGGGTCTTTTTCTACATGCTTGACTTGAAGGGTCATTTGCTTTAAAGGCATGTTTTGTGGGCTTGGTATATAGTCCATAATTTGTATGCAGATGTAAGACATGGAGGTAATTCACAAGATGTGAAAATCTGTTTCTTTTGGTGAAGCAAAAGTCTAGGCCATCCAGTTGTTGTCTGTATTTCTGTTGTTATTAACAGTTGTTGTTGACAGCTTGTCAAACAGGTAAAAATGAAATTTTTATGAAGCAGATGTAACTTCACATTTGTTTAAGCCACCTTGGATCAATGATCAAGGCAGAGAAGTTCAAAATATCTTTTGTGACCATCTCAGTAGGAGTTTTGCATGAAGTCAAGGAGGAAAACAGTTTTTCCCAAGAGGACCAGAACATCCAGGAAGGAAAGTGGTCAAAGGCTTTGGTACAGAGGCACTATGCAAGGCAAGTGTATGGAGGCTGAAAGAAGAGGGTGTTGTTACTCTCATTTACTGTTCAGATCAATATGTCACCCTTTTGGAGACCAAAAGTTCTTTTAGTGGGAAGGTGTGATCCAAAATGGATCTTGGATAGACTTCTAAGTCTAAAGTTTTCTTCATAGAGGAAAATTAAAGTCCAAGGATGCTCTTGGAAATAGTCCCTTTGCGTAGATCTTTTCATTCTAAAACTACTGCAATTTGAATGGGCTAAAATGGACTTCGGATGAAGAAGTTATCGCAAAACGAAGTTTGCCTTTATCCTTTGAAAAGGAGGCAATTTATTATAAATGGGACTTAAGGGAAAATGTGTTTTTAAACATAAAATCCCTTAGAATCCATCGCATCACATTCCTTTATCACATCACAATAAACTAAGGTTGAAGGACTTAAATCAGGCGCAAAGGCCTTCAGCGGAACCGATGGATTTATAAATCAAACAAGTGAATCTTTTGAGTTCCAAAAGGAAGGGAGTAAATGGTATTTTAGGTATCCTTTAAGAAATAAGCGGTATTGGATGGGCTCCCCCCGAATCCATACATTGACTGACCTGTGGCATGGTGGAGGAGAGAGGAAACAACTTTTTTTGGTGATTAATCCCTGCTTAAGTTAGGCGCCCAAAATGGACCGTCAGCCATCGGATTAGGGGTCACCGATCAATGGTCAGGATCTGATCGGCGGATCGATGATCATCATGACCAATGGGAAGACCCCCAGGGCTGTTGCGATAGCGATATGCGATATGCTGATGTTCCAATGGGCTGATCGGCAAACTCCTAATACGAGGGCCAATGCACATTCGATTTGTGATATCGATATGCCGATAGAAGGTGGACCCGATAAGAATTATGGGCGTAATTTCATAAGTTTTGAAATCTAGATTTTTGGATTTTCTGTATATTATCCGAGTATTGGATTTTTTTGGCCATTACGCCATGCGATAGCGATTTGTGATAGAATGGTGGACCCGATGGTTTTATAGATGTGATTCTATCATATTTGATGTTCGGGCTAAAGGCCCATGATGTGTTTGCGTGCGTTTTCTTGTGTATTTCTGTTATTTCGCTATTTCGTCTAGAGGAAGGCAAAATGATCAAGTTTCTGATGCCAACAGTTCCTTTCCATTGTAAACAGATTCTTGTGGTGAAAAAGTCAGGCTTTCCATGATGGAGGACTGTAACTGATGCCACACAAATACACAGAGAGCACAAATGCTGAAGGTAGTTGAAGGTTGTCGAAGGTCACTAGAAGATTGCCAAGAGTCGCCTGGAGGTCAAGAAAACTACAGAGGCACACAGAGGCAGAGAGACACTTGTAAGAGCCAGAGCCAGAGCCAAATCCAAAGCCAGTGCTAGAGTTAGAGAGCTCTCAATAGACTTCTAAGAACCATGGAGCCATAGTGAAGCTACAAAACAACAAAGAGATCAAATGATCTAGCTATTTCTGGTGTGCAGAGTGTGCTGAAGATAAAGAAAGCATTCCATAGATAGTTAAGAGAATTATGAGGGATTTGGTGCAAGCTAGAGCAAGATCGCTCAGAGCACTGATTGAAGGTGTCAAGTCTAGAGAAGCCTAGATCTGTCTGCAAAGTGAGGACAACTAGCGGGATAGGATGGCATTCTAAACCCATAGGTTTAGTGTAAACCAATGGAGTTGAGTGTGGGGCTTGTAAAAAGATTTCAGCCATAATCCCAAAGAGCCCAGTCGAGTTAATTAGAGCTCAAGGAGATTTAGCCCAAGATATTAGTGTGAACTCCATATTATATTGTTGTTATGTGTGATTGCTTATTGCTGCATTGCATTTGTTGCTTTATTTACTATTATATGTATTTTATATCAGTTTAAGAAAATGAATTTAAGGCGCATGACCAGTTAAAAATAAACACAAGCATACACCTATTTTCAAGCACTTTTAATTCCACAATTGGTTAATATAAGGTCTTTGAAATATTTAAGCTTTGGAAGTGGGAGAGGTTCTTGTAAGCTGACAAGAAGCCATTAGTGCCCCATTTTCAGGTCAAATAAGCATGCCTCTAGGAGGAAGAGGTATTCCATTTCTTTCGAGAGACTTTTGTTCCATATTTGAGCAAAGATAGCCATGAGAGATAAGAGATAGAGAACACAAAGAGGATATGTGCATTGTAGCAGCCCACAGGCCACAAACATTACTTCTTTGTACATGTAGCCATATTTGCAGACAGAGAAAAAGAGTGAAGCAACCTCAACTTCCAGCTGGGTTTTCTCCCGAAAGGGTTTCCTAGAGAGCATATCTTATCTCTTATGTGTGTGAGTGAGATTATTTTTTCATTCTCTATTTTTCTGCATAAATTCCATTTGCATGCATGCACTAATTACAGTTATCTATAGATGTTAAAGTTTAATAAAACTGTAATAGTGTAGAATCTCATATTTTTAATATAATATTATCAGATTTGTTTTGATGAACTTTCCAGTGGAATATCCATGTCAGTTTACATATCAAACATGCCTCTCAACTTCAAATAAGCATTATCGTCAAAAATAGACTAATTTATAATGACTCTATAATAATACCTCTCCTTCCCATGTCATCTCTTCTATTGGTAGGTTCTTCATTTTGATGGTCTAGTCCAAAATTGTTGGGCTACTTGGCTCCTTAATCCTCATTTCAAGGATTTTTCTACTTTTAGTATGATTTTCCCTTCTTCATTCATCTTTGGCACACTTCTCGGCTGCAAATGAATAACATGGTCATGATCTTGATAAGGTGGAAGAGCCTCAGGCATTAATCCAAATACCTTGACATGAAGGTTGACAACTTTATGAATATCCCTTAACATAGATTATATTTACATTTGAACATTTAATGAATGTAATTATGCCATTACACCTTGTGTAGATTCAATATTGCTCATGAAATTTGCTAAATCACAAGAATTGAAGCTACTTTATTGATCTGTGGAAGTTTATTCACCATCTAAAATAAGAATCATAGACATTAAAAATGAAACATCACGCATGCACAAAGATTTATCTATGGGAAAGAAACTGCTCAAAACTGCTTACTATCTATATTTTATTAATCAGAGAATAGAGAAGAAATACAATGCTTTCTCAAGCTAGAGAACACCTTGCAAGTGTATAGTTTAGCACCCTTCCTAATAGACTAAACTAGCCAACACTTAGCCAGTTTCAGGCCTTCCCAATCTTTTATTTCCTTGGGTTGTTCCCTTTGGAAATTGCCCCTATTTTTTAAGAATTTAACACTTTGGAATTGCACAATAACCTTAGGTCATTCTTTGACTGCATGCACCACCTGTACACATTGGAACATACTACATTGATAGTACAATGCATTGGAATTTCCATCTCAACTAAGTAACTGTTATCGAGAAATCTAGTGTCCACTCGGAGCTGCTAGTCCCACTAAGACTGGTAGCTATCTTAGAAACAAACAAACTAAAACTACTTTCATTTTCCTTTATGAGAAGTAGATAAGAGGAGAATGAAGGACACCAACCTTAGTCTTGCGCTTGGTTCCTTGCTCGGTTCCTCTACCTCCCAACAGATCCTTGTCGCTTCTCCTTCATCTACCCAGCTTCAAAGAGCACCTGTGTTGGAAATAGTACTGAGAGGGGGGGTGAATCAGTATTATCAAGCCAAATATTCCCTTTTAAAAATCAGAGGATATATGCTACTTCAGTTAGTAAAACCCGCGTATATACGCAACTATGTAGAAGGAAACCCGCGTATACAATGCAAACTTATGATTTACTTTATCTTTCAGATGTTGATTATTAATCTATGTATCTGAGTGAAATAAATAGTAACCAAACCAGTAAAACAGAACAGAAGACAGTCAGACACAAGAACACAAGATATAAGGTGGAAACCCAATGTGGGTGAAAACCACCTGCTGCAATTCGTCTCTATCTTTCTTTAATTAGAAACTTCCTTTTACAATGTACTGGTGCAGTCCTTTACCAGTACACAGGCTACAACCTGTAAAGAGCTACAACCCTCTCTCATTTTCCATCTTCTCCTGGAAGGGAGCTACAACCCCCTTAGCTCATGTACTAGCCAAGATACTAGTACGTAGGTGCTGGCCTATTGAAGGCTACAACCTTCTCTTTCTTCCAGGGACCACATTTCATAAATATTCAGACTGGATCCATGAACTTCAATCAAACATCAAGAGTTTCTGCATCAAACAATCTCCTTTTCACCAATTAGCACTGAATCAAGTAGACACTTCTCTGACAGCTGTACCCAAATCACAGTAACAGAAACTACACACCAAATTCTGAACCCAGAATACTGCAGCAATAAACAGAAGCAGCAAGATCACAACTTAAAATATATACGCTACTTTAATAGCCTGAAACCTGCGTGCATACGCTTCTGCGTATGGAACAACCTGCGTATACACTGTTTGCATTCACTGAACCGACGTGTATACGCGCCTTCGCTTCACTGAACCTGCGTACAGATCTATAAAGGATAATTCGCTCTTTCAGATATTCAAACACTAATTAACCCAGATTATCAGTTTTATAGATTAAGCAAGCGCCACATATAACAGATCAAAATCATACAAAGATATTATCATTCAAGCTTAAAGATTATGATCCATCAATAGAACTTATCCTTCTCTTTGTGCTAAGGTTCCTCCTTCATTCACATCCAGATTTGCACCATAACCTAATTACCAGTATTCCAGATCTAGCACTTTATCAGATATTCAATAATAATTCAGATGATCCTTTGCCACATGATCTCCTTCCTCTTTTATAGTCTTAGGCCTTCCACAATACCACGGTCCAAAACCATAATAAACAATACCAAGGACCCAATACCTGGGGTCAAAACTTCTGACGAGAGACCATGGTCCAAAACCATAGGTTCAAATACCAAGGACTAACTACCACAGACCAAAAGTAAGTTCTCCAACATATACGCGCTTTTCCTTCCGTGAAAGTGCGTGTATATGCATACGCGCCTTTGTAACGTCTAATCCGCGTGTATATGCATATTCTTCTAGATGAACCTGCGTATATGTCTTTTCCTTCATTCTAAAACCCTAAACTAAGATCTGTTATCAAAGAGAGTTGCCATCAAGGATAACACCTGTGCCATAGCTCCAAACCTGTGCCATAGCTCCAAACCTATGCCATAATGCCAACAATCTCCCCCTTTGGACTTGATGGCAACCCCAAGATCCTCAAAGTCATTCTCCCCCTTTGTCATCAAGGGCAAAGGGTTGTGCTCCCCCTGAGTACATGCTGAAATCTCTGCCCTGCTGTGCTGACCATGCTCCCCCCTGACTGTAGGCAAGATCTGCAAAAAGATGTTCTTCAAGAAGAACCATGACTTATACATCATAAAAGACCTTCCTATCACCAACAGACTCAATACATACATCCATCACCCAACCAAGTGGGGATACATCAAAAATTTACATATGACAACCAAGTTCATTACATGTTCATCCCTGGCATAGTGGGGAAACCAAAATAGGCCGTTACATGACCTTGACACCATAAAAGAGATACCACAAAGAAGATGCATGACATAGAGACGAAATACTTATGAAAGTCACCAATAACTGATAGTAGCGGCATCTGTCAATCACCATTCAGATCAGCAACCAAGATTTCCTTCTGTTCTCCCTCTGCCTTTGTTCCACCTGAACTCAACAACAGATTAGAACCAAAAGCTTCTAAGATAATGCCAACAATGCATCATTAAAAGTTTATCTGCTCCCCCTGAACCTGTGCCGGATGGTCTCTGTCAGACCCATATCAGAATATCTTCAACCAGAGCCTGTCCCTACTAATATCCATCAAACCTCCATAGACGCGACTGTCTCTGCACAAACCGGCGTATGTACGCGGATCCTCCTCAGGCAACTCGCGTACACCCATTTTTCTCTGAAACAGACAAGATTTAACAACAAGATGATGGATCAACTACCCCCAGATTCTATCTGAGGTATTCAAAAGTTTCCCTGGGCAGTAGTTTAGTGAGAATATCAGCAACTTGTTCCTTAGAAGGAACATACTCCAATTTGACCTTTTTTTCCAACACTTGTTCCCAGAGAAGGTGATACTTGATTGGTATGTGCTTGGTCTTTGAATGCATGACTGGGTTCTTTGAAATGCTTATTGCACTTGTATTATCACATAAGATGGAGATAGGTGGTGTACAAGTGATTTGAAAATCCTGCAAGGTCTGCATCATCCAAAGGAGTTGAGTGCAGCAAGATGTAGCAGCCACATATTCCGCTTCAGCTGTAGATAAAGCAATCGAACTCTATTTCTTGCTGAACCAAGATACTAATCTGGAACCCATGAAGAATGCACCACCACTTGTGCTCTTCCTATCATCCACGCTTCTGGCCCAATCTGCATCTGTATAAGCATGAAGTGTGAGATCTGTATCTCTAGGATACCATAAGCCATAGTTTTGAGTTCCTTGAAGGTACTTGAAGATTCTCTTAACTGCCTGAAGATGGTTTTCCTTAGGATTTGCTTGAAATTTTCCAACTATTCCCACTGCATGCATGATGTCTGGTCAGGTACCTGTCGAATAAAGTAGACTTCCAATCATAGATCTATAGGTTGGTTGATGCACTACTGCTGATTCATCATTTGCACTGAGGCTGCATCCTGTAACCATGGGGGTACATACTGGTTTTGCACCTTCCATGCCATATTTCTTCAAGATCTGCTTGAGATACTTGGTTTGAGACAAAAATATACCGCCTTCATTTTGTTGGATTTGCAATCCAAGAAAATATGTCAGTTCTCCAAGCAAAGACATTTCGAATTCTTTTTGCATCACCAAGGCAAAGCTTTGACTCATAGCTTCTTCATTGCTGCCAAAGATAATATCATCTACATACACAACAAGTATTAGGAATTTTTCATTTTCAATTTTTATATAAAGATTGCTGTCTGCTGATCCTTTTGAAAAACCTTGTTGATGAAGGTATTTGTCCAAACGATAGTACCAAGCCCTTGGAGCTTGTTTAAGACCATAGAGGGATTTTTTAAGTCTGCATACAAGATTTGGATCATTCCCAAGAATAAAACCATCTGGTTGCTCAATGTACACTTCTTCTTCTAAGTCTCCATTCAGAAAGGCTGATTTCAAGTCGATTTGAAATACTTTGAATTTTTGAAAGCTTGAGAGAGAAAGGAACATTCGGATGGCCTCAAGTCTTGCAACAGGAGAAAAAGTTTCTTCAAAGTCTATTCCTTCTTGTTGAGCATACCCTTTACAGACAAGTCTGGCCTTGCTTCTAATAACTTCCCCATTTTCATTCAACTTGTTCTTGAAGATCCATTTTGTTCCTATGACATTCTTATCCTTTGGTCTAGGGACCAACTCCCAAGTGTTGTTCTTTTCGATCTGCTCAAGTTCTTCATCCATTTCCTTGACCCAGCATTCATCTTTGCATGCCTCTTTTACATTTTGTGGCTCAGTGGAGGAGAGCAATGCCAAATAGCTTGAGGCTTTTGCAATTGTTCTTTATGTTTGTATACCTGCCTCTTTCTGCCCCAAAATTTGAGATTCTAGATGATTCTTCTGAACATACCTAGATGGAGTCTTCTCTTCTATCCTTATCTGTTCCTTTGGTGCTTCTTGAGGTTCTTCTTCTTCATGATCAGTCTGATTTGAAGGATAGTCTTCATCCTCTTCGATATTTTCATAATTTACTTGCCTAGGAATGTATCCTTTTTCATCAACCACTACATCAATGCTGTCAACAATTCTTCCAAGACTTTTATTGTAACACTTATATGCTTTGTTGTGGGGAGAATAACCAAGGAGAATGCCTTCATCTGCTCTAGGTTCAAGTTTGCCAATTTGTTCATCATTATTCTTAATATAGCATTTGCTTCCAAAAATTTTGAAATTCTTTACCGAAGGAGTCTCACCATACCAGAGCTCATGAGGAGTTTGAGTGTTGTTCACTCGAACATTTGTTTTGTTTAGAATAACAACCGCAACAAATCCAGCTTCACCCCAGAAGGTTGCAGGAGTTCCAGACTCATCAAGCATAGCACGAGCCATTTGTTGGACCGTTTTGTTCATCCTTTCCACCACTCCATTTTGCTGAGGGGTCCTAACTGTAGAGAATTCCCTTCTTATTCCATGTTCTTCAAAGAAATCAAAAAATTCATTTGAGGTAAACTCCCCACCTCTGTTGGACCTGAGGCACTTAATTTTGTGATCTGATTCGTTTTCAGCCAAGGCTTTGAAGGATTTGAATTTTTCGAATGCTTCGTCTTTGTGCTTCATAAGTCCTAACCAAACCATCCTGGAGAAGTCGTCAATGAATAATATAAAGTATTCTTCTCCTCGAGGTGACCTTGTCCTAAATGGACCACATACATCTGTATGGAGTAGCTCAAGAGGTCTACTAGCTGATCCTTCCTTCTCAGGGAAGTTAGTTCTGGTTTGCTTACCAAACTGACATGATTTGCATATTGTGTTGTCTGGAATTTTGATATCTGGAAGACCACGAACTGCCTGGTATTTGCATGCTTTCCTTATTTGTGAAAAGCTTAGATGCCCCAACCTCCGGTGCCATAACCAGTGTTCATCATCCTTGCTCAAATAGCATCATTGTTGTCCTTCTTCAAATATGTATAAATTATTTGGATTTATTCTACCTTTGATCATTGTTTTTCTTGTATCAAGATCACGAACACTACATCCATTTGATCGAAATATTACCTCAGTTCCTTGATCACACATCTGACTGACACTCAGTATATTATGCTTCAAGCCATCAACATACAAAACATTTCCAGCTTTGAGCTTTTCTTTCAACTGAGTAGTGCCTCTTCCTTTTATGACTGCAGGGGTATCATTTCCAAAGGAAACTTTCTTTCCCTTTTCTAAAACATTATATGATTCAAGTTTTTCTTTATCACCTGTCATACGCTTCGAACATCCACTGTTGATGTACCATAGATTTTCCTGTCCTTCTGCATAAAAGGCTATCCCACATCTTTCTGGTTGTGGTTCCTTTATTCTCCATGTTGCAGAGCTTGAGGCTTTTTCCTTTGTCTGCCGAAACCTGCTCCTGCATTCAGAATCTTCATGACCGAAGTTATTACAAATAGAACATTCAATTTCATTTTCAAGGGCCGAAAAGTTGTTATAGGTCCTTTTCGTAATCCCAATCATACTTGTTTGTTTTTGAGCTTCTCTAGTCATGATTGTCTTATAGGCAACACATTGAGCTGCTTTGTGACCAAAGTTATGGCAAGCGAAACATTGGCCATTGAATAAACTTTTGCAATTATCAAATCTACTAGCCAAATGATTGTAGTTTCTATTGTCATCCATTCTTGAAGAAAATTGAGAAGTTTTTACCTGTGGCTGGTTGTAGCTTTTGTTCACCCTTAAGATGGATTGCCCCTGATTTACCTAGTAGTCTTTGTTTATTCTTGATGTAATTCATCCCTGTTTTACCTGGTGATCTCCATTGGGATTTTGCTCATTCCTCCTTGCAGCATCAAGATAACTCTTTGAGGTGGATGCTTGAGATGCTTCTCCATTATACCCCAGACCTGTCTTGATTAGTGGAGAACATTGTACATTGATAATCTCATCCAGAGTTTCAGATCCTTTAACAAATTTAAGATTAAGAGCCTTTGTTTTCTCAATTTCTTTTCTAAGGCCAACAATTTCACATTCTAACTTCTCAAGAAATTTTTATTTTTCATCAAGTTGGAATTGCAGAGTATCAATGATCATATCTTTTTCTTCTAAAAATGTTTTGAGTTTAGAAATCTCTTCATAAAAACCATCTACATCTATAGCATCCATGTAATCATCATCTTCAAAAGCCATTAAAATTTTATAATCATTACCTCGTTCATCTTCGTCACTATTTGATAGGCCATCACTGTCTTCATGAGTGTAGTAACTTTTCTTAGTTGCATTCTGTTTCTTGTTCTGTTTAACAGGTTCCTCCCCTTTGTCAATCTTATCCTTATGAGCATAATGACCGACTCTTCCACAAGCAAAGCATTTGAAAGGTAACTTACCTCGGAATCTTCCAGCACCCCGTTGAAGATTCTTGACAAAATTTGATTCTTCTTCTTCTTCTGACACGTCTCCTGACTCATAGTAGTCTCCTTTGCCTGAAGCCTTGAAAGCAGCTTCTCTCCTGTCCGATGGTCCTCCTTTCCTCATTTCATAAGCAGTTAGAATCCCGTGCAGCTGTGACATGGTAAGGTTTCATAGACTCTCTTTTTCTTCTATTGCAGAAACTTTAGATTCAAACCTAGGGGATTTTTCAACCACAACAGTCTCTTTTATTTCTTCACCCAAGTTTTTCATACAATTAACAATCTCATCTACACGAAGGAAATAGTTAGCCACACTTTCATCATTGTGCATTCTGAGATTTTCATACTGAATTCTGAGGGTTTGAAGTTTTGCTCGTTTTACCTGTTCATCTCCTTCATAGCTTAGAACAATCTTGTCCCATATTTCCTTTGTAGATTTATACTGCATAACCTTGACGAATTTTGATTGAGATAGACATCCTAATAGGGTATTGATTGCCTTCGCATTTGTTTCATATTTCTTCTTCTCAGCCAGATCTGTAGGAGTTGCTGATGGAAAAGTGTACCCTGTATCGATGATATCCCAGACTTCTATACCAAGAGATTGAAGATAGGCAGTAACTCTTACCTTCCAATATACGAAGTTTGTCCCATCAAAAATTGGTGGCCTGATAGATGCTTCTCTCTCGTAGTTTCTCATGATGATGGATTTTCCTCCAAGCGATCAAGCTTCTTCAGAAGGACCTGCTATGATACCAATTGTTGGAAATAATACTAAGAGCGGGGGTGAATCAGTATTATCAAGCCAAATATTCCCTTTTAAAAATCAGAGGATATACGCTACTTCAGTTAGTAAAACCTGCGTATATACGCAACTATGTAGAAGGAGACCTGCGTATACAATGCAAACTTATGATTTACTTTATCTTTCAGATGTTGATTATTAATCTGTGTATCTGAGTGAAATAAACAATAACCAGACTAGTAAAATAGAACAGAAGACAGTCACTCACAAGAACACAAGATATAAGGTGGAAACCCAATGTGGGTGAAAACCACTTGCTGCAATTTGTCTCTATCTTTCTTTAATTAGAAACTTCCTTTTACAATGTACTGGTGCAGTCCTTTACCAGTACGCAGGCTACAACCTGCAGAGAGTTACAACCCTCTCTCGTTTTCTAGCTTCTCCTGGAAGGGAGCTACAACCCCCTTAGCTCATGTACTAGCCAAGATACTAGTACATAGGTGCTGGCCTACTGAAGGCTACAACCTTCTCTTTCTTCCAGGGATCACGTTTCATAAATTTTCAGACTGGATCCATGAACTTCAATCAAACATCAAGAATTTCTGCATCAAACAATCTCCTTTTCACCAATTAGCACTGAATCAAGTAGACACTTCTCTAACGGCTGTACCCAAATCACAGTAACATCAACTACACACCAAATTCTGAACCCAGAATACTGCAGCAATAAACAGAAGCAGCAATATCACAACTTAAAATATATATGCTACTTTAATAGCCTGAAACCTGCATGTATACACTTCTGCGTATGGAACAACCTGCGTATATGATGTTTTCATTCACTGAACCGGCGTGTATACGCGCCTTGGCTTCACTGAACCTGCCTACAGATCTGTTAACACCCAGGTTGTTCCCTTTGACTCCCAAGGGAATATGGCTGGGGTAACCACTAACCAGGCTTTGGATTATAGGTCCTAGCCTACCTATAATCAGAGAGGGCTCTCTCTTTAAGTTTTAGCTCTGTTTTGTGAAAGATTTTAGGCTAGTTGTGAGTTTTAGTTATTGTTCAAGGTTTTGGTTGAATGATGTTTTTCAGTTCCTAGGGTGGAAATCTTCAGATAGTATTAGTTTCATTGGGCAATGGAGTCTGTGGCTACATGTTGTTTGAAGAGTTGAGTGGGGATGCTGAAACTGCAGGGCCATGTAACTATTTCATGAAACAAACTTGAAATTGTGATGGTGAAGTATGTTTATCCAGTGAAAAGCAATTAAGAATTTTCCACTAAGCTGTGGGTGTGAGAAAGAGATATACTGCACAGGAGCAGATTTGAATTCCTGAACAATAACCATTGTGAAAGATATAGTTTGAAGATGCAGCAATTAAGAATTACACCCTTATAACTATAACTGAAGAAAACATTTATAACAGCATAGATTGAGGCGAGGGTATTCTATGAATAAATCCTGGAACTATTCTTTTTCTCTGCCATTAACTGTGAAACATAGCATATGATTGGGTTATGAAGAAATAATAAAAACACATAACGAAGAGTTTAAAGGAAAATTATTGAGCCATGAAATACGCGGGAATCCTGTAGCATTCAGCAAACACACTACAACGCCTCAGACAACACAGAACTTTGGAAATTCCATCAGCCTTTGTATTAATCCTCTGAAAATTTACATCATAAGATCTCTAGAAGAGAAAATTAACAACCCTTGTAAGCTTATGCGAGGGGGAATATATACAATCGGTTACACAAAATATCTGAACCACTGAGTCACCTGAGAAATAAATATGTTTACCAACTTTACAGAAATAGCAGATAAAGAAGTTATTACTGCTGTAAATACAAAATGAATGCTCTTTAATTCTGTCAGAAATCCTTTTGACCTTTGGAGGCCACTGAGTCGGTTGAGCATTCTGCATAAATGCTGAATGATGTGTCTTTATGGCTTTGTCATGCTGTAGCTTTCTCAGCCCTGTCATTTGCAGCTGTCAGTATTGCTTTGGTGGCTGAATCTTTCTGCTGAGTTGGCTCAGTCCACTCTTCTTCATACGTACTGAATGCATCAAATTTTCCTGTATATGATAACTTATGTTTTTTGATGAAAAAACTTGATGAAAGCCTTTTGTTTACAGTAACAACTGTATCATTTTGGTCCACCATTCCTGGGTAGGCAGTTGATGCCTCAAAATTGCATCTAAGGTTTCATCTGCCTCTGTGTATTTGTAGAAGTTTGGAGGCACTTCAAACAAATGTTTGATCTCATTCATAATGAAAAATAAGTTCTCTACTCTGTCATAGAGATTTTGCCCAGATGCTGGCCCTGTTACCTCTGAGGTACTTGATCCTTGAGTGATCTGATTGGTAGCAAATGTATTGACCCTTTTAGCATAGTTCTCATGTGAAAGTAGTCTCCCTGCGCTGTTCAGTAAGCCAGGAAGACCTCTGCTTTGTAATGCTGCAAACTTGTCCATGAATTTGTTTACTTCTGTCTGCATGTCCTGGCTTCTTCTTTCCAGTGTTTGTACCAGGCTTCTCAATGTGAGGACCCTCTTTATCAGCTGGATGGTTTCAGTTCTGTTGGAGATTCCTATTGCTGCCAGCTGAGGACCTGTGCGGTTATTGAGAACGTTGATCATTCTGTTTGCTATCTCAAGCATATTGCCTAGAGATGCCCTTGATCTTTGCACTTCCTTGTGTGCTTTTCCTATGAGCTCCATTTGCTCATGAATGGTCTCTATATACTGCCACTGATCTGTGATGGATTGGCCAATGTTGGCCCATAAGACTGTCTTGAGCTCAGCCACCACTTTGTCAATGGTGAGCTCTTTCTCCAGCTCCTTTATCTTCTCTTTGAGAGCCTTCACTTCTCTTCCCTTTTCAGCTATGCTTTGCTTTGACTTGTCATATTTTTCATTCAGCTTAGCTAAATTCTCCCTGGCTGCAGTTAACTCTGCCATTTGGGCTTCTAAGGCCTGAATTTCATTCTTCAGCTTCTGCATATCAAGGCTTGGAGCCTGCTCTGTTGTTGGTGCTGGTGCTGATGTAGATGGTGCTGTTTGAGCTATCTGTTGTGTAGGAGGAGCAGTAGTCTGAGGAGTTTCCTCAAGGTTGATTATTTGTGGAGGGGGCTGAGATGTTTGGCCTCCTTCCTTCTGTTGCAGGGCTGCCTACAATGCATCCTCTGACTCTCCCAATTTCTCTTGTGTCTGGATCAGTTGTTTGTATAATGATACCAGCATAGCTGTTGCATCTTGGTCATGCCTTAGCTAGGAAACCTCTTCTGTCTGAGGAAGAAGAGTTGCTGGGATCTTGATCATTTTTCTTAATGCTGCCATGTCTGCATCTCTTAATTTCAGCAGCGCTTGTATAGCCTTGGTGTCCTTGGGATCATGCCCAAGCTCTATGATGATATCCTCCAATGCTTTGATTCAGTTGTCTTTTGCCTGGGAGGATGCTTTCTCCAACTCAAGTTGGGCCACTGTGTTGTTTAGGCTATTTTCCAACCTATAATTAACCAAAGTTTTGTCTACAAGGGTGGCATATACCATCTCACCCGTTTGCTTGTGCAATTCAATCTGCTCCATAGGGTGGATGTATTTTGCAAGGACCTCAAGGTTGGTCCTTATGTAGTCTGCAGCTGACTGTGGCTGCTTCATGGTTGGCATGAAATGACTCATTACCATTTTGCCCTCATGTACATCATATGCAGACATCAATCTCTGCTAATTTGTAGGAGCCATCTTTAATAAGTGGTTGTAGAGCTGCACCTTGAGTGGCTCATTCCTCTTTTTGAAATCAATAAATTGTTGTTTGATGCCTGTTTTAGCTCCCCTTTGGTGGCTTGAGGAGCTGACTTCTCCTCCAACTGTACTTTCTTGTTCCTGCTGAAAGGAACTTGCAGATGCCTCCATACTCGGTGGGCCCATGCCCAAAGATTGCCCAATAGGCATTTCTTCCTCAGAGAGGGGATTCATTCTGTGCCTTTTCTCCCCTTGATTTGTGGATGTGGTGAGGGGAGTCTCCTGCTCTCTATCCCTCTTCTTTCCTTTTTCTTCCTTTTGTGGAGTTTGTAGCACTGAGGCCTCCACTGTCTTTTCTTGCCTAGGAGGCACATTCTCTTGAGCCTGTTGCTCAGTGGATATTGGGGCTTCTGCTGTTTGTTCTTGCTGCACTGGCTGCCCCTCCTTTTGCCTTTCTTCTTGTTGCTGTACTTCTTCATGAGGTGGCTGTTCTGGCTCCATCTGTTTCTCTTTGCCTTTGCTGGAAGCCTGATAAGTATCTTTGGCTGCTTGCTGATGTGCTGTAGAAGATGAGGCAGCTGCTCCCACTTGAGTGCCTGGAAGAGAAAATACCTGTGAACAAAGCTCTAAGTCAGCCAACTTTTGGAGATTTTTTACTGCTCTTTGAGCTAGTTCTTCTTGTGTGGCAGCCTCCTCTAAGGTGCCTTCCCTCCATTTTAGTTGATTTGCATATTTTTCTATGTGAGGCAACCTTAAGTGGTCATAACTGGCCAGCCTATATCTAACCCTTCTTAAACTTATGAAATGATTGGGGTCGTATGGCTTCCAAAGGAAGCTGGTCTGTAAGCCAAGGGCTTCTAGCATTCTATCTGCCTCTTGCCAACCTTCCTCCCTTTTATTGTAAATGAAGTGGCCTAATTGGTTTCTGACTTTGAGCTGTGCTTTCTTGCCCTTGCCTGAAAAATGGAGTACATCAGCATTCCCAAATTGCCTGAAGTACTCGAGGGCAAACAATCTCATAGGCACATATTTGGATAATCTGTATGGGGGCAACTCACACCCATATATTCTGATAACTGTGTGGTTTTGGTAATAGTACCAATCCCCAATGCTGTATACCTTAGACAACTGAAGAATCCTCTGCATCTCATCAGTTAGTCTTGGAGGAGGTGAGCTCAGAAGCAGAGACATGGCTGGGTGGATGAAGACGTCTATAAACTCACAATAAGTGTATGGGGAACAAGATCTACAGTGGAAGGCAGAGGACCAATAAACCACTGACCTTGGATTGCCTTGTGCATCCACTCTTTTCACAACAAAAGGAAATTTCTCATGCTGATAATATAAGATTAAGTGGTAGATATAGGAGGTGTATCTGAACACCCTTTCTCTTGCCAAGTCTATCAATTGCTCATGTATTTTATTGGATATGTAAGTGGCATAGTCATAACAGATTGGGGACTTGCCAGGGGAAAACATGAGCATCATCACCAGCACAGTTTCATCAACATATTATATTGAATTATAGCCCAATATGGGACTAATCATGTCTACAAGGTCTCTACCCAATTGGTTGAGGTATACATGAGAAATGGGAGGGTACTGCACAGTGTCAGAGTCAATGTACAATTGATTCATCTTGGTGACTTGAGCATCTGTCAGCTTAGCTCCTTGCTTTATCAGATCTATCAGTGATAAAGGAACTAATTTCTTATCAGTATTGAAGTGTAGCATCTCTCTGATGGATTCAGGGGTGACATAAAAAACAACTGAGCCTGAAGGGTCAAGCACAGCCCTCTGAGTGGGGTCATAGTAGTCAACACATCGGTGGATTAGGTCAGGAAACTGGTTGACCTGAGGGAGCTTGAAGATAGGGAGGAAAGAGTCCCAAATGCCCAATACATCCATTCCACTCTCATGCTTGAGCTTCAATTCATTTAGCAGGTGAATGTGGTACTTGCTATGCATTAGCATTTCCTCTGATATTTGATAATCTAGATCCGCTAATGCTTTCCACTCCAACTCTCTCTGAGGGGCATTCAATGGAGCAATATTCAGGGCCACAGGTGCTACTGGTGTATCCATGTTTCTCAAGTGAATTTGGGTTGAATCCTGACTATCTATGGGAGAAATACCGTCCTGCGCGGTAGGCTAGGTAGTTTTCTGAATTACCACCTGTTTCTGAGCAACAGGGGTGTAATTGGGCACAATTGGCTGGTTAAAAGCTGAGGGAATTAGTTTTAAGGCGTAGTAGGCCTATTTCTCCAGGGAAAATGGTCAATTCTATTGGTTTTTTAACAATGCAGGACGAAACAGAGGGCGCAGTTGGGGAATTTGACAAATACCTGGTTAAGTGGCGGTATAAGAGCTTGGTTGCAGTTCAATTCTGGGCGACAGCAGCTCCGAATGTTCTTGGCGAGGTGCGGAAGCAAAGGACGTAAAATCGCATGCAGAAGGCAGAGCATAAAAACATAGAAAAGAACGTAAAAATGACAAAATTCGGCCAAATATGGACTTTTTGGCGTTGGCGCGAAAATTTGGATGATGTCAGCATGATGTCATCAGGTGGGGTCAATGTCGGGTGACGTCAGCATGACGTCATCGGGTGATGTGGCGGCCTGTGAGTGGTCCACGGGGACTGCATAGGTGGAGGACATGTCAAAGCAATGGCGGGCGGGGGCGCTGACGCGGTGGTGAGGTGGCGTGACGCTGGCATGACCGGTCAATGGAAAACCGAAAACGGTAAGCGATATGATATCGCACCGCTCTTTATACGGAAGCAGGATTGTCAGAGGGCGGCCCGATAAGATTTGGGGTGGACGCGTGGCAGAGGCCTGACGTCACCCTCTGACAAATTTCGGAAGCTAATTGCAGTACATCGGGGCTGCTCCGAAATCGATAAGGGCCGTCGGATGGGAAAGCCTAGATCCAACGGCTGGCGGTAGGCAAAGGTGGCCGGACGATACAGTCAAGCGGGGCCAATAAAATATTATTATTTGTTTGAAACGTGCACCCAGCAGGACATTGGAAACAGTGTGTTTTTTAATATTTTTTCTATGTAAAATGCACATGACCTCCAAACTTTGGATAAATCGGAAAAGTGGGTTTTTAGCATATTTCGAAAACAACACGGGTTAGGGGTAATAATGGGTTTTTACAAGGCTTTATTGACAAAGAGGGTTTAGGCTATTAGACTGACCAGAGGTCAATTTAATCCCTGACTTTGGACATATGGCTATAATGCCAAGGGAAGGGAATATTTATACATTGTTTGGGATTTATACACCATAGTGTTCATCATAGTAGGGGAAAGGGGAACATAGGGGATTTAGATAATAAGAAGTTAGGAGTTAATATGAGCGGAGAAGGTGTATGAGGGGGTAAAACACTAAGTTTTATATGAAATCAACTTATTTTAGGAAGTAGATCAAAATGAAAAGAATTTTACACAAGAAATGTGGCTCTTAAAGAGATAAGAACCAACAAAAGACTTTGACTTTCTTTCATGCACATGGGTAGTACTGGGATGTTAGTGATGAATGTGATGGGGGGTAATCAGGAAGTTAGACATGCTTCATTGTATTACTGCAAAACTGGTGAATAAGAGACCTGCACTGGCACCATGTTTTGCCTTTGCGTGGGCCGGTGAAATGCCATAAACCATGCTTTCTACAATCCCAACTACCTATCCACTCTATTGCCTAGCATTTTTTGTTACTTCTAGGAGGGTGCACTTAGACTTGCAAACCCTTTTGTGCCTTTTCTTTTCCTTTGGCTTTTTCTTTTGATTTTCTATCTAAGGCTAACCTTATTGCTTCCAAGGCCCCAGATTAAGCAGTTGGAAACCGTAATTCTCTACCTAACTACTGGTCTGCCAAGATTAAACAGTTTGGACAGACTTCTTTCTCTATTCTAAAACAAGAAATTGAAACATGGCATGATCCAGATTAAGCTGTTGGATCACCCATCCAAAATTGAGTCAATATCAGGCTTTGTACATATATTACCTCCTCTTGGAAATATGGGATCTTTGCATCACCAAAGCAGAGCATATTTGGAACTTTCTTTGCCAATCATGAAATATGAAACCTATTGGTATAGGTACCTAACAAGATCTATAAAGGATAATTCGCTCTTTCAGATATTCAAGCACTAATTAACCCAGATTATCAGTTTTATAGATCAAGCAAGCGCCACATATAACATATCAAAATCATACAAATATACTATCATTCAAGCTTAAAGATTATGATCCATCAATAGAACTTATCCTTCTCTTTGCGCTAAGGTTCCTCCTTCATTCACATCCAGATCTGCACCATAACCTAATTACCAGTATTCCAGATCTAGCACTTTATCAGATATTCAATAATAATTCAGATGATCCTTTGCCACATGATCTCCTTCCTCTTTTATAGTCTTAGGCCTTCCACAATACCACGGTCCAAAACCATAATAAACAATACCAAGGACCCAATACCTAGGGTCAACAATTCTGATGAGATACCATGGTCCAAAATCATAGGTTCAAATACCAAGGACTAACTACCACGGACCAAAAGTATGTTCTCCAACATATACGCGCTTTTCCTTGCGTGAAAGTGCGTGTATACGCATACATGCCTTTGTAACGTCTAACTTGTGTGTATACGCATCTTCGTCTAGATGAACCTGCGTATATGTCTTTTCCTTCATTCTGAAACCCTGAACTAAGATCTGTTATCAAAGAGAGTTGCCATCAAGGACAACACCTATGCCATAGCTCTAAACCTGTGCCATAATGCCAACAACCTGTAGAAGCAAAGAAGCATAATACTATCGAAGAACAGAGATCTACAATCATAAACAATATAGGACCAGATATATATTGACCACACAAGAGCGTATATCATCAAACATACAAGAATGTGGAGGAAAACTTGAATAGCTTTATTAATATCAAGAATAGAAAAGAGGATTACAACCAATTGTTCTGACCCAACGTCATCCTCCAACATGAAAGCCCTTCTTTCACCTCATGAAAAGCTTAGATCACCAAACAATATGATATTCCACCCAGAAACCAACAACACTTCCTTACAAGATAGAAAATTCTAGCCTTTGGATCTCTGGGATGAGGGATCCATATATAGATGGTTGCAGGGAGGTGAGTCAGCTTCTTGGATTTTGATTAGTGTCTTCTCTCTGATAGTTCTTGATTCCACTAGGAGATTGATGATCTCTTACTCATCCCTAGGCAAATTCAGAGAGACAAGTGTCCTGGGGAAGTTTCTGGAATATTCCAAGATCATCCACTTACAAACTGCTTCTGCCATTTTTCTACTCTCGTCCATCGCACCCTATAGAAGTAATTTTCAATATGCATCGCACCCCCCCGGTGTAATAGGTGCGATGCATCTCACCCTCAGCATTGAGCAATCAGTATGGTACAGTTTTGACCATTTCTAAGTAGTTTTATGTGGAGAATTTTTGGGAGATGATGTAATCAGCTGACCTTGTTCCTTTAGGGTGTGAAGCAACACTTTTAGAGACTTAGGAGCCCTTGGTTTATGGACATGTATGATTGGGGTTGCAGTGCCCAAAAATCTCTATAACAGTTGCCCCCTAAAGCATGAGGTCGTTAATATTTTGATGTCGGGTGAAATGCTTTATCAAGAGGATCCGAAGTTTTTTCGAGCTGGAAGGCGACCTGTAATAAGATACAATACAATACATTATCTTCATAATATTTTTCATGATCTAACTGAGTCGGGCATTCCCATGCTTAACTTTATAAATTCATTTTCATGTACATAAGATAGACAACCATCTGTGTGGCAGAGTGATGATTTTGATAGAGCCATCATCCTTTGATTCGGATGATCATCTGTGCAGCAATGATGTACATTTGATGTCTTTATTTTCCTTAATATATCGCAGCCCGAATGGATGAAACTAGATCCGGGGTCTTCAAACTCGTCCAATCTTCACTCTTAGTACAAGTCAATCCATGTGAAAGATGTTCTGGAGTCGAACATGGAAAGACATCGCCTGATTACCCGCCAATGATGTAAGATGTTAACAGGCGCGAGAGGAATCACCGATAATGATGATGACCCTCAAGGTACTACAGTACAATTCGCGTGGTGTGAAAAGGGACTTGGTGTCGAACACCACGCAAAATCCTTCGGTCGAAGGCCATTGATGTAAACCTGTCACCGGAAGTGAGAAACTTGCCATTGAGGCATGCAAGCTTCAAAGTACTGAAAGGGTTGTTCCTAAGTCGACTTCTTGGATAATGAGCTGATGTCGACAAGAAGTGACCCATCATAGGAAGGCCTTAATGAATCCCACATCTATGACACGGAACGAAGTAAATGATTTTTGGAGGTGAAAACGATTTGATGATACAGGGTTCAGGGTGGTGGTCATGAAAGGATGGAGTGTGAATGTATTGTAGGATGAGACACAGGTGAATTCTCTGAGCGACTTCTCTTGAACATACTGGCGACATTGACATGGATTGGTAGCATTAACCCCAAATATGGATGGTGCGGTGGACCAATGGTGATATGACTGGTGAACGGAACAACCCAACCTGACTCAGACGTGGAGTGAAAGTGTCATGTTCAAGAGCGACTTGCTACCAATAAAGTTTCTTCAAGTTTTCTTCCCAATTTCTCCCTAGTCATTACTGACAAGTACCTCTTTATTTTTATCAAGCTTGAGGAGGATAACATATGCTTTTTCTATAATTTTCCCTTCGGGCAAACCCGTCGCTATGTTTTAACGAGCCTAGCGACAATGAAACTCGTTCTTGTCTATATGGACAAGTTTGTCGCTATTCGGTTTTAACGAGTCTAACGACAAAGATAACTTGGTCCTTTTCAATTTTAGAGATTCTAAAAAGGACGTAAAGGAAACTCCAATAATACTTTTTCGTCATATACTCCCTCAAGTCCAAAAAAGTATAAAATAATATGAAAGGGATGAATTTTCGATAATTTTAACGAGCCGAACAAAACAAGCGCTCGATCTTTTTATGTATAATCCCTCAGGTCGAAAAAGATTAAAATCTAGAGGAGGGATAGCACTCCCGATAGCTTTAACGAGCTGGAGAGGCCAACTACTCGGCAATCTTTTCATATTTTACGAGTCAGATGAAAAGAGCTTAAAGGAGACTCATTTTTTGAGGAACGAGTGATAATTTCAGGGAGCAGCTGATTCCAGGTAAGGTTTGGAATTTTCCAATCACGGCAGTGTCACAAGGATGGCTAACAGGATTACTCTTTGAAGTTGTTCCTCAAAAGGGGTAAACAATCAAATGGAGGTGAATGATCGGCTAAAACAGAGTGGAGGTGATGATGAGAACACGACCAAGGCTCAAAAGCTGATGATAATGCATTCACAATGGTTATTTACCGGAAATTGGTTCATTTTTTGATGAGCTTAAACTCTGGGGGAAACATTTGCTCATTGCTTAGGTTTAATTTTTAATGAGCTTGAACTCCACATAAAAACTGCTCGTGGTGGGTTTATTTTTTAATGAGCTTGAACCCTGCGGTAACACTGCTCGTGGCAGGTTTATTTTTTAACTAGCTTGAACCCTGTTGTAACACTGCTCGTGATAAGTTTGCATGCCCCGAGCATAATAACGCAAATTGAGGTGTATGCCCCCCAAGCTTCATTGCATTCAACACGATGGTTGGAATGAAGGTTTACCTCGAGATCTTTGAAAGACTCGACTTGGAAAGGGAGTTGTTTCATTTTTGACACAAAATAGGAACCGTCATAGGAAACCATCGTATTTACAGTATTTGATAGAAAATAAAAAACTGAAGGATGATTAAGGTCGCTGGAATAATCTTCATGGTAATTCGGAAGATGGGAACAATGGTGGTAATCTTCCCATGGTGCCTCTCTTATCATCTTTGATTGAATGATTCCTTCATCTGTAGAATGTACATGCGACCAAGGATCTGAAGAGGTGCCATATTACTTAGACCTATTTATCCAAACACTCGATGAGCGTTGATTTGGGTTTGCCCCCAGGCCAAGAAAATTGATTGCTACAATATTTCTATTAGGGCGATGATCCATGCTGACAAAATGTTCAAGAATCTTTTAAATCTAGAAGATATGTTATATACCTAGGGGGGATAATATGGGGTACCAAGGGAGGTACCCAAGGTAATAATGTAATAATGGGATGGGCCATAGTAATAAATAAGGTGGTTAACCCATGTCATGTAAGGGACCACAAGTAGTTAATAATAATGTAATGGGCCCATGGTATTAGTTGATGGTATGAGGGAACCATGGTAATGACCCATGGTATTGTATGTATGAGGCCTATATAAAGGCTAGAGACTCCACTTGGGAGATAGTGAAGGATTATTGTATGAACAGGCATATGGCTTGTGGAGTGCTCTCCTTCCTTAAGGAGTGAATGTATGGTGTTGCCCTACCTTAAGGGTTTTGATATCAATAAAGAATTCTTTCAGATTATTTCTGGGTTTATTTTATATTTTCATATCAGATCTATAATATTTCTGGGTTAGATCTATAACAAGATATCATGTTGCAGGTTCCCACCATGGCCACTTCCGCTAGATTGTTTGGAGGCAGTAGGGAAAAAGTCCCCATTAATATAGGGTCTTTTAGTAGGCCTATTTCGATATTTTGAAGTGAATGAGGGCTTCCATGGATCATCGGAATGCTTCCCGTAACTTGTGAACTGTTGGGGAGAAATGTTTGTTGGTCGACGATTGTAATTCCTCCTTGAAAGGGAAATGCAATCTTCTTGAAGTAGGTCGACACAACGGCTGCCATAACATATATCCAGGGCCTTCCCAGTAGGATGTTGTAATCGAGGTTTCCGTCGTTTACTTCAACATCTATTTCTACTATTTTGCCCCCCATTTCGACTTGCAAGTTACTTAAAATGCCATATGGGGTGTTTGTTCGTCCATCAAATGCTTTTAATGTCGTCGAAGATCGCGACAAGGGTGGAGATCCTAAAGTTTTCTAGCAACTCATCGACATAATGCATGTAGATGTCCACGCATCAATAATTGTTCGATGAATAGTTTTGTTAAGGGCTTTCACATGAATGAGGAAAGCTAGTTGAGTTGTGTTGTGGCCACCAACAACCCCCCTCCTTATTTAGTATTAGCAATAACACTATGTAAGTGGGGACCCTTAGTAAAAAAAAAATAAAAAAAATCAATTAGTGCTTATATGTCACTCCTTAAGAAATATCGCATCGTGCCAAGAATGATAGGGCATTTTCTTATGAGTCAAAATGATAAAATGTGAGATTGCGACGCGAACTCCATCGCATCGCATGCATTAATAAACACTCACGTTGGAAAACCTTAAAATCGCCGATATGCGATATCGCATATCGCAAAATCCCATAAAATACACATAACAATTAAACGATTAAGCGATCTGCGATCTTGCGATATTGTGATCTGCGATCTTTGCGATGTTGCATCAAACAACCTTGCGATAGAACAACACGATGAAATGCGGTAATGCGATATGGTGAAATGTGATACTGCGATGCAAATTGCAGAAACATTCCATCGCAGATTTTCCTGGCTCAATATTCAAGAAAAAGCTTTTTTCCATAAACCAAGAACTGGTTACACGCTTTAATGATAATTAATGGATTACATGCCAGTTGTTAATAAAATATGGTTTTGTGTTTTTCGAAGAGCTAGTTCACGTCAGATGGCATGTTTTTTCATATCCGTGGAATTTAAAGCTTTGCTGTCATTATTTATTATCATTACTCTCTCCTCACTTGTGAACTGCAGGAATGAAGAACAAAAATTACACAAAGCAATGTGCAGGAAGCTATGGGGAAAAAGGGTAAGGCTCCAATGTTCAAAGACAGAGAAAAGGCGCCCTTATAAACAGATATCGCATGCAACAGAGCCATAGATTCATAAAATGCTGCTGAGCCATCCATTACAGATCTTTCATATACAGCCATGGTTAAAAGGGTATTGAGCGACGCTGATATCAGAGACAGACAGTTTAATGCTCACGGTCAAGAGCTCATGAGATCATTATTTTTACAAATTTTGAGCTTTATACCCGATAAGAGAAAGAGGCACAAAAGGCGAAAATGCATCAGAGAAGCCCGAATCAAAGAATGGAGGCAGTTTCCGATGCGCGATTAGCGCCTAGTGCTAATCGTGCATCGCTGAGAAAATTGCTCGAGAAGAAAAGCCTCTAACTGCTCAGTCACCTGTAAGCCCGAAAATTACAAGAAAGAAATGATAAAAAACAAACTGGAAACAGAAAGCTAAAGAAAAGGCAGAAGTAATCCAAAGGATTAACGAGGTTGAACCGGGATTATTACTGGGCATACACAGTAAAGCCACATAGTCAGTGGATGACTCCCAAGTATATCATCGATTTTGTTGAGAAGATGGTGCCAGCTCTTGCCAATTCTGTTTGCTTAGCTCAACCAAAAGTGGAAGACAGTCAGCTGACTCTACTCAAGCAAATACTGAATGCTTGCAACGTTAAGGAGCAGATGCAGAAATAATTAGATATTAGATTTTAGAAATAGTTTTGCTTTATTTTTGCTTAGAAAAAGGGCGGTCATTTAAACCGCATCCTGAATCTTTGTAAATAAGTTATTTAGTTAGTAGTATTTAAACCCTTCTCATGCATTTAGAGAAGGGTCCAGAAATTTATCAAAAACATGTCCTCAGAACATGCACTTTTGCACCCTCCGAGGAGGTTTTGATGAATGAATGGAACAAGATTTGTTGATGTTTGCATTTGATATCTGCTACTGATGTTGCACTTCTGTACTCTTAGTGGATGTTAGAGCAAAGAGAGATAAATCATTGTCGCTTGAAGCTCATGAGTAGGACTAGTTATAAATGGTACTTTTATCTCTTAACCATTTCTGCTTATGTGTTAAAGTGATATAAAGTTTTTAGTTGTTTATGTATTATTGCATGAATGCCTGAGTTATCATTTGGCACTTTTGTACGGTGATAGCTATTTATTTATGCTTAATGTATGAATAGCTCATTATGCGATATGTTTTTCACAACTGTTTGGTCTAACTTTTTATGCAAAGTGGTTCATCCTTATTGATTTCTTTTCTCATAATAGCTGAATGATCTTTATTACCAGTTGTTATTTGAAATCTTATAGATCGCATAATAGAAGAATTACATCCCGAGTTAGTATAGATTTAGATGTTGCTTCTTATTAGAGTACAATAGCATAGCATTAGATTAAAGTTAAAATTAGAATATCTTAGTTAGGAACTGTTAGATCAGGAACATCAAATTCTACACACACACACTCATAGATTGGGAAACTGGTCCCATATCCCCAGTCAGACCCGCTATACCAAATGGATAAGGAGCTGCCAACCAAGGTCCGGACCGGGCGGGTATCCCCCTTGTTGTAGACCCGATTTTCGGGGCTTCAACAAGTTGGTAAATGAGGGTCATATCCTTTGTGATTAAAGGACACAAGATTGGAATCCGTTGGGTCAATCCCACCTATCGCTGATAATAAAGCCTGCTTTTGGGAGGGTAAATTTTGCAGTACCTCAAGTGCTGACATAGCGGATGGCGATTGGGCCAGATCCTCCACTATATTATAATGTTGTGCTGCTCTCGCATGAGGATTAAATGTCAATTTTTGTACTACTCCCTTTGGCAGCTTTATCGTTAGTTCAGGAATGATGGGTGGTACAACTTCGGTCGAAGTTGTTGTCGAACTACTAGGTTGATCATTGGCCTTGTTGTCCGACAGTTGTGGATTCCCGTAATCTTTATTCCTTGTTGATATCAAAGCATCGTTTTGCTTCTTTGAAATCAACAACATTAGCACTTGGGACGGGGAAGCATTGTCACTAGCAACCAGATTTGTTCCTGGATTTGGAAACGGGTTAGTCAATACCGCCGAGGTTTTTGAATTCTTAAAGAATTTTCTAAGCTCAACTTTATATGAACATTATGTTGTCCAATGATCCTCATCACATATAAGGCATGGACGATTTGGTTTCCTATCTCTAGAAGAGTTTGCAGATGATCTTTCAAGGGAAGACTCCTCCTGTTTCTTCTTCTTCCCCTTCTTTTTCTTCTTGCCTCTTGGTTGCTTGGTTTCTTTTCCTTTGTCAGTCGATACGACATTTACTTTTGAGGCGAGAAGTTCTTCATTTGCATTTTGACCTGAAACCATACAAACCTTCTTTGATGTAGCCTTTATGGTTTTCACGCTAGTCATACCTATCATGCCATCGCCGACATGAGAGTCTTTGTTTGATTTAGGAGGAACGGAAAATTCCGGTCTAGGAGCATCAGGGATTTTATCGTAGAGCATGCCAAACTGAGTATAGATCAAGTCTAGATATTGTGCACGAGCAATAACTTTCTCTTCAGTGACGAGTACTCCCTTTGCCACACCTTCTGTGATAGAAGGTAATAATGACTTAATAAACCATTCAGCTAACAACTGATCAGGAACATATGTTTTTACCATTCTACGACGACGTTGCCACTCAAGAATATCATCAGATATGTGAGTGGCCGTCGTTTGTTTGAAATTTGTAAGAAGCTCTGTTCCCATTTCGTACCTTATGGGTAACTAAAAATGGGTTAAAAAGGTTATGGCTAGGGCGCTGAAGTTATCGAATGAAGCTCTAGGCAATTCGATATACCATTTTGCTGCCAGACCAGTTAACGTTCACTGAAAAAGGCGAAGCCTGATCAAATCATCGTTGAGAGTGTTGGATGAACACCATAGATGAAAGGTCATCACATGATTTGATGGGTCTTCACCCGGATTTCCATTAAATTTAGGAATATCTGATGGAAGTTTATGCGGAATCACCGGCCACCAAGGGGTGTAAGCAATTGGATCATTCGTCAGCTAGTTTAGCTCTGGTAATTCTAGAGTTGCTACAAAGGGCAACTGTTGATTCAGGTTACGCGAAGCATACCCAGGATATGATGGAATCGCCTAAGCAGTGGGCCTTTGCATACCAGCATAATGCATTTGATGCTGATAACTTTGATAAGGTTGATGGGCATAACCATTATGAAATGGTTGATTTTGTCTGTTTTGAATATACGGCTGCCCATTACTTGCAAAGACTTGGTGCTCAGTTCCTTGGTAAACTTGTTGGAATTATGGTTGTTGATATTACACCAGCCATGGTTATGAGACCATGTGTTGTTGTCCAATACTGGCTGTTTGACCGAGATGAGGGCTAATGGTACCCGTTTGAGCCTGGGTCACTCCAGTTAAGGAGCCACAAACCGATGATTGCGGTGGCGTCACAGGTACAAGGGGCTCTTAGATTGTGACCTGAGAGACTTGAGGTTGGCATACAACAGGTAACGCTTGTACTTGCGACACCGTCACAATAGCCGATGTAGTGGGGATATTTGACATAGGCATACTTTGTTGCATTGAGTATACAACTCTTGGCTGTTGAGGCAGTATTGGTATCCAACCACTAGATGTAATTCCAGCATAACCTGAACTCTGTTGCGAACCCTCGTATGTTTGACCTCTCGGAGGAGACAATGAAAGGGCATATTGCCCCCCATACGGCGATAGTCCGGTGCTTAATGGAATGATTTTCATTTGAAGACTGGACTGCCCAAATTGACACTGCGAAGGATCAATTTGCTGAGACTCAACATAAGAGATTCCAGATATTATTCCGGACGAACAAACGGGAACAGACCATACTGTCGAAACGACCTCTGGACGGATTCCATCAAGCGATTGAGAGCTAGTTGCGATAGATGGTATGCCAGCAAACATTGTCGGAGTGGCAGCAGGTAGTTCTGCCACTGCTGTGTCAGATGACATAGTCCTAGATGTCGACAGTTGTTTAGACATATCTAGTCTATCCAAATGGTTTCCTAGCGATTCTATAGGAACTTCCGATAATGGTAGACTAATTTCTGATGAACAAGGGTATAGAGTGATCCCAACTCCAAAATGCGATGGAGTACTAGATGGTGGATCCTCCACAATCTCTTCTATAGCAATCAAACTAGGTGGGAGAGGTAGACCATTAGGTCCGTAAAATATTTTCGGTGCCGAAGAAGGTATAGATTTTGTAGCGACTAATGTTTGGGGAATAACACCTTTCGAATCAACTACAGATGGAGTCGGTTTAGGTATACTAGGATCAGTTCTACTGTCCTCAAGTGGCTGTGGAACTTCTTCTGTAAAGGCAGGGGTACCAGAAAAGTTTGGAGTAACCGGAGTCTCCGAGGGTGTCGAAACACTTGTCCCAACCAGACCATGGGATTTTGAGCCGGTTAAACGAGTTCGCTTTGTCCGGAATAGTTTTGATTCTGGGGACAAAGATGGTTGAATCCTAAGTCTCCACGAACGACGGGGTTTCAATTGAATTTCTTCCACGATTGCAGATTACTCGATCAACTAAAAATAAAGGGGAAAATGTTTCTGAATTAAATGAATTTTAGACACTTTGACACAACTTGTTTTTTCAAT
Organism: Pinus tabuliformis; assembly: GCA_031772625.1. Taxonomy (NCBI): domain Eukaryota; kingdom Viridiplantae; phylum Streptophyta; class Pinopsida; order Pinales; family Pinaceae; genus Pinus; species Pinus tabuliformis. The sequence goes on along the minus strand of CM062810.1, from coordinate 30,994,297 downwards.
TTTTAAGAGTCGAGGAAGAATAAAAGATGACCCTAGTCGCCTTCGATTTTTAATGAGCTTGAAGTGACAAGTGCTCAGATGGACCTTTTCCTTTAAGGAGTCTGAAAAGGAACAAAAGGGACTACTCTGGAAATCTAGACAGAGGGATTACCAAACCAATCGCAAATCTTAAGAATACTTTTTATGGTACGGCAGTCAATCTTCTCGAATGCTGTTTTCAGTGCATTGTGATCGATAGGGCAGTAGACACAGCTTCTTATGGATAAAGGATATAGCCTATTGTTGTCTCCCAATATATACTTGACAGTACGTGGGAGCACAAGTCTGTGCTGGCACTTGTCGTCTCAAAGAGGAGGAATCACCCAACCAATAGTGAAAGTGACAGTTACCAGGCTTTATGACGCCGGAATACGTCTCTAGCCTAGACTTCTATATGTTGTGCGTTAGGTTCCAAAGCGTTTTTATGTTCATTGAATTTATTTTACAGTTGATCTTTGTTAACAAATTTTCCTTTCAAGTTCACCGCATGATGTAGATATACAATTCCTAAAATGCAATCTAAGATGATAAACAGTGGTTTAATCTTCTTTTTGCAATGAAAATCCTAGCTACTAAAGAAAGAGAGATGATATTCTTTCAACATAGAGCAGAGAGCACACACTAGATGCACTGTCCTAAATCAAACCAACAAGCAGTCTAAATGTAAATGCACATGCATATATTTGTTTTCAGCTTTCTTAATGTGTGAATGACAAGAAGAATGCTAAGTACAAATCTGAATTATCTTTTGAAAGCGACAGTACTAACAAATTTCTTTTCAAAAACGAAAGGAAGATAATGACGACCCTTTGCTATTTTGAATTGAAAACTGCTTTCGACACTTGAAAAACTACTAATTCAAATCAAATACAAGAGTAACTATATAATTGACCATCAAGAACAATAGAATTCTTTTCTTTGACTGAAAACGACACTTGTGACACTTTCAAATCAAAAGATGACAGTTTCATTATGCTACTTCTTTGTAAAAGAGAACTGAAAATGGCACACAATACATAAAAACATTCACAGTTCTTTTCACAATGGAGGCGGAATGATGGAAAGGAAGGGAGTTTCCACAGTGGTATACTGATCACAGACAGCAAAATTCCTGAATAGAGCTGAAAAGAGTGAAGAAAAACCAAAACCTGGAGGCAAAATTAGCCTTTTCTGATCATCGCACCTGTAACACAGGGAATCCAGTATGCATCCCACCTACTGCACATGGGAGGTGCGATGCATACAGACTTCCTTGAAGAGAGGGTGCGATGGTACTAGGACGAGACTTTACTTGGCTCTTGGTCACAGTTTGCAGCTCAGTTAAGGGATTTAGGCCAAGGAAGTGATGTTTAGTAAATATAAATCATAGGGGCTGATCTAATGAGGTTACTAGAGCCACCACTAGGGCAATTAGAAGGTTTTCAAATCGATTGTTCAGTTTATAAACAAAACCCAGAGATAGACTAAAGCAGCATTGATCTACTTTGCACTTGCATAGCAAATGCAGTTCAAAGGCTAGCTGGCTTAACTTCAGGCTCCGTCTGTAAGTTTATAAAAGAAACAAATATAGAAAAACAAACAATCTATTCGCTCCCCAGCGTAGTCGCCATTTTGTTATCGGGAAATCTAGTGTCCACTCGGAGCTGCTAGTCCCACTAACAGTGGTAGCTATATTAGAAACAAACAAACTAAAACTACTTTCGTTTTCCTTTATGAGAAGTAGATAAGAGGGGAATGAAGGACACCAACCTCAGTCTTGCGCTTGGTTCCTTGCTCGGTTCCTCTCCCTTCCGACAGATCCTTGCCGCTTCTCCTTCGTCTACCCAGCTTCAAAGAGCACCTGTAGAATCAAAGCAGCATAATACTATCGAAGAACAGAGATCTACAATCATAAACAATATAGGACCAGATATATATTGTCCACACAAAAGCGTATATCATCAAACATACAAGAATGTGGAGGAAAACTTGAATAGCTTTATTAATATCAAGAATAGCAAAGAGGATTACAACCAATTGTTTTGATCCAATGTCATCCTCCAGCATGAAAGCCCTTCTTTCACCTCATGAAAAGCTTAGATTACCAAACACTATGATATTCCACCAAGAAACCAACAAAACTTCCTTACAAGATACAAAATTCCAGCCTTTGGATCTCTGGGATGAGGGATCCATATATAGATGATTGTAGGGAGGTGAGTCAGCTTCTGGGATTTTTATTAGTTTCTTCTCTCTGATAGTTCTTGATTCCACTTGGAGATTGATGATCTCTTACTCATCCCTGGGCAAATTCAGAAGAGACAAGTGTCCTGGGGAAGTTTCTAGAAGATTCCAAGATCATCCACTTAGCAAATTGTTTCCTCCATTTGTCTACTCTCATCCATTGTACCCTATAGAAGGACTTTTCAGTATGGATCGCACCCGCCATGTGTAATAGGTGTGATGCATCTCACCCTCAGCACTGAGCAATTAGTATGGTCCAGTTTTGACCATTTCTAAGTAGTTTTCTGTGGAGAACTTCTGGGAGATGATGTAATGAGCTCACCTTGTTCCTTTAAGGTGTGAAGCAACACTTTTAGGGACTTAGGAGCCCTTGGTTTATGGACATGTATGATTGGGGTTGCAGTGCCCAAAAATGTCTATAACAGTAACTCGAAATCTTTGCATGTGACAATTATTTTGTGTCGATTGATCAGTCAACTAATTGGTCACTGAGTGTTGTTGAAGTTCCACTTCCACAACTTGACCTCCACTAGTTCTTCTAACTATTAGAACAAGTTAAATTGACAATAACTCAAATTAACTAAAATAGATTTCTACAAATTAGCAATCAATCATGTAGAACTGAACTCAAGCTTCCCCAGCTCGAATTAACTGAGTTAACTGAGTGAAAATTTCCATGTTACCTCAGTTAACTACCTCCAAGTATTCTACTGAAATAAAAATTCGAATTTTAATCTAGTTTGACCAAGGAAAAGTCAAAACTATATTTTCTTGCTGCATTTTCAACACCTTGGTGCCCATTTTTGAGTAATTTTGTCATTTCATTAGATCTAGGAAATTTTGGAGCTAGTTACTCTTCTAGTCATTTTGGTGAATGCTTCAATGCCTTTTGAATTATTGTACAATATCACATGGTGCTCATTCATAAATGCTACCAAGTCTCTTTTGTTTCATGTTTTACATGTTTAAGGGAAGTTTAAACTTTAGTTTTCTATCTTCATTCATTGTTGACCTTTTGTGTCGGTCATCCCTCCATCAGTTATACCTCATGATTTCATCCATTTGCATAATCTCTCAGTCTAGTGGATGATCATTGATGTGGTATACATTAAGGCCCTCCTTAGATGGATCTTCCCCTCAGTTGATATGGGTATTCAGAGTAACAAGTTGGAATGTTGAACTACATTTTCTCTACTTGATAAAAGGTGGGAAAATTGGGCTACAACAGATGCCCCATAGTGCATGAGGTCAAAAACAAAACTCATGGCTGGAATGCATTACAACAACATAATAAAAATTTGATCATGGATTCAATATTAAATGACTATATCAAAGTCATACTGATAACCAAGACTTAGTTAGAAGATGATCATCCTCAAGGTTTGAAAACCCATGCTCAGCATAAAGAGAAACTGAACATGTCCACCAACCATACACTATGAATCTGTGACATGAAATGATAATATATGACCTGAAGACATACATAGTGGATCCATGTAAGAAAGTAAAAATCATATCCATGATCAAAATCCAACGTTGATCTATGTCATAGTATACATTAGCAAGACTATAAACATAGAGAAGGGACATGCCCCACAATATCCCTCAATGTACATAAAATCATACATAACTCCAAATGTATCTTAGGAAGGGTTCCATATAAGAGTTAGATGTGCCTATCTCAAGGTCTTCTACTCAACCTTGATGGTATGAATCTACAACATGTGAATAAATGGGCTAATGTCGAGCATGGTAGAAATCCTCTCCTTACTAATCATTGAGTCATGTCATTAACACATGCGAGGGGACCCACCAATGATGAAAATGGACTGAAAGGTACCTAGTACAACCAAGAGAGTGTGAATAAATGTGTTCACATTGAACATTCACATATTTTTCCAATTATGAGCCAAAGTGGTAAACGCATTGTCAACTAGGTGGAAGCCTACCACTAAGGAGAATATCCATCAAAGGAGATCCTTAATGTATCCCCCATCAATCGACAAGAAATAGATCAAGAGATGATGTAAATGAATGAACTCATGTGGTACAACTTGCATAGGAGACACAAAAGGTCAACAAGGACCAAAGAAGAGGTTTATACTTCCCTTAAACATGTAATAACACGACAAAAAGGTGACTTGGTAACCTTGACTAATGAGCACCATGTGACATTGCAAAACAACACAATAGGCATTGAAGCATGCTCCATAATGAGTGGAAGGGTAACTAACTCCAAAAATACCCATATCCGAGATAATTATTTACATATTATTGTTAATAAGGAGTGCATGGGGAAACCTCTTGATAAGACTCATACAAGTAATACTCAAACTTCTTCGATCCATATTTCCAAAGATTTTAATAAGGTTGGAGATAAAAGTTTGAATGCTTCACACACTAGATGTAGCTCCAAACTTAACCATATCAATTTAGGAAATAGTGATAGAAGTGATAAGCATGAAATAAGCAATGTTCCAAGAAGAAGAATCCTAACAAACCTAGAAAGAAGCCATATTTGACTAGGATACCTCCATTGGTTATAACTTACATTTAAAGTAAAGAACATATGGAGGATAATAGTGTTGTTCCATTAAATCTCAAAACATTTCAAGGTGAATTGGTTACCCTACATAATTGTAACTATGATGTGAAGTAAAATACATTTATGGTTTCCTCGTCAAATTTAAAGGGAGAAAGCATGATATAATAAATGAATGATAAATTTGATACTCTTAGAAAGCACTCATTACCTTTAATAAATAACACATTTAATTCAGTGGAAATTATTCAATAAGTTAGATTTACATTCGTTCAAGTTTTATTACACTTCTTATATGAGATAAATCTAGATTTAGGGTATGTATAAATATATATAGCTATGAACTTAATATGTATGTAATTCATATTAATAAATGAAGTAGTTGCCATATAGCATTGCTTCAATTTAATGTAAAACAATAACACTTTCCAAGGAGAAGAACCTATGTATTTGACCTTATTTTAATTTGAGGTTAGAGCTGTGGGTAGGATAATCAATATAGTGGGATTTTCATATTTAGGTAAAGTGTGAATTTGTAGGAATCTGGATTATTAATACACATTCTACTTATTGACTGCTACTATAAGTTGTTACTGAAATTAAGCAAGCCATTCATTCAAGTGCATTGTGTCAACAACATAATGTATTAGCACGCCCCTTTATGTGTATACTTAAGTTAGGAAAGAGTGTAATCCCCAAACCCTAAACTTGAAAGAATTTGGAGTTGTTAGAGTGCTTGAAGCTACTAGAGATATACTTAATAATTTTGTGGATAACAAACAAATGAAAATAGTCGTTTATAACAAAAGTTAATTGAGTTTGAGAACATAATGAGTCATTAAATTTTGAGAAATAAATCTACATATATAAAAGATCCATTTGACCAAGGAGATGCACCTAAGAGAGCATGTAAGGGCTAAGATGCTAAATAATTGATCCTCGTTGTAAGGGAAACTATGGCTCATAGACATAGACATAGACATAGACATAGACATATACATATGCATATACATATACATATTCAAGGGAAATCATACTCTCTCTCACGGGGAGGGGAAGATTGAGGGTCAATACAACAATATTTTTCACCATCATGTAATTATCATGGAGTTGAACTTAGCTCCCGAAAGTAACAACCATTCTTCCCGAACTTCGAAGATAACCCCAATTGGCTCTCTCTCTCTCTCTCTCTCTCTCTCTCTCTATATATATATATATATATATATATATATATATATATATATAGATACTTGTACTTTTTAATAGTTGACATATTGTTGATAGGTAGGTTGTGTTAGGATGCATGATTATTGCATTGAAGCATATAGAGCATTCTAAAATAAAGAAGGATAATTATTTCAACAATAAATATGTCAAGTTGTTTGCAGGAAATTCAAAATATTGACTCTAATTGAAATACCAAAAGCTTACTTTCAATTATATCAAGGATTGCGAGAAATCAAAAGATGTTCAAAATACAAGTTAGGAACACTTAGAGAGTTGGTTAAAGACCATGAAAACATTAAGAAACAAACATCTTACATTTTCTTCAACATAAAAGATGAGAACACATTTGAAGTTTCCTTTAGTAATTGATGACTCTTGATTGATAACTAAGAAAGCCTCAACATTAAGGTACTAGAAACTAAAAATACCTTTGTTGCTAATTTGAAAAGTCCAATAATTTTTCATTAAAACAGATTAGGATTTCAATTAGTAAGTCATGTTTAGTGTTAAATATAATTCTAAAACATGGGACTGGTGACATTGGAGTTAAAGAGGAAACTAGCCTCATAAAAGTTAGGTATTTTCCATTAAAACTCATTAGGATTTCAATTAGTAAGTCATATTTAGTGTTAAATATAATTCTAAAACATGGGACTGGTGACATTGGAGTTAAAGAGGAAACTAGCCTCATAAAAGTTAGGTATTTATTAATGATTAGATTGATCGATTCATGCATAATGTGAGAAATTTAGACAACCCTTGGCCACAATCCATGGAGCAATTACCCTAGTTGTATGGTAAATTCGATGTAGGTGAATACATAGGATATTCAGTTTTTCAATATATATTTAAGTATAATTACAAATAAATGGGGTTATGATCATAAAAATTATATAAAAAAGAAACAATTATATGAATATCAACACAATTTATCAACCAAAAATAAAATAAAATATTAATAAGTAGAAATCAATTTTCATAGTTAAATAAATGACCAAGAGAAATATGTGAGAGGTTTTAATTCCAAAGGCAACTTGTGAAAGTACACAAATACACATAGCTCCATGTTAAAGCACCTTTCATATTAAGAGATCAAGGGTTCAATTTTGTCCACAAACTATGGATCAAGCTTAGTGGTTGTGGTTGAGGCCCCAAGAACTTAAAATTGGTCTCTTGTGATTTGCTAGTGCAAATATAAAAAAAGTACACAAACACATGTTTTCAAATTTTTATAAGTGAACTCCTAGACCACAATTTTCCAATTAAGATGTCTTGTAAAGTTTTTCCAATAATTTAAATAACTATAAATGTCATTTTCAATGATAAAGGAAAAGTTTAACAAACATTTTTCAAATATTTTTGAATATAATATATTTTAAAATAACTTTATAAGTAATTTTTTTATAAAAATATAACATTTCCAAAATAAACTTGGCTATCAACATATAAATAATGATATTAGAGAATGTAATAAAACCATGCTTAGTAGAATACTTTGTTGAACATATATATATATATATATATATATATATATATATATATATATATATATAAAGGAATATGTATTTTAAATTTAATTTTGATTGATAATTTTTGAGTTAATTTATTTATTTCATTAGTTAAATAAATTCGAAAAGTATGACAACCAAACTATCAAAAGCACTAAAACAGAATAACCACAGAGATAGTTTGCTAATACCTAATACATAAATCTAAATTACATTAAACCAGTGTACCATTTGGTTCTAAACTAACTATATATCAACACATAGTCAGTCCTAGATAAACTGATAATTTGTTCTTTCCCATACATGCCATGCAATAATAATGTACTTAACCAAAACCAAATAAAAAGAAATCTGTGACGTCTTTGTGTAAACAGAAAGAAAGCCAAATCATGAACCATGATATATTTGTGCATATACTACACTGAAGAAATATTTAACTGCATGTACTGCACTAAAGAAATATGAAGCAAGATATCACATAAATATCTTTAAATAAGTAACAATAGATACACTTAAATTTAATTAGATACATTTAAATTAATATATACATTAAATTTAATTTTGATTGATAATTTTTTATTTAATTTGTTTATTTAATTAATTATTAGACTACTTATTGGGAGATATCACAACTCCAACATAAAATCATTAAAACAAAATAACCAGGCAGGTAATTTTTGGTCATACATAAATCAGAATTACAATATACCAGCGTCCATCTTCTATTTATAAATAAATAAAGTATTTCACTCCAAACTAACTATATATCAACACATAGTCAGTCTTAGATAAACAGATAATCTTCGACTGCATTTATTCTTTCCCATACCTGCGATACAATGACAATGTAATTAACCCAAGCAAAAGAAATTCATGACATATTTAATGCAAAAATCATTAACGATGACATATTTGTGCATATAGTGCAGTAGTGAAGCAAAAGCGGAGCATAAATTTTAGAGAGGAAAACAAAAGGCACTTAGTATAAAAGTTGGTCTACTTAAGTTGCCATTACCTGGTGTTATAAGTTGCTCTACTAGCCGATGCTGACTTTGTTGCCGCTGGCAGCTTTGCCGGTGTTGTTGCTGTTCACCATGTTGTTGTTGCCGCTGTTGATTTTGTTGCCGCTGTTGGTGGTGTTGCCACTGTTGTTGCCGAGGATGGGATTGCCGTCGATCTTTGTGTTGGGGCCGATGACGTTCTTGTCGCCGCTGTTGCACCTGCGGTCGACCTTGTTGTTATCGCCGCAAAAGTTCCGCCCTGCTTGTTGCAAATTGCTCATGTTGTTGGCTTACGGATATTGAAACTGGAACGCCTTCGAAGGCAACAAGATTCCCACTTCTGCAAAAAAAACGCCTTCAGTTCAACTCAATCTGCTAAAGTGAATCAATGCATACCGTGAACATAGAATATGAGCGAATCAATGATATCTCACACATTAGAAATATACAAGCATACCTGCAACCGGAGTAGGGCAAATTTCGTAAGCAAGAGTTGAGAAATACAATGACATAGGCTGCCTTATATAGAAGCAGGCGAACTCCAAACTCGGCTTTGAAAACCATCTACACTCCCAACCAGGGTCAAATTTTGAAGTTTTCATGTATTAAATTTACATGAATGACATGATCAATCATGCAAAGACCACCGTCACGAGGATGACATATTGTGGACGCCCTATTGGGCAGACGAGTTATTCTTTTTGAGAGAAAAAAAAAAGGTTGCACAATTTACTGATGTGACAAAGATTTATTCGCGCAATTGGGCAGAAGAGTTATTCTTTCTCTGCCCAAAAAAAAAAATTATTTGCCATCTTTACAGATGTAACGACTCATATTTATTCGCCCAATTGGGCAGGCGCGTTATTCTTTTTTAGCGAAGAACAAATCTTTGCCATAACTACTAGGGTTTCTTCGGGCAATGGGGCAGAGGAGTTATTCTTTTTGGGCGGCAAAAGATAAAAAGATATTTGTTATCATAATAGAAGCAAAATATACCAGCATTTTTAGCTTTTAAAAATAATGTACATACACTTTTGAAGAGACAACTAGTCACTGTACTATTCTAGGGGAGTTATTCTTCTTAGACATCTAGGTATGGTCACCATAACTCCTCTTAGACACCCACAGATTGTGGCCTTGCCAAGCTATTGTCCTTGCAAAATACCATTTTTTAGAATTTGTTTATCAGTGTGCTAAACTCAAAATCTTTCTCAGCAGGCTATGATGTCTTCCTTCTCAATAAGCCATGATGTCTAGTGATTGTTTCTTAATTATTTTTACTATAACTACATCTCTATTTCCAAGATGTCCATACTTTCTTAAAAAATACTTAAAAACAATAAAAATCCTAAATAGCAATATTTATAACTGGAATAACAATTCAAATAAAACACCTATGGCCTCATTACCTCCTAAAAGAGTAGCTCCTCTTGAAATTGTCTTTCCTTTCCAAGTTTAGGTCTTCTCAAAGCCTTCTCACCTTGTGGAGAAGCAATTTTGGTTATTTCTCTCATGCTAGGATATTGTACATGAAGCTATGTTGGGAATGACCGAATATATTTTTTTTTGGCTAAACCCCCATTAAAAACACACTATGAGAAATATAACTACTATGCTTATATGCACGCATGTTAGTCACTTATTTGGTATATGCATACTTGGATTTATATCTTAAATATATAAAAATTATCTTTAATTACGGAAGTAGTGTTCATTGATTATTTCATTTAAAAAAATAAATAGCAATGGACTTTAACTTTATTTTTGAATGGTGATAATTTTGTCAAAACACTACAGAGCCATGAAGAAAGCCTACTTGGTTTATAGGGCTCCAAGAACATGCAAATATTGCATGATTGAATCCTGTAATATCCCAAACATCAAAATTTTAATCAGATATGGTACACTCTAGGTGTTCTAATAAAATTCTTGCAGTAAAAACACTTAACACAATAAAGATCTAAGAATACAACCTCTTATTTATGTAAATAAATAGAAAAAAATTTACATGCCCACATAAGACCTACTATGTCATGGCATGTATGGCTGCCCATCAACAAAGAAATTAAATATATTGAAGCACAATCGTAGATCCTAGATGGATCCACTAGACAAATTACTCCAACAGGTTTTTAGTAACTAGGATCAACTAGAACTAGCCTTGCCAAGTTCTCAACAAAAGCCAAATACATAAATAACTCTCCTATCCCCTTTTATAGGCTTGATTAACACTTTAGAGACTTTATTTTATTGTTTTCCCTCGAAAAACAAAGGCAAATACCATGCCATATTAAATACCATTAGCAGATTCCATCCACTTTGGCCATATCCAAATATATATATTACAAATCCTCCCGCCCAAAGATTGTTTTCCCTGAGGTAATCCACTTCTATCCACAACACAAGCATGTGTATATTGATACCGAGATCCCATACAACCCAATGTGTTATTCCATGCCTCGATTCTAAATGATCATGAATATACCCTTCGATACGTGAATCTAAAACAACCCTCTCGTCAATCGTGCCCCCAATGGATTCTCCTAGATCCCAATGCCACCTAAGCCCTAGGACATGTTGGTTATGACACCACATCAGCCCTCCACCATTGCTTGTGCTTAAGGGCCCAAGTTTCAATATGCCCTTCGCTAAGAGTATCCTATCAATAGAGTTCCAAATCATAATCTCTCATAAATCCACCTCGTGGGAAGTATATAATGCATGAATTCTTGCACATGGAATATGATGGCGATCCCGAGACGGTTGCGTGGCAAGACTTATGTGGCAGCTGGCCCATCCTTGGTCCTTCCCATGTTGGCACACACCGAGGTTTGGTGCATGTTTATGGCACCTTCAATGCACATCTCACGTGAGGTTGGTCTCGTTTTGTGTGACCACGACATGTATGGTGTGGCTCGACCTGGGCTCATTTGCATTGTTGTTCATTTGAGTTATGCTTTCATTCCTTTGTTGTTCGTTTGAGTTATGCTTTCATTCCTCTGTGGCTCGTCTTGATCGGCTCTAGAAGAATATGGGTCTCTGTTGCCCGCTATCCTCTTGGTTCTTCTCTGGTTCGAGTCCTCTATTGTTTGCTAGTTATATGAATGTTTTTCGTTGGACCTCGTGGCTGATGTACACCTCGTTTCCGTGGAGCTCTAAGCTTTGGTTTGTCATTTTGGGTATGCCTTATTTCGAGTGTCTCTGAACGATTCTTTTACAACTTGCAGGTGATGTTTTCTAACTAGGTTTTGGTCGTATTTCACAAGCCCTTCATCTATTACTCTCGTCGATGGCTTGGCTGCTTATTTGACACGTAAAAACCCTATTTCGATTCCACTATTTCACCTTCCTGTAGTTTTTATTAACGGCCTTTCTCCTGGTGAGCACGCTATGGTATCATGGCACTTCGGCCATTGGTTGCGCTCAGGTTGGAGTTTCAACTCATGGCTCGGTTGTGGAGTCCGGCCTCCCCTTTGGATATTCATCGTGGGTCAAGTTCCTTGTTTTTTATCTGGTGTTGTTGTGTGCTATGTAGGTATGCTTCCTCTCTAACAATCTTCTTGTCACTGTGCAGGTATCCCTCTCCTCTTTGTTGTGGCTGCAAGGGGCTGTCTCTGGGGATGAAATGTCGTGGTCTTGTCCTTGAAGATTTGGGTCCGATGTGCTTAAATCGGGTAGGGTCCTTCCTTGACTGCACTTTGCGGTTGCATTTTCATTTTGGGCTATAGTTGTTTAACCCTTGGGGTTTCAGTTTGTTGGTTTGTCGATTCTTGGTTGCCTCATGTGCAATGAGCCCATCTTGTCGTTTTTGTTTTATGTTCTCATAATGTGTTTCGGCGTTCTGCTATTGGTTTTCGTGTCTATTGTTTCATATGTGTACTGCTTAGGTCTATTTGGGTTGTGGAAACCCTCCTTGTCCTATCTCGTTTGTATGAAGGACTGCTAGTTATTTTTTTAAGGGCCCTATGTCTTGAGGCCTCAGTCGAATCTGGAAGTTTTGTCCTGTACTTCCATAGACCAGATGATATATATATATATATATATATATATATATATATATATATATATATATATACTGTAAATTTCTAATTTAAATCAAATAATATGCATTTGGTAATGTACCTCAATGGTTTGGCTCTGTCGTATTTGATCCCTTTCGTCTCGGTGCGCAGTTTGAATGTTAATCACACAATTTGTTGTTTAATTGCTATACAGAGTAATTTATACTTATTACTTCTAAAACAATGAATACATGTAAGCTTTCTTTAAATTCATAAAAAAAAATGTTCAAAGTTATGCTTTCTTTCCTTCATTTCATCGAGATGGTAGCAACCCCACTTTTGATTCTGGGTTGCCTATTCATCCTTGCTGGTAGCCTCATAGTGTTCAGGAACCACCCTTAGTTACATTATAGTTATTTTCCAGTTTCATTCAGTTTCATTTCTAACTTATTTTAAAAAAATCCTATTCTAACTAATATTCAGTTTATACATAAAAACATTGGTTGTAAGAGCCTTCATTTAAAAAATAAAAATGAAACTAACTAAAAGTGAACTTAATCAAAATAGTTTGTCCAGCTATCGCCTCCCTAGTCAGATGCTCCTACATCAGGCTTCCGGGGTGAATGAATCTCATGGGTTCTGTCCATGAGCTCTTCAATCGAGTACCCGGCGCTTTGAATCTGGCCTACATCCAGCCCAGAACTATCCTCAATTGGATGGTCCTTCCATTTGACCAGGTACTGTAAGTACTCTTTCCGTTGAGTTCGCCTGGCCACGTGAGTATCCAAGATTTGTTCGATCTCTAGAGACTTGGCTAGAGGCATCTATTTGACCCATGACTCAGTCTCTCCCTAGGTATCCCATGTGTGTTCTGTCAAACTATCCTCCACATTAGCAGTAATGTATGGGTACAGGTATGCCACATTAAAGATGGGCGAGATCCCTATACCTGGGGGTAGTTGCAGTTCATATGCATTTGCACAGAACTTTCGCAGTATCCTGCAAGGTCCTATTTTTTCAGTTTCATTTTGTTATATTCACCTTTAGGAAACCTTTCTTTACATAGATGTGCTAGTACGAGGTCCCCTACATTGAATTGCACTTCCCGCTATTTTAATATGCCTTCTGTTTATACCTTTGGCTATTGTCCTGTAATTTGGATTTCACTTGTTCATGAAGTTCATTGATCACCTTCACGAAGTCTTCACCATGAGCACTCCTTTGCTCCAACCGACCCAAATCCCGTAACTTGTGCACACCATAGGGGTGCATCGTGTATATGATTTGGAAAGGACTTATGCCCATACTCTTGTTGGGTGAATCATTATAAGCAAACTCTTCTTGTGCGAGTACGCGATCCCATTGTCGTGAATTTTCACCAACCAGACTACATAACACATTCCCCAGACATCGGTTCACCACCTCAGTTTTCCCATCAGTCTGTGTGTGATAAGTTGAGCTGAAGTTTAGTTTTGTATCTATCTTTTTCCACAAAGTCTGCCAAAAATTACCAGGGAACTTCAAATCCCGATCTGAAACAATAGACTTCAGCAAGCCATGTAATCTGACAATCTCTGTGAAGAACAAGTGTGCTACATGTGTGGCATCGTTGGTCTTCTTACAGGGAATGAAATGCACCATCTTGGTGAAACGATCCACCACCACCATGATTGAATCAAACCCCTTCTATGTTCTTGGAAAACCTAAGACAATGTCTAAACTGACCAAGTTCGATGTTCTATCCAGAATAGGCATGGGTGTATATAATCCTGTATTTTGACTGTGTCCATTCGGAAGCTGACACATCTTACACCTAGCCACAAATATTTGTATGTCTCTACACATTTTAGATCAATTTAATAATAATAGAAGTGGCTCACTTGATCCAAAGTATTATCAATGCCAAAATGTCTGGCTAAACCCCCACTATGATTTTCCTCGATTAAGTTTTCCCTCATCGAACATTCCAGAAGACACAACTGTCCTCCCCATAATAGCAATCCTTCCTATATTTTATAGTCTAGCCATGAATTGTTGTCTCTAAACAACATATTCTAGCAAGCTTCGTACGCTTCCTTAAAGTTTGCTTCTGTTTCATACAGATCCTTAAGATGCTCAAATCCTAACACCTGCACTTTTCTTTCCCGTAAAATCTAATTTCTCCTGCTTAACGCATCTGCCACTTTGTTGGTTTGACCGCTAATGCGTTTCAATACAAATGTAAAACTCTAGAGGTACTCCACCCACTTCGCATGTTTATGGTTGAGCTTGTACTATTGCATAACATACTGCAATGCAGAATTGTGTGAAAGCAAAACAAATTCATTCGCCATCAAGTAATGTCTCTAATGTTTCAGTGCTTGGACCACTACATAAAATTCCTTGTCATAAGACGTATACTTCTACATACTCTCATTCAAATTCTTGCTGAAATAGGCCATTGGCTTGTCCTCTTGGCGGAGTATTTCTCTAATGCCTATCCCACTCGTATCACAATGAACTTGAAAAAGTTTGTTGAAATCTCACAACATTAAAATTGGTCTTTCGGTGAGCTTCTTTTTCAGCAGCTCAAAACTATTTTCCGTTGACTCCGTCCAATGAAAAGGTTGATTTTCCTTTTTAACGGTATCCACCATGGGTGCACAAATCCCATTGAAATATTTTATAAATTTTCGATAAAAACTTGCCAATCCATGAAAACTCCACACTTCAAACAAACTCCTATGGGATGGCCAGCTAACTATGGCTGCAACCTTTTCTGGATCCATCTTTAATTCATTTTCCGAAATCACAAATCCTAAATAAACAAATTCTTTCTTAAAAAAGTACAGTTCTTCAAATATTACAACAATTTGTTTTGTTGCAACTTTTCCAGGACATACCTCTCATGTTGGAAATGTTCTTCCTCTGTCTTACTGAAAATAAGGATATCATCTAGATATACAATCACAAACTTTTCAATGTATTCCTTCAGCATATCATTCATCAAGTTCATGAATGTGTTGGGTGTGTTGCTCAGTCCAAATGGCATGACCAGCCATTCATATAGGCCTTCATTGGTCTTGAAAGTTGTCTTCCATTTGTCCCCTTCACGAATCTGAATCTGCTGATATCCACTTTTCAAATCAATCCTCGAAAAATATGCGCTCCACTAAAACAGTCCATCATGTCATCCATCCATGGTAAAGGAAACCTGTACTTAATAGTAATCTTGTTAATTTCTCAAGAATCAGTACACATCCGCTATTCACCTCCTTTCTTGGGAGCTAAAACAGTTGGGATCGCACAAGGACTTGAACTCTCCCGAATCAACCCTTTATCCAACAACTCCTATACCTGCTTCCTGATCTCTTCATTGTCCTTTGGACTCATCTAGTAATCAGTCTTGTTTGGTAAACTAGCCCCTAGAATGAAATCAATATGGTGACTGATACTCCGTTTTGGTGGCAATTTATTTGGTAGATCATCCACCACAATGTCACTAAACTCCTACAACATATCTTGTATCTCCTCAGGTAAGTCAGTAATCTCAGTATGGATTAACACAGCTCTTGGCCTTCACACAATTGTATATTTTACCTCATCATCTCCAATCTGTTGCAGAAACTCTTTTCTTCCTAACAGTAATGCCTTTGTTCCACCGTTTTCTGCCATATCCTCCTCTTTCATGGGTACTAGCGTATGCTTTATCCCATCCTTAGCAAACTTGTAACAATTTTTCTTCCCATCGTGGACAACTTTCCTATCATACTGCCATGGTCTGCCCAACAATATATGGCACACATCCATCGGCATGATATCACAAGTTACTTTATCCTTATACCTACCAATGTGAAACTCCACTTTACACTACTCATTAACCAACAGTTGGTGTCCTTTTTGTAACCAAGATATCCTGTATGGTGTTGGGTGCTTCAATTCTTTTAAACCCAATTTTTCTACCATTTCAGTGGCTACCAGGTTGTCAGTGCTCCTACTGTCAATAATCAATTTGCAGCATTTCCCATGTGATTTACACACAGTTTAGAACAATGCTTTCTGTTGTGTCTCGTCAACTAACTCTTTATCCAGTTTCAACAATACCTTGTTTAACACTAAGTCTTCTCCCGTTTTAGGCATGTTCTCCACTTCTTGTGGTGGTGCCTCTACTTCTTCCGGTTGAGAAACATATGCTCCTCTTTGCCCTGCTTGATCACTTTTAGGACATTCAAAAGACCCTTGTCCCCACTTGTGACACTTGTAACACTGATAGGCATTTCCTCTACCTCTGCCATTAGCTCTTCTTTGTTGGTAAGGCCTTCCTCCTATGGTTTTACCTTATTTTTCAGTTGGTCCTACATTTTTTGAACTGCTACACTCTTTATTGCTATTGATAGGTCTACCTCTGCCAAAAGACTATCCTCTTCATCTGCCAGATCCACGTCCTCTTGTGGTATTCTGGTTTCTAGCGATCTTTTCTTATGCCTTCAAAGCACTTTGATAGGTTTCCTCTATGGACTTGGGAGAAATAATACTAATCTCATCTAGTATCTCCATCTGTAAGCCATTCACAAACCTTGATGTCTTTTCCGGGGTATCTTCAACATAACCCGCTCGCAAGTTCACTCTGTTGAATTCTTCTGTATACTCCTTCACTGTCATTGTTCTTTGCTTCAGGTTATGCACCTACTTATACAAAGAAACCTGATAATCTTTGGGTACAAACTTACTCTTCATCTTGGCAATCATCCTGTTCCACCTTTTGATCAATGGTTTATTTGACTTTCTACTTTCTGCCTGCACACTGCCCCACCACCGTGCTGCATGTTCCTTTAGTTTGGTGGCTGCAAACCTGACCGTCTTATCTTCACTGATTTATTCACACTCGAAATATTTATCCAGCTTACTATTCCAGTCCAACAATACCTTCGTAGATAAACTGCCATCATAATTCAAAAGCTTTGGCTTTGGCTTGCTACTTGCTAACAAAACTGATCTCAATAATTTTATCTTTGATCCATCTTCGTCTGACCCATCCGTCATGGCTGCAACTTCTTCTTCACTATCATCACCACCTTCTAGATCCCTATGCCTCCCTGCTTCCATTGCTTCCAATCGGGCACTTAGGATCCTGATTTCTTCTCGTAACCCGTCATCAACTACTCTCTTGATAGCTCGACGTCGACCTCTTCTTCCTACTTGCATTTTTTTCTTTTGAGAAAAGAACTTCCTCTAATACCAAAATTTGATGGCGATGACGAGATGGTTGCGTGGCAAGACTTACGTGGAAGCTGGCCCATCCTTTGTCCTTCCCGCATTGGCACACACCGATGTTTGGTGAGGGTTTATGTCACCTTCAATTTGCATCTGGTCCAAGGTTGGTCTCATTTTGTGTGAGTACGACGTCTATGGTATGGCTCAACCTAGGCTCATGTTGGGTTGTGTTATATTCTTTCCACGACTAGCCCACGTAGTTGACCGGGGGGTCATAGGGGGTTTGAGGTGTACCCGTTACCCCACTTTATGGGGTTCGTGGCAGCACCCTGAAAAATTTTGGTTTTGGACACTATGTTAGGTTTTGTGGACCCACCTATGGTTTTGTGCATGATTTTCGCACATGTTTTTGGACGCGATGGTTTTCGGTCTATGGTATTGGACACGATGGTTTTTCGGTCCATGGTTTTCGATGCTTCGGCATGTATAAATATGTATTATAACATTGAAAGTAATATAATGAAAAATCAAGCTGGTAGTCACAGTTTTGGGATCCAGGGAAAATCTCTGTGTATATGTGTTTTATGTGTTATGCTCTCACATTGTTTATTTTCTGTGTTTAGAATTTGTATGCAGGTAATTTCTATACAGGGTTAAAACCTATATTTGGTATCAGAGTAGTTTTGGCTTCAAGGGGACGCCTTTGTTGCTGAGGGGTTTCACTCAAGCCTCTGGTAGACCCTGTTCAGTGGGAGATCTGCGAGATGGCAAGCAGTGGAAAGATAGAGATCAAGATATTTAATGGTCAGAGTTTTGAGTAGTGGAAGCTCAATATGGAGAATCTGTTGGTGGATAAAGATCAGTGGATCGTGGTAGATCTGGGTACTAAACCAATGGGAGTGTTCGTTGAAGAATTGAAGAAGTTGGATCGGAAGGAAAAGAGAACAATATGATTGTGTGTCTCAGATTCAGTATTGTTGAATGTATCAAGGGAAGCTACAAAAAAGGCTTTGTGGGAGAAGTTAGGGACTTTGTACCAATCTAAGTCTCTCGTGAATAAATTGTTCCTGCGAAAAAGTTGTATAATCTGAGGATGAAAGATGGAGACTCGGTGAAAGATTGAAATACTTCACTCTGTCAATCCTAGCCATTGTATTTAAGGAAATTATGTATATGGGTGTTAGGTGCAGTATAGGGTCTATAAATGTACCAACATTTGATTTTTCAATCCAGATAGTTATGAACATCTAGACGCAGCACTAGAAATGCCAAAGAAATCCCTTGGAAACCTATAAAACAAATGCTAGTCTATCTTGCATATTAAGCTCATCAATAAATGAAATCCTGCACTAAAGGGAATTCAAGAAAACATCAATGCACACAATTAAATCATGCGGGAAATAAAAGGAAATTAACAATGCGAAAGGAAATTCTAATTACAAGCGAAAAAAAAGGAAAATTGAACTAGAAATCAAGCAGTGTCGGCATAGTAACAAAATGACTATAAATGTTGGAATAAATTCAAAAGCAATTCAAAACCATTTTGCTTGCACTAATTCTACTTGAACTAATTTTGTGTAAGGTTAACTTGAAAGCATCATCAAGTAAATATGTTGCATAAATAACTTATGAAAGAAATTAAATTAATGTAAATCTCTCACCATGCTTGACCTGAAAATAAATCTTTCAAACTCCGTACAAGTTTAATGGAAAGTAAATGATAGAATTTACTTTCATTAATATTGGCTCCACAACATCCAGATAATATATGGTTTTTGTAAGTAGAGTTTTAAATGGATTTGTCAGTGCCAAAAAACCACACCTACTCACATCATTTTCATATTCCAGAGTGTAAATCAATTGCATCTCATCAACATATAAGCAAATCTTGTCAATAAGAAAAACTGGAGAAATATCCCAACCGTAAGCACAAATAGGAATAATTTCTTAGTGCAACAAATCAATGAAGTTTAAAGCTGAAGGGAAAACGCTGCAGAAATTTAAATAATGTTAACTTGAAGAAGGAAAAAAGACTTGAAACAATTAAGTCTTTCACATGGAAAATATTAATTTAGATGCTATTTAACATAAAATATGAGGGTAGTGTCAAGTTATTCTAGTGGCCAACCCATCCAGCTCACACCCTCTTTGAGTGCCTCATTCACACAGAAATAGAAATCATTAGACAGAGCAAGTAGGTAAATGGAATATGCTTGGAAATTGCTTCAATTAATTACTAAAATAGCGTTTACATTATGCAAACATCACTCAACTCCACCAAGACCAGAGGAGCGATTCACAACTGATGAATTGCATGGGGCTACATTGTGACAGCTCCTCTTCCCTTCTGCACCTTCCTCTTATGGACATTATCCCTGGCTAGGTCGATTTCCTTCCTTACTGTAATTAATTGATTGACTAAGATGACTATTGTTCGAGGCAGTTTATATAGGCATCGATTGACAAATTGGGGCTCTTTCAATAGCCAATTAAAATACCAGAAGATTATTAATAGTTTGCCAAATTAGGAATTAATTTGAAACTGAGTGTCGAAAGAGGGAACGATTCTGGTGAATCGTTCCTCTTTTCCTAGAATACATGTTGTTGCAAGGTGTGATTTGACTGAGCAATTTCCTCCTTGTGTGAGTTGCTCACAGGTTGTCATCGGCGCTAACTCCTTCGATTACATTCATATTAACTCAGACTATCGAGCATCGAAGCTAGAGTGATCACCATAATTCTGATCTCCATATCATTCACACTAGTGATAGGGCGATTATAAAGGTGGAATTTAGCCAAAATCACTGGGAGGATCTCCTCTGCATCACTAAAGTTCTGTATAGAGGGATGAATGCTATGAGCTCTAAGTCTGACTTCAGATCATTGAAGCGTTTGATGCGGATGGCATTGCTCTATTGAACTTCACGCAGATCGCTTCCGGGCCGAGACAAATCTTGAAATTTTCGAGGGTCTGTTGATGAGCTAATGATCTCTATCGATCATGTCTAGGAAGGAGTTCACTCACTCAGAGTGAACATGCCTATCCCATACAGCTTAAACATCTTTGTTAAAAATAAGTGGAGGTCGGGCCCCTTGTAAACGTATGGCTTGCGCCCTTTTCCATTATTCTCTGGTTGCTTCACCTTAAACCTCTATCGATGAATATAATTCGGATTGTCCCAATAAGTTGTATAACACCCACAAGGTGCAGTTGACCAGAGCTAGATGTTGCTCCTTGAATATAAATCTTTGTCTCCATAATGTCCACATAATTGAACCTCTTACTTTGCCCACATGATCTTGGATTTGAATCAGTAACAAGGAAAGCTCTGTCAACAAAATGTATGAATTATGTGCTTGAAGCTCATGAATTGACTCGAAGTTCATCATTGTCTATGTTCCACGCATCAACCTCCAAACATAGCTTGCTCCATGATTATTTGCACCTACAACCAAACTTCCATCCAACATAATTGTTACTTGTTTCAAACGAACAATACATAGACATATTACTGCCCAAATCACTTCATCACCGAAGATACAATTCGTGATAAAAGAAACTTCCATAAAATGAAGGATGTTCTGGTGAAGAAATTAAGAGAAGAAATGTAGAATCATTAGACTCATAGTGTAGGAATGTGAATGTAGTTCAGGAATGCCTCATAGTGTAGGAAGCCCACTATAACTAGTGTAAGAATCCCAATGCATGGTGCAGGCAAGTAAGTGCAATGGTGTAGGCATGTGAACGCACTGGTGTAGGCATGTCCCAAAGTATAATAAAGCCATCTTTAATGTTGCAACATACAAGCCTTAATTAAACTCACATTAGTGCTATTTTAATCCTGTTAAAACAAAGAAGTAGCAAATACTATTAAAAAATAATCATTTAGCCAATCGACAAAATGAGAGAAATAGATAAAAAAAAAATGACAAAACGAAGACTCAACATCCCCCCATGCTAAGCATCTTTCATGTCCTCATGCAAGGAAATCCGGTGTTGTTACTTGCTTGCAAAAAACAAAATTAGAATATTTGTAGTTGTTCAAAATGATATTCCTGCAATTTTTTGTGATCACATTTCCTGCGCTAGATAAAGCTTGCTCTAAAACAGAGTGTTTGCTGGACTCTTTATTTGCTTAAACTGATTTCAAGAAAACCTAAAATGAAAGTTGTCATGAAAAACTAAATTGCACAGATGGTGTTATTAATAGCTAACTTTTAAAATTTCCAAAAGAATATATCACATGCATCCATTATCAGAAGTTACACTTTAAAATCCCCATTGTAGATATAAGTGACATGCTTTAAAAGCCATGACATTAAAAGTATACATAGTAATATTTTCCCATAGTGACCGTTTTACCATTATCCATGTTAGTTAAAGCTCTTCTTGCCTGGGCACAGTGAATTACCTACACTAAGGGTCCCACATCCATAAAAATCATTCCAAAAAGATAGAGCCCCAAGGTATAACAGCAAAAGGTTTTTAAATCCATTCTCAAAGAGATTGATAGTGAGTACACAAAAAGAAAAAAAAACCAAGTAAATTATAGTGTAGAGTCAACTTTAATACCACAAGTATGGCCCTACTGCCAGTAGGCGTCCATAGCCTTGACAGGGGTACATTTTAACCTTAGGAAATGCTTTTGTCCCACCTATAAGATATAGATTCAAAGTCAGTTAAGAGCATTTATTTTTTCTCTTTTTAGAAGTTAATTGAAGGTTGTTGTCCTGGCTTGGTAACCAGCTGTTGGCAGTGCCATTCACGAGAACTAACAAGAATGAATGAGCCAGCTCGCTATGAGACCTCTTGTCTTCCAATTTTTCAACTGAAAGCCATTACCCTGGATTGGTGACCAGTGTGGTAATGTCATTCTCCTTAGGAGCCATGATCATAGTAGGTCAGCTCACAATGACACCTCCTATCCCTCAATTAATTTGTTTATGTTTTTAGAAAAAATGTTTGATTATGATTAACCTCAAATGGGTTACTTAATAGGTGGGGAAGCAAATCCACTCTCTAAGAGTGCAGGATGACGCGAAATTTTTTTAATTACTATTCTTTACCGGTTGGTCATGCTACCTTAAGAACTTATTTAAAAAAACATCTGAGAGAATGACTAAAAATATTCCTTGAGTTGGTCATGTCGAGGTTCTTTATGGAAGCTTGTTAGCATTTTCTAGGTGTTGTCCACCACAGGAGGTTTTTCACCGCTCCCTTCAAAGAGGAACTTAAAATTTTTTTTTGGATGATAGTTTGTTAGAATAGGAAAAAGTATTACATGTAACTTATAACAATACTTCACTGACATATTGATCAGCAATAAAGGTCACTTTAATATATGAGGTATTAAGTGTAAATTTCTTCTGACAAGTCTTATCATGAGAGTGCATGATAATAGAAATTTCAAAAGTTTTTCTTTTAGGGAATCACAACCTCATGAGTGTTGTTATGCATTTTTATTCATTATTCTCCTATTATCCCACCCTATTTTTAAAGAAAGATATATCACCTTTAAGTGAAAGCATACTTCCAATGAATCCATGTGCATAAAAAAACACTAAATATACTCACACTCAGGTTTAAGATGTAAACTTTAACGCATATTGGAGTATGAGAAACCAACTTACTTACTTGATATGGTACCAAGGGTTTTTGAATGATGAGGGAATGGGGTGTACTAACAATTGCGTGGAACCATGATTCAATATGACACACACATTCATGGTTCTCCAACTTGTATAGGTCTTCCACAGCTTGAAGATTTCTTTCTTTAGATTGACAAGGATGGTTAAGGAAAACTCTAGGGTTTTCTTCTTTGTGAGCTTCAACAATAGTTTCCGAACAAGTTCCAATCATGGATTGCTTATCTAATGGTTTGTGGATTAAAGTATCTTCCCAAGGTAAATGTTGCGTGGTAATAGGGGAAGTTTCTAGATTCACTCCTCTCCCCTCTCTAAAAGATATGACATTACATTCGATAGGGGAGTGAGTAGGAAAAATATGTGTTTTAAATTGATGTACAACATGATTGTTGAAATTAGGGTTTGGTTGCTGAAATGGTTGGGACCATAGAGAGGGATAACATGGTGGTACATTGGATGGAAATTGGAATTTTTGTGGCTCGGGTAATGGAATTTGCATGGGAAATTTCCCTAGAGAGGAGACTTCAAACCATGCATGAGGTTGTAGGAATATCTGGCTCGAGGAAAAGGGCCATTGTGGGAATACGGTGGGGTATTCAATCAAAGGAGGATTATAAGTCTGCCATGGCACTGTGGGGTTGTAGATGTGTTGAGGAACCTACTGGGGATAAGAAATATTACTCCAAGTATTAAATGATGATGAGTTTTGAGTTATACCTGGCAATCGATTTATTTTCTTCATTGATTCCTTTAATACTTGTTGAAACCCTGACAGTGATGGGAAATAATTTGTTGAATGATCCTCCTTACATTGCTTATGTTCTTCCTGCAAATCATCCAATTGTAAATTTAGAAAAGATTTTGTAGCTCCTATTTTTGTAGTAGATTCCAAAAATTGAGAGGAAAGTTCTCTAGAATTCTTACCGATCTTGGAGAATTCTCTAAAATAACTAATGCACAATTTACAAACATCATCATATGGTAAGTGAGAAACATCACTTTCTCCTATCAGATTTAAAGGTTATAAAAATTCGTCTATGATTCCTTTGTGTAGGAGTGTTTTCAAGGTCACTTCTACCAAATTCTTATGTTTTGATTTTTGGATGTTGTATCTAAATCGCTCCACATAATCCTCCAAGATTCCATTTTCCCTTTGTTTTATTCCAAAAATATCTTCATCGGCCTGGAAATAGTCTTGATATTTCTCCAAGAATACATTCTTCATGTCTTCCCATGTTTGAATGCAGTTCCTACCAAAGCTCTTGAACCATCGGAGAGATGCTCCTTTAAGAGTAAGAGGAAACACTTGCAACCTCTGAGAATTAGTACAATAACCATATCCTCTACAAAGTACTTCAAACTCAAGTAAGAATGTATCTAGGTCTTCATTTTCCAAAACGTGAAATTTTGGTAATGCAGATGGGGAAATATTAGGCATTTCAGGCACTCCTAGATCTTTGATAGGAAATTCAAAAGTAACGATGTTTTACATTTCTTACCAAACTAAAAGAGGTTCTCCATGTACTACTTCGAGACTCCTTTTCTGAATGTTCTTAGAACTAATCAGTGAAATAGGTGCATTGAATGATTGATATTAAAAAATACTTCAAAATACCATTTCTCTATCTTTACAATCTAGTTGGCATATATTGTTAGCACGTGGTTGAATAGATAAAGGGGGGGTTCTTACAACACCCAAGAAATGAAAAAAAACTTAAAAAGAATGCAGGAAAGAAACAAATTCAAAGAATAAATTCTATGTAAATAAATTTTGCAAAAAACTAGGTAAAGAGAAAACCAAACTGGAGCAAGTTACCAAGGTCAACCCCCTAAGTGCCTCCTCGACAATGGTGCCAAAATGTTGGGTCTAGTATAGGGTCTATAAATGTACCAACATTTAATTTGTCAATCCGAATAGTTCATGAACTTTGAGACACAACACTGGAAATGCCAAAGAAATCCCCTAGAAACCTGTAAAACAAATTCTTGTCTATCTTGCATATTAATCACATCAATAGATGAAATCCTGCACTAAAGGGAAGTCAAGAAAACATCAATCCAGAAAATTAAATCATGTGGGAAATAAAAGGCAATTAACAATGTGAAAGGAAATTCTAATTACAAGCAAATAGAAGGAAAACTAAACTAGCAATCAAGCAGTATCGGCATAATAACAAAAAGACTGTAAATGCTAGAATAAATTCAAAAGCAATTCAAAACCATTCTGCTTACACTAATTCTACCTTCACTAATTCTGTGTAAGGTTAACTTAAAAGCATCATCAAGTAAATATGCTGCATAAATAAGTTATGAAAGCAATTAAATTAATGTAAATATCTCGCCTTCCTTGCCCTGAAAATAAATCTTGCAAACTCTTCAAAAGTTTAATGGATAGTAAATGACACAATTTACTTTCATTAATATTGGCTTTGTGACATCCAAATAATATGTGGTTTTTGTAAGCAAATTTTTAAATGGATTTTTCAGTGCCTCAAAACCACACCCCCTCACATTGTTTTCATATTCCAGATTATAGATCAATTTCAACTCATCAACAAATAAGAAGATCTTGTTAATAATAACAACAGGAGAAATATCCCAAACATAAGCACAAATAGGAATAATTTGTTAATGTGGAAAATCAATGAAGTTTAAAGCTGAAGGGAAAATGCTGCAGAAATTTAAATAATATTAACTTCAAGAAGGAAAAGAGACTTGAAAGAGTTAAATCTTTCACATGGAAAATAATAATTTAGATGCTATTTAATCTAAAAGATGAGAGCAGTGTCGACCTGGTCTGGTGGCAAACCCAGGCATCTCGTACCCTCTTTCAGTGCCTCGTTCACACACAAATAGAAATCATTAGACAAATAAAGTAGATAAATGTAACATAATGGGAAATTGCTTCAATTAATTACTGAAACAACGTTTACATTATGCAGACATCACTAAACTCCAGCAAGGCCAGAGGAGTGATCCACAGCTGATGAATTGCATGAGGTTACATTGGGACAACTCCTCTTCCGTTCTGCACCTACCTTTGATGCCCACTATCCTTGCCTGGGTAGATTTCCTTCCTTACTGTAATTAATTGATTGACTAAGCTGACTATCACTCCAGGTAGTTTATATAGCCATCGATTTACAAATTGGGGCTCTTTCAATAGCCAACTTAAATACAGGAAGATTAATAACAGCTTGTTGAAATAGGAATTAACTTGAAACTAAGTGTCGAAAGAGGGAACGATTCTCGTGAATCGTTCCTCTTTTCCTGGAACAGATGTTGCTGGAAGGTGCAATTTGACTTAACGATTTTCTCCTTGCGTGAGATGCTCACAGGTTGTCATCGGTGCATAACTCCTTCGATTAGATTCGTATTGGCTCGAACTATCGAGCATCATATCTAGAGCGATCACCATAATTCCGATCTCCATATCATTCGCACTAGTGATAGGGCGATTATGAAGGTGGAATTTAGCCAAAAGCACTAGGAAGATGTCCTCCGCTTCAATGAGGATATGTAGAGAGGGATGAGCATTGTGAGCTATAATTTAGACTTTAGATCATAGAAGTGTTTGATGTCGATGGCATTGTTTTTTTGAACTTCGTGCAAATCCCTTCCAAGCCGAGACAGATCTTTAGATCTTCCAGGGTCAGTTGATGCGCTGATGGTCTCTATCGATCACGTCTAAGAAGGAGTCCACTCAATCAGAGTGAACATGCCCATCCTATACAGCTTCAACATCTTTTTTAAAAATAAGTGGAGGTCGGGCCCCTTGTAAACATATGGCTTGCGCCCTTTTCCATTATGTTCCTGCTGCTTCACCTTAAAACTTCTATCAATGCATATAATGTGGATGTTCCAATAAGTCATATAACACCCACAAGGCACAATTGAGTAGAGCCAGATGTTGCTCCTTGAATATAAATCTCAGGCTCGACAATGCCCTCGGAATTGAACCTCGTACGTTGCCCACATGGTCTTGGAGCTGAATCAGTAATAAGGAAAGCTCCACCAATAGAATGTACGAATTATGTGCTTGAAGCTCATGCAATGGCTCGAAGTTCATCATTGTCTATGTTACGTGCATCAACCTCCAAACATAGCATGTTCCATGATTATTTGTCGCTACAACTAGACTTCCATCCCACATAACTGTCACTTGTTTCAAACTAACAATACATAGACATATTACTGCCCAAATCCCCTCATCACCGAAGATACAATTCGTGATAAAAAAAACTTCAATAAAATGAAGGATGTTCTCGTGAAGCAATTAAGAGCAGTAATGTAGAATCATTGGACTCATAGTGTAGGAATGTGAATGTAGTTTAGGAATCCTTCATAGTGCAGGAAGTCGACTATAACTAGTGCAAGAATCTCAATGCATGGTGTAGGAAGGTAAGTGCATTGGTGCATGCTTGTGAATGCAATGGTCCAGGCAAATCCTAAAGTATAATAAAACCAACTTTAATCATGCAACATACAAGCTTTAATTTAACTCACATTAATCCTATTTTAATCCTGTTAGAACAAATAAGTAGCAAATACTCTTCAAAAATAATGATTTAGCCAATCGACAACATGAGAGAAATAGATAAAAAATAGGGCAAAACGAAGACCCAACAATGGGACTCATCATCTCATTATATCACTTTCTACCCTATTGATGCCAGCATATCATGTATCATGTACTATGTACCTCAGACCCACATTGCTAGGAACACTATTATCATTTGTATTCAGTTATCTCGTAGGTATGGGTATGCCTCCCCTGCCCCATTGAGATCTTGTACTCATCAATAAAATGATACTTTTATCTCACAAGTAGGTCTCATGCCCTCCAACATTAGTCCTTTTTGTTAGTTGAGTGATCTCTCTCTCCCCCTATGACTCCCCTTTGGTGTCTCATGAAAGTTAACCTACAACATATTTCCTACATATGATGTGGTTCTCACACTCTTATGCTGGGTGACAATCTGTTAGGTACCTATAATACTAGTGATGCCCCCATTAATATTGTAGTTATATCCCTTATTAATATTGTTGTGCCCCTATTGTCCCCATATTGTTAGTACTGTGCCCCATAAAATCCCTCTATTGTTATTTTTGTGCCTTTGTATTATTATTGTTAGGTCGGCTTGGTTATATTGTGACCCCTTAGACTCCTATATATAGAAAGGAGGTTTTGTCATTTGAATCATCCAAGAATTATTCATTTGTGTAATGTAAAGGAGGTTTCCTCCTCGAAGAGGCTAAATTCTAAGGCATTCGACTATCTTTTCTATATTTTTGTGAGCTGGTTTCATAACATTTGGTATCAGAGCTTTGTATTCTAGGGTTTCGCTGCTCCAAATAGGTCATCGTGGAATTTTCATTATAAATTTTTTGCTGCAACGTTTTAGAAGCAAAAGAAAAAACCCATTTGAGATGAAATCGTGCTGAACCTTGGGTCCGAATTTCAGAACTTTTTGCACTATATTTGTGGAGATATGATCTACAGAATTTGGCCTTTTTGTAGACTCCTGAATTACATTCCAAACAAGTGACATTGGGAAAATCATCATAAATTTTGTTTCGAGCATCAGATTGAAATTTTGTAAGAAGTTACAGAAAAAGGACGGACGATAGTTTCCTGTGTATATTTTTTAGATACTAAGGTCAAAATAGTGACACGTGGCACTTCATACAAGTTTTCTCTTTTGGAAAGTTCTATAATCAGGTCATCTTGGGAGATTGTGCATAACTCTGCCTTGGAGAATCTAAATTCGATCAGATTGGTGGCATTCGAAAGTGGACACAGAGGGCTACTGCAAATCACAATTTTAGAACTGGATGATCCGAAATTACAAAGATACATCAGATTCAATATCAAGCTCCTACAAAGTGAAAAAAGGCGTGTAGTTTTTTATTTTTTATTTTTGCATAAGCTTGGTTTGAAAAATTAGTTTGAAGGAATTCAAAGGGCATAGTAAAGCATTATTATCGGTAATTGATGCTCCGAGGAAAGAGAATACAAACACCTACTGAGAAACTTGAAAGCTTTAGCATGACTCATGAAGAAGAGGAAGAAATGCAACATGATATATCAAAATTACGAGACAAAGTGCAACAAGTGTCACTTGCACAAAAAGTAACGGAAGATAAGATTGATGTTTTCAAGAAAGATGTAGAAGCTAAGATGGATGGTTTAAAGAAAGGCATAGAAGCTAAGATGGATTGTTTAAAGAAAGGTGTAGAAGCTAAGATGAATGGCATGGAAGGTAAGATGAATGGCATGGACACTAATATTAATGGAATGGACGCTAAAATGGATGGCATGGATGATAAGATAGAAGAATTGAAGATAAATTTGAATAAGCTTCTACAAGAAATGGTCACTAATGGTGAAAGGGTAGTACAAGAAACTCATGATGAGAAAAAAAGAAATGTTAATCATGATTTCATAGACTCTAATGTTGGATCGAAGACTCCCCATATTCCAAAAATCAATATGAGGAAGTTTGATGGCAAGGATCACGTAACATGGATATTACAGATGGAGCAATTTTTCGATCTCAATAATGTGAAAAACACGCAAAAGGTACGTATTGCAACTTTATATTTGGAACCAAATCAGTTTGTATGGTATTAATGGCTTTGCTCTCGTAAACAAATTATCACTTGTGCAATTTTTATGGAATAATTGACAACACATTATGAAGATACAAAAAGAAACACTTTTTTTAGCCAATTGATAAGTCTCAAACAAAAGGGTTCAATAATGGAGCACATTGAGGAGTTCCAAAAATTGAACATAAGGGTAAAAAATATTCCAGAGGAGCATAGGATTGATGTGTTCATAGGGACTTTAAAGGATAATATCCAACATGATGTTTGCCTTTGGGAACTTGATTCATTAGAGAAGGCATTCAGGTTAGCAAGATAAATGGAAAGAAAAATTATGGCAACTAGGAAGCATACCACTCACAACTATAAAGATGGAAGTGTTGTTGCCCCTAGGCTTCCACAACCTATAAGGTTGACACCACAACAATTGGAAGAAAAAAGAGCAAAAGGGCTTTGTTAAAGTTGTGATAGCAAACACACTAAAGGTCATAAGTGTGATGAGAAGAAATTATTCTACATAGATTGTGAAGAGGAAAAAGAAAAGGAGCAAGAAAGGTCAAAAGAAGAGGATATACTCTAGGAAAAAGGCCTAGATAAAGAAGAAATGAATCCAACCATATATTGTAATGCATTGGCTAGAATTACCACCCCTCAAACAATCAGGATAGAAGGACAAATCAAGAAGAAAAAGGTAATAGTGTTAATTGATTCAGGAAGTACCCACAATTTTATTCATTGTAAGATAGCAAAAGAATTGAATTGCTTCCTATATCCAGCACCAGAGTGTCAAGTGATGGTTTCAAATGGAGGAATGATAAATTTCTTTGGAAAGTGCCATAATATCAAGCTATCCATGGGAGAATATGTATTGAATAGCCAAATGCTTTCCATTCCAATGGGAGGTGTTGATGTTGTACTAGGAGTCCAATGGCTACAATCCTTGGGTATAGTAGCTTTTAACTTTCAAGAACTTTTCATGAAATTCTATGCGGAAGGAAAGGAAGTTGAATTAAGGGGTATTGCGGGGAGAACGAGAAATATAATAAGCTCTAACGGTATGACAAAGCTTCTAAAAAAGGAACAACGAGGTGTAATTGCACAATTGTGTTCGCTAGATGTTTCTACATTGAAATCATCTATTTCTCTAGATCTCCAAAAAGTCTTGGACAATCATTCCAAGGAATTTGAGACTCCCAAAGGTCTCCCACCTATTCGTGATCGTGATCATGCTATTCATTTGATTCCGGGAAGTGTTCCTCCAAACATCAGGTCGTAAAGATATCCCTATGCCCAAAAGAGTGAAATTGAATGTATGGTTGCAGAAATGCTTGAGGCTGCTATAATTCAACCTAGCCAAAGTTCTTTCTCTACTCGAGTAGTATTCGTGCACAAGAAGGATGGATCATGGTGCATGTGTCCAAATTATAGGGAGCTCAGCAAGGTCACTATTAGAGATAAGTTTCCCATTCCTGTCATTGATGAATTATTGGATGAATTGCATGGATAAATTTACTTCACCAAGTTAGATCTTCATTCAGGATATCATCAAATCAGAATGAATACTCAAGACATTCCAAGAACACAATTTGGAACTCATGAGAGTCACTATGAGTTTTTGGTGATGCCTTTTGGCCTTACCAATGCGCCTTCTACATTTCAAGGTTTGATGAATTCCATTTTCAAACCCTTCCTTAGAAAATTTGTATTATTATTTTTTGATGATATACTAATCTACAACAAGCCTTGGAAGGATCATGTTGAACAGGTTGAAAGGGTGCTACAACTATTGGAGGGGAAACAATTATATGCAAAAAGATCCAAACGTTTATTTGGAGTACAAGAGGTGGAATATCTGGGTCATATTGTATCTCATGAAGGAGTTAAGGTAGACCTTAGCAAAATTAAAGCCATTAAGGAATGGGAAATCCCCACATCCATAAAGCATTTGTGAGGATTTATCGGGTTAACAGGGTATTATCACAAGTTTGTTAAGAATTATGGGAAAATAGCAGCACCTTTAACAACATTGTTGAAGAAAGATGCATTTTCATGGACTCCAGAAGCAACAAAGCCTTTGAATATCTTAAAGAGGCAATGTGCCAAGCACCGGTCTTAGCTACACCAGACTTCAAAAAAACCTTTATTATGGAATGTGATACTTCCAGAAATGGAATTGGTGTTGTTTTAATGCAAGATGAAAGAACCATTTCTTTCGAAAGTCGTCCAATCAAGGGAAAGTATTTACACAAAGCTGTTTATGAGAAGGAAATGTTAGCAATACTACATGCACTTAATAAACGGCGACCCTACCTAATTGTAAGACACTTCAAGGTAAAAACGGATCATGATAGCCTTAAATACTTTTTAGAAAAAAGATTATCCTCTGAAGAACAACAAAAATGGGTCACAAAGATGTTGGGTTATGACTTTGAAATCATATACAAAAAAGGGAAGAAAAATGTTGTGGAAGATGCACTCTCAAGAAAGGATGAGGATGTGGATGCATTGTTGTGTGCCATTTCTATTATCCAACCAGATTGGATAAACGAAGCAAGGGAGGAATGGAAGAATGATGAAGAAGTGTGGGAACTTATTTGAAAGTTACAACATGATTGGAGTACATCTGATACATTTAGCTGGAAAAATAATTTGTTATGGTACAAAGATCGTTCATACCTCTGTAAGAATTCCCAACTCAAACAAAATATTCTTCTCGAATTGCACGGTTCTCCCTTAGGAGGGCACTCAGGATTTTTAAAAGCCTACCATAGGGTTAAGAAGAAATTCTTTTGGGATGGCCTTAAATTGGATATTCAAAAGTTTGTAGCAGAATGTTTGGTATGCCAACAAAAGAAAGCTGAAATAATTAAGACACTAGGTCTATTACAACCTTTATCCATTCCAAGCTAACGTTGGGAGGAGGTTTCAATGGATTTTATCACAAGTTTACCCAAGTTTGAGGGAAAGAGTGTCATCATGGTGGTAGTTGACAGACTTGCCAAGTATGCACACTTTTGTGCATTATCACATCCATTTAAATCCAGTATAGTTTCTACGGCATTTATGGAAACAATTGAAAAGCTACATGGAAACCCAAAGATTATTGTAAGTGGTAGAGATCCCATTTTTACAGGAAAGTTTTGGATGGAATTATTTTCTTGTCTTGGTACTTAGTTAGCTCATAGCTCATCTTATCATCCTCAATCTGATGGGCAAACGAAGATAGTAAACAAATGTTTGGAAGGATATCTTCATTACTTTGTATCTGATAAATAGACACAATGGGTCAAATGGTTTCCTCTGGCTAAGTGGTGGTATAACACTTCCTTCCATACTGCAACAAAAATGACCCCATTTATGGC
Organism: Pinus tabuliformis; assembly: GCA_031772625.1. NCBI lineage: Eukaryota > Viridiplantae > Streptophyta > Pinopsida > Pinales > Pinaceae > Pinus > Pinus tabuliformis. The sequence goes on along the minus strand of CM062810.1, from coordinate 30,960,946 downwards.
ACTTTATGGATATCAGCCACCATCCATCACATCATATTTAAGAGAAAATTCTAAGGTTCAAGCAATGTAACATTACATCGAGCATCAACAACAAGTTCTCCAACTCTTAAAGGATAACCTCGTGTTGGCGCAGAATAGAATGAAACAACAAGCAAATCAACATCGCAGTGAAAGAATGTAGGTGATTGGGTATTCCTATGGCTACAACCATATAAACAAATGTCCCTCAAGCAAGCTAACAAGGATAATAAATTGTCACCAATGTATTATGGTCCATACAAGGTGTTGCAAAAGATTCGTACTATGGCTATGGCTACAACCATATAAACAAATGTCCCTCAAGCAAGCTAACAAGGATAATAAATTGTCACCAATGTATTATGGTCCATACAAGGTGTTGCAAAAGATTCGTACTATGGCATACAAATTGTAGCTTCCTGCAGCTTCTTGAGTGCAACCAGTTTTCCATGTTTCATGTTTAAAGAGGATTATAGGCGACAAGCTCCCAGTTCAAACAGTATTGCCAGAACTTGACGAGGAAGAAAAAATTATATTGGAACTAGAAGTAGTCATAGAAACAAGAACTTGACAACTACGAAAGTGATCCATTTCAGAGTATCTCATCAAGTGGAAGAACTTATCCACTGAAGATTCCACATGGGAGGATGAGAATTTTATACAGAAGCATCTAGAACTACTCAAGCGTTGAGGACAACACTTTCTTGAAGGAGAGGGGCATGTTAGGTCCCTATAATACTAGTGATGCCCCCATTAATATTGTAGTTGTATCCCTTATTAATATTTTTGTGCCCCTATTGTCCCCATATTGTTATTACTGAGCCCCATAAAATCCCTCTATTGTTATTTTTGTGCCTTTATATTATTATTGTTAGGTCAGATTGGTTATATTGTGACCCCTTAGACTCATATATATAGAAATGAGGTTTTTTCATTTGAATCATCCAAGAATTGTTCATTTTTGTAATGTAAAGGAGGTTTCCCCCTCGAAGAGGCTGAATTCTAAGGCGTTCAACTATATTTTCTATCTTTTTGTGAGATAGTTTCATAACACAACCTGTTGTCACCCAAAAAATGATCATTGAGTCATGTATTACTAGGATTGATCAAAATAACCCATGTAGGATGGGTTTTTACATATTAAAACCTACTTTTACCTTAGGAAATAATTTAGTGAACCAATAGCCTAAATTATTCCTCATTAAAATCCAAAAACCTCATGAGCATGATTAAGTAGATCATTATTTATTTAATATTCTCTCAAAATAATTATTAAGTCATTATTTAATGAACATTTATAACCATTTTTTATTTAACCACTCTAGAATAATGTAGAGTCCAAGGACTGTCTTACCTTGACCCATTTTGCCTATACTTTTTCCCTTTTTCCTATACCTATCACCTAAATAATGCAATAGACACAAGGTTTTGTTAAAGGTAAGACTTACATGTCTTCTTCTTCATATTTGTCTCTATACCTTATTTTTTTGTTAAAATACGCATTCGGCTATGGAATCGCCATGTTTCTATAGCTAATCTGGATTTCCCCAGCTACCTCCATGTTGACAGGGTTCAGAAGCCCCAGCTCAATGAAGGAAGATATAGATAAATGAGGAATGATACCCTCATGGATTGTTTCCTATTCGCTCGAACCAATTCGTCAAGAAGAACACATGAAAACATGGTCACCCTCAAAGTAAACTGGAAGATTATCACCGAGATAGAGTCTGCATTTTCACAAAATCGTATCAATTTTCTTTTCCAAATAGCTAATTGATTATTTAGCAATATAGATTGATTTAGTAGGATCGAAGTAAAGATATATAGGCTTGATATTCTCATAATGTTATATCGAGAAGTATTATAAAAGCAGTGGGCGCTCTGTGATTGGGTGCATCCCGATATATGTAATTTCTGAGAACATTTTGTTAAATCTTGCTTGAAAATAATAGACTTACTTTATGTTTGTTCCATGCTGCGTTGATTGGATATTGTCAATTGTTTCATGGAGGGCCCCTACGTCCAGTACAGGCCTTTAACCAATTAAAAAAGATTTATTTAATTTCTTAATCATAGATGCTTTCTTTTGTGTTTGAAATGTTGTATGATGGAATTCATGATTGAATCTTTGTTTGAATAAGCAATTCAATTTGTTTTAGACCTAGCTTAATCCTATTATTTAATTTTGTTTTTATCTGGTACATTTTGATCATTTTCCTTACTTAGTTTAGTCAACTATTTCATTTTCATAGCATGGTTGCTTTTCAGTTTATTAGATTTATGACTTGTTTGGATGAAGTTTAACGAGTAAAAGAGTCACAATCATTTTCTTGACAATTAAATCTAGACATCATTCCTTAATCTGATAGAATAGATCTCTTTATCACATAGTAATTTGTTCTTGGCTGTAGCATAATATTCAAGATAAAAATCCAAAATAGTATAAGAAGAGTAAAGTTTAGAATCACTCTCATACCATCCATAAAATGATTCAATAGAGAATAATTTCTAAGAAAACTAGCTAACAACTTTAAGGATCAATACATTAATATAATCAGCAATACCATCTCCACACTAATTCTAAGTTTAGACTCTAACAGGAACATAAAACGACATAAAATAACTTCTAGCACATATAGTGCACCTATGCTTCATCAATATTCCTGCCCTGGTCAATAATTTATGTTGACAATCTAAGGACATAAATTGGCTAAACATTTATGCATCGTTGCCGGGGAAGTACAAATAGAAGTTAAAAAAAAGGAAATCATTAATTCAAAACATGATATGTGTAGGGATAGAGACTCTAGAGGTAGAATTGTAGGGTGAGGAAGAAGTATAATTCCCACAAATTCACTCACTTCACCATGATTTTGAGATTCCACACCACCTACTCAAACCTGAATCCCATTTGTAGGTCGACAAAGACTTCTTGAACTCTGAAGATCAGAAGTCCAATCCAAAACTTCACCTACTTCATCTACTAAAGTTGTAATTGAAGAAATTCCTATATGCCCAATTGCAAGAGTAATTTTTCTATCCTCCATTGGTGAAAAAATTTTGGGAGAAGAATTAGAAGTTCCTAGTGAAGAAGAGGAACATGAAACTTATTTTGAACAACCATTGATAGAAGAACTACAAGAAATAGAAGAACCCTATATTAGTTTTGAGGAATCTGTCATGGCTGAAGAAGGGGAAGGAGAGGTACACAATGTCAATGGTGAGAAAAATAGGATTGGAGGAGGTAGAGGTAGTGGTAGAGGAGGAGGTGGAGATAGGAATAGAGGAGGGGGTAGAGGTAGAGGAAACCCAGATCCTTTTTTATTCCTATTCTTGATGAAGATACAACCCTCACAATGAAAAATACGTCACCCTCAATTCTTCCTAATTTCCATAGAGAAGGAAATTAAGACCCATAGACATTTCTCTTCAAATTTGACGTATTATGCAGATCATATGACTATCTGCATGATGATCAAAAACTAAAATTGTTCCCTGCTACCTTAAAGGATTCAGCATTAAAATGATTCATGAGTCTAGGAATGCATTCTATAAGAACATGGGGACAAATGAAAGAGTTTTTCTTAGGCAAATGTAGATTTTTGTTGTCTGCCTAGTAACCTTAAAGATGAAATCTTCAAAATGACACAAAAAGAAGATGAAAATATTGAAGACTTAGCAGAGAGATTTGTCTACAATATTAAAAGAGCAAAAATGGACAATTTGGATGAGGAAACATTAAAGACCCTCCTTCATAAAGCTATTAAAGATGAATGGATCGATCTCCTTAACTTAACTGGGAAAGGAGATATTTCTCAATTACCATTTGCAGATATTTGTGATTTATGTGTACATATCTCAAGGGGTAAAGCATGAGTTGGAAAGAGTGCTAGAGACCCTCTCTTATCAATAATTAATAAATATGCCACTGGGACGGTCAATGGGTCAGAATTAGGAAGCTTGCTTGATACCTTTAAGACAGATATCTTAGGGAGTCCAAGTGAACAAATAGACACCCTTAAAATACAAAACAAGCAAAAATCTGAAAATGTTGCATTATCTATTTAATGTACTAGATGTCAAAAGAAACATGCCCTAAGAGAGTGTCCCTTAGATTCGAAAGCCATAGAAACTTGTGTCATATGTGCTGATAATCATGATACTAAGGAATTTCCTTCTTTACCAGGTCTCAAGGTTGTATTTAATGACAAAGGAACACCAAAAAAAGTAAACCCTTTTTACTTTATAGCCAAGAGAACATGGCAAAACCCCCAACCAAATCAACCACAAGGTTTCAGACCACAACAATTTCCTCAGTCTTCAGAAAATAATTGGAATCAATCTTGGCAGCCTTGGGCTCAGCTATAGTCACAATATTGGAATCAAGGATGGAAAAATCCTTATGGCGCTTATGCTCAATATCAACAATATTCACCATCCTATCTTCCACCACAATTTCTACCCCAATATAATCAAATTCCCCAAGCTAATAATTTACCTCAAATCCATGTCCAAAATCAAAACCCACATCTCTCCCTACCATTTCCACAAAAACCGAATCAACTACCCTCTCAACCACTACGAAATCCTAATAATAAAATACCACAACAACCAGTTTACAACATGGAAGATAAGAATCCTCAAACTTATGTAATAACTCCACTAGATCTAAAAAATGTCCATTTAAGGTATGGGAGAGTGTTACAAAGAAAACTTGTTGTTGTCATTCAGGAAACAAGACCAAATCTTCAAAAACACAAAAATCAATCTGAAGAAGGAGAGACTTCTCTCCCTCAAAAAGAGAATAATAAAAAAGAAAATGTTCTAGTAAATACTTCTATCATAGAACAACCCTCAGTATCAATTAGAGCACCTTTCCCTGAATGGTTGAAAATTGATGAAGGAGAAGAAAACAAATTACGTTGCATGATTACAATATGATGGATGAATTGAGAAATGTTTGTATCAAAATTCCTTTATTACAAGCCATAAAAGAAATACCAATATTTTCAAAAACAATTAAGGAACTAAGTACTCAGATATTAGGAAGAAAAAAAATACACAAAAAGGATTCAATTAGTGAGAAAAATTGCAGACATTATGATGGGGAAAATGACAATTCAAAAATATTGAGATCTAGGAAGCCTGATGTTAAAATTCACATCAATGGAAAAGAAATACAAAACACACTGATTGATCTAGGAGCAGCTATAAACATAATGAGTAAACAAGTTATGTACACACTTAGGCTTCCTAATCTTCAATACATACCAACCTTATTATAACTAGTAGATAGGTATGTGATTAAACCTGAAGATGTGTTGGAGGATGTTTGTGTCTCCATGGATTCTTGGGAATGTCTTGTTGATTTCATGGTCCTAAAAACCAAGAATAATTTAGGAGGACATCCATTAATCCTAGGAAGACCTTGGTTAGCCACAGTTGATGATTTCATAGGTTGTAGATCAGGTGACATGTTTATCTCATATGGAAATTCTATAAAGAAATTTACATTATACCCTCCTGCAATAAAAACAATAGAAACAGAGAATGAAGAATGGATAGATGATGAAGATGATATACAACCTGGTTTTACTACTGAACAAGTAAGACAGGAAGACCAAATTTTAAACCTATTGGAAAATAATGAATCTTCCTCACATTATGATCATAGTTGAAATGAATTGATCTGAAAATCACTTGTGAGTGATCTCAGGTAATTAATTAATGAATGAAGGTATTATAGACTCATGTGTTGTTGTGTGTCTATGTTATCTTAGGCAACGGATCGATGAGATTGAAAAATACACAGACACTGGAAAATGGAAAACAGTAAGAGAAACAGAGTAAGCAAAATAGAACACAAAAAATTAATAAGGAGTTCACCCAATTATCCTGGGCTACGTCTCCGGTCCAGCTCTCAGTGGTGGCCTTATTTTATTGTGTCTTTAGAGCAGATTTTTTATAATGGGAGCTCAGTTTGAGTCTCCTGAATAGATAATGCTTAGTAGGGTGGTTCTTGGATTCCCCAAGCCACTAGAGCGCACAGACTCTTCCTTACAAAGTCTCATCCTCAACTGGTCTAAATGGGATGAGTCCAATTTGGTACTCAGTTCCCGATAGATATCCTCGCAGGGATTTCTTGAACCTCTCAAGCATTTTGTCTGCTCGATGACACATCAGCTCTGCAGGTCAGCTCGGCTCTGTGTGTCTGCTTCTGTCTCTTCTGTCTCCTTCTTCACTATTTTCTTCTTTCTTACAGTGCTCACTTCACTCTCCTCTTTCTCTTTCTGTGCATTCATGGGTTAAATCCAATACAGCACATGACTATTCACTTCCTCTTCCACCTCTTCGGTTTTCCTACTATTGTTGACTTAGAATTCCCTACCTTTGTGTCATCACCACTGTATAACGTCTCACAGGGAAGTGGCCACTTTTCCTCTCATGAATTGCGCCAGCTCTTCCTCAAACAGTTCAATATTTCGGTTACTTTGTGTAATGATTCATTCGCTAGCTCAACGGTCAAATCAGACTTCAGAATTTTATATGCTGCAACTTAATTTCTCACTCCGAATCTGGTTTCCCACCGGGTGCAACCTCTGTCATTAGATCTGGAACCCCTAAATCCTACGGTGTTCGCTCTTATCGCACGATTGACTTGCTCGGACGTTAGCCTGTGATGAGAGGCAGTTTTCTCTCTCATCCACGGGACACACATCATTTGTTGTATGGAATCGTTGGGTCTCCTGACAATTCTGCTTACCACCCAACATGCCTCTGATATTCTGGCGGTTTTGGAGCATGGGACCTGCCTTTTGCTTTAGCAGTTTTCCCACGGTTTTCATCTTTCCTTGTGACCGAGCGCTCAGGACCTTTCCATTTTGAGGGGTTTTGCCCAGTGATGTGCAATTAGCGCTTATCGCGCATCAGAAACAACCTCTGTTTTCTGATCCAGACTTCCCAACTACTAGTTTGCATCCTACGTGGTCTCCATGGGCCTTGGTCGGCGTGCTTTGATCGAGGTCCTCATCGTTCCTTGTTGTCTACAAATTTCCACTATCCAGAGGTCTTCCTGATAGCTCATTGTTCACAAGTTTTGAAGTCTGTCATGATGTTGATATAGTGATAGAACATTGATAATTTTCATGGATCGAGTTCGGATCACGGCCTTCCCACTGAAAAAGCTTTTGGACCACCAAAAGTTGGTTTTCAAGCATCAACTAGTGAGGGTACAACTGTCTCACTTGTCCAATCTCTATCCATTTTTCACTGCTCAGCTTTGAACCCTTGAGCCCAACTCTGAGGTACTCAACATCTCCCCTGCGCGCCGTTCTCACCTTCCTATCTAGAACTGTGTCTTCCAGTAATTCATTAAGATATTCAGGTAACAGGTCATCAATAGAAGGCAATTGACTTTGCTCTTCGGGATCCTCAATTAGTGAAGGTTCAAATAGTCTCAAGCAATCTGCATTCACGGCTGAGTAGATGTGCATGTAAGCTGGTAGATCAAGGCAAAAAGCATTCTCACCAATATTTTCAAGTATCTTGAAAGGTCCATAGCTGATAGGCTTTAGCTTCTTACCTTCATCTTGCATCCTGTCCTTGCTGATATATAGTCAGACTTGGTCACCAACTTGGAAACTATGCTCTTTTCCAGCTGTTCTTATACTGCCTAGTGGATCTCTTGGATTTTTTCAATGAACCTAGTTGCCATATCCACATCACTGTGTCCCTCAACTATGGTGTCTTTACCAAAGACAAAATCCAAAGGAGACCTTGGTGTGAAACCAAAACAGGTCTCAAAAGGAGATCTCTGTGTAGAAGAATGTTTCGCTCTGTTGTAAGCATGTTGCACATAACACAAATGTTCATCCCAAAGCTTAGGATGTTTACTACAATATCCTCTAAGCAACTGGATCAATGTCCTATTAACTACTTCTGTCTGGCCATCAGTTTGTGGATGAAAAGATGTGCTTTTCTTCAATTTGGTGTCCATCAGTTCCCACAGACTTAACCAAAACTTTCCCACAAATTGGGTGTCTCGATCAGATACAATGGAAGTGGGTAATCCAAAATGAACCCATACATGTTGAAAGAACAGTTTTGCAATCTATTCAACTGTAATCTATTTATTACAAGGTATCAAAATACACATTTTTCTAAACCATAATAACATACAGATAATCATGACCTTTCCTAGATTTAGGCAGTCCTCCAACAAAATCCATGGAAACACTTTCCCAATGGAGAGAAGGAACTGGTAATGGAGTGTACAAGCCTAGTTTTCTATTGTTGGGCTTTCTCTTATCACACATGGCACACCCTCTTACATATCTAGAAAATGTCTCATTCATTTTTGGCTAATAACAAAATCTTTGGAGCTCTGCAACTGTTTTACTTACCCCAGAGTGACCTGATATTAGAGAAGTGTGTGCTTCTCGAATTATCTTTAATCTTTCAGTTTGTGGAATGCATAGCTTCCCACAATGATATAAGAGTCAATCCTTTACATGATAATCCAATTCTTCTATTCGTTTTCCTTGACTTAAAGTTGTATATACATCTTTGAAGTCTATAACTTGAGCATATTGTTCCATGAAGCTCTCATGTAACACAGAATTATGCTTAAGTATAGTAGATGCATTTACAATGGGTCTAGATAACATATCTGCAACTTTATTTTGTGTGCCCTTTTTATATCTGATGACTAAATGAAACTGTTGTAGAAAACCCATCCATCTATAGTGCCTTGATTGCTGCAACTTATTTTGGGAGTGTAGATATTGAAGTGATTGATTATCAGTGTCTATTACTGTCTCTTTGCCCATTAAGTAATGTTTCCACTTTTTCACACTTTGTACTAATGCATACAATTCTTTATCATATGTAGGATAGTTAACTACTATAGAATTAAATGTCTCGGAATGATAACATATGGGTTTATCGTGCTGTGTCTACATTGCTCGCATGGCATAGTCACTGGCATCCATTTGGATCTGTCAGGCCAGGCAGTAACTCCATGAAGCAAAAATGATTCGACTGTATTATTCCATTAGGTAGGTCTTTATTATATACATGAGGGAGAGACTGTTCAGTTCATCTCCGGATGACTGTTCATATTTCTAATTTACTTATTTACATAAATTCACCCAATCACAAGGATTAGGTGTCAACATTACCCCCCTTAATCTGAAGGGATGTAGGTGAGTCCAAGCATCATTCTGAATCGTTCAAGATTTTCTCTTCCAAGCACTTTGGTGAAGATGTCTGCAATTTGCTCATTTGTGGAACAATGACAGAGATGGATTGTTTTGGCCTCAACATGATGTCGAATTAGATGATATTTAGTATTGATGTGCTTCATTCGATCATGGAACTTTGGGTTCTTGGCCAACTTTATTGCAGAGGTATTTTAAATCATGAGTGGAGTTGATTGTACTTGTCTTAACTACAAATATTCAAGAAGTTTCTTGAGCCACACAATTTCTTTTGTTGCTTCATTTGTTGCCACGTATTCTGCTTCTGTTGTGGAATCTGTTGGAACTGATTGTTTGCGTGATCTCCAGGAGACAACTCCTGATCCAAGACTCATAGCATATCCTGAAGTTGATATCCCAGTTTCTTTGTCTCCAATGAAGTCTAAATCAGAGTATCCAATCAAGCTGAAGTCGTCCACCTGTGTATACTTGATTCCAAAGTCTTAAGTTCCCTTCGAGTACCTTAGAACTCTTTTTGCAGCATACCAATGTCCCTCACGAGGCTTTTTCATAAGCCTGGAGATGATTCCAATAGCAAACGAAATGTCTGGTCTGGTGGTAGTTAGGTAGTTGAGACTTCCTACAAGTTGTGTATACTTTGTTGCATCCTCAAATTCTTTTCCTTCAATAGATGTGAGCTTTAAGTTTTGTTCCATTGGAGTAGTAAGAGGATTGCACTCTGTCATGCCAAACTTGTTCAACAGATCTCCAATCTATTTTTTTTGAGAAAAAAATATGGACTTTGGATGTTGGGTTACTTCAATGCCAAGATAGTAATGAACATAGCCCAAATCAGTCATTTCAAAACTTTTCCCCAATTCCTTCTTTATGGATGAAATGTAGCTTTCATTGTTCCCTGTCATCAAAAGATCATCTACATATACCACAAGATATACAACTATTTTGCCAACTTTCTCAACAAATAAAGTTGCATCATCAAGATCAAAATGTTTGAAATTGAGTTTCAGAAGATGCTCAATTAGTTTTTCATATCAGGCTCATGGTGCTTGTTTGAGGCCATACAAGGACTTCACAAGTTTTCATACTTTATGTTCATGTCCTTTCATAGCAAATCCTTCAGGCTGGGACATAAAAACATTCTCTTTTAGATCTCCATTCAAGAAAGCAGTTTTTACATCCATTTGATGGACCTTTCAACCATTCTGAGCTGCTAGTGCAAATAGTGTCTGGATGGTAGCCCATTTTGCTGTGGGGGAAAAAGTATCCTCATAATCAACCCCTTCCTTACGTGCAAAACCTTTTGCCACAAGCCTAGCTTTGTGCTTGTCAAGTGAGCCATCAGCTTTATACTTGTTCTTGTAGACCCACTTGCAGCCAATTGGTTTGGTTCCTAATGGAGGATCAGCCAGCTTCCAAGTGTCGTTCTTTATGAGGGCATCATAGTCCTTTTGCATTGCTTCTTTCCATTCATCATGAGAAGCAACTTCTTTGAAGGAAGTTGGTTCAAAATCTGTAGACAAGTTCAATTCACAACCATAAGAAACATCCATATCAACAGGTGAATTAGAGTCATCTACATCACCTCCATTTTGCCAATTTGAATTTTTGGTTCCTGTCTTTCCAACTTCATCAAGATGAACACTTTCAAGTGTCTTTATCACCCACTTTGGGGGACCTTTTTTAGATGGTCCAGGTTGCTCCGTTGATTGAGTTGGGACTGAATCAAGATTGAGTCTCCCAATTCTATCAATTACATCACTTAAAGCATCATCCATTGTTGGAGTTTCATGCGGGGGAGAGTGTTCTTCAGAAGAAGATTCCACATATTGATCTAGTATAGGAATCCCCCCTTCAAGATGTGGAATCTGATTATCAAATTCTTGAAATGATTTTGCTTTTGCGAATCTATCCAAGCGATCAAGTTGCCGCTCAACAACATTGTCAGTTTTGGATGATTCAAGAAAAATTACATCTCTAGATACAACAAACTTCTTATTTGCTTCATCATAGAGGCAGTATGCTTTGGAAGTGTTTGAATATCCCAGAAAGATACACTTGCGACTTCTAGCACCAAGTTTGTTTCTATGTACCTTGCTATCAGGGCATAACAGGTGGGACCAAAGACCCTAAGATGCTTTACTGAAGGAACATGTCCATACCACATTTCATAAGGAGTCTTGTTTCTAATAGATTTAGATGGACATATATTCTTTATATATGCAGCACATAGAATAGAATCATCCCAAAACATTATCTTTACATTCTTGAAAAAGAGCATGGATCATACCATATTTAAGATTGTCCTATTCATTCTTTGAGCTACACCATTCTGTTGGGGATTATAAGGCACAATTGTTTGATGTTTGATCCTGTGTTGGTGAAGATAGTTTTCAAATTCATTTGATGTGTATTCTTTTCCATTATCAATGTGGATAGACCCAATATGAGATTGTTCATCATTTTCAATCCATTTATGAAAATTCTTGAATGTTTGAAAAGCATCAGATTTGTTCTTCAATAAATAAATCCAACACATTCTGGTGTAGTCATCAATAAATGTCATGATATGTTTATTTCCATTTGCATAAGGAACAAGCATTGGACCACATAAATCTGAATGAATGAGTTCAAGTTTTCTATGTGCTCTTGAATATGAATCATGAAAACATTGTTTGCTATGCTTTCCTAGAATGCAAGCATCACATTGCTTAAGTTTCCTAGGAATTGTAGGCAAACCAGCAACACCATTTTTCTTCAACAAGCAAAGACTGCCATAGTTCAAATGTCCAAATCTAGCATGCCATAATAAACTTGATTGAGGTGTACCTTCTTCATGATGAGAATTGTATGAAAAATGTTGTGCATGAGCAGAGGTTCCTTGTAGTTTAAGAAGCCTCTCTTCTTCTATTCCCCTCATGACAAGTGAGTGGTCAGATGCTTTTCTTACCTCAAGCTTGCCATCAAACATATGAATGGAGTGACCTTACTGGTGGATTTGGACCAAGGACAACAAGTTTATCTTCAGTTGTGGGAGATATAGAACATGATGCAGAAGAAAGTCTGGAAGACCAACCAGTTTAAGCCTGATTGTGCCAATCCTTGATGGCTTGATTTTTGATTGGTTTGCAAAGCATACTGCTCCATCAACATTGTCAGTGAAATCTTCAAAAAAAATCTTTTCTATGAGTCACGTGGCAGGTTGCTCCTGAATCTAGAAACCAATCATTATTCCAAGAAGCAAGTGAAGCATTAAATAAATCTTCATTTACTCCAATGTTACATTGTGCCACAACATAGTGAGCGGATTCATGTGCTTTATCTTTGTCTGTATCATCAGTTTTACCTTTTTGTTGGTTTCTTTTCTGCTCAATTTTTTCCCATGGTAGCTTGCATGTAGAGGCATCATGTGATCCATTTCTTTTGTAGTGTATGCAGTGCAGATCTACCTTTTCTCCTTGAGAATGTCTACCCCCCCTACCTCTGAAATATCTTCCTCTTCCTCTTCAACCACCTCTTCCTCTTATAGAATCTTGAGCAAGATGCTTTTCTTTATGAGCAAGGCACATAGCCTCCTTAGAAGATTCAGGGGTTGTCTTCTTTCCAAAAGCTTTCTCTCTTTCAGCAAACTTTTTCAAAAGAGAGTCAAAGTTTATATCTTTGAGATTTCCATTTGCTTGCAATGACTCAAGATAATTGGAGTAAGTAGGATAAAGTGCCTTGAGAAAAGTGATAAGAGGAATATCCAATTCAACCTTAGTGGATTTGATATCATGCATTATAGACTTTACTTCAGATGCAAGAGCAAGAGGATCATTATTTTGCAGTTCAAGAGTGAAGAGTTTAATCATGAGTTGAACAACTTCAAGTGCAGAATGTGAGTCATAGAGTTCTTTCAGCTTTTGTAAGGCTTCAAAGGCAGTTGAATATTATGAAATATGCAAACTCACCTCTTCATTTACAGATGTTGCGATTAATGCATAAGCTTTGTTGTTCTTGTTTTCTGAAATGACGAGCTCTTTTTCTGAGGTAGGCTATACTGGTTCATTGTCTCTGTCTCTGACACACACTCCTTTCCATAATTCATTCAAAATGACGGTGTGTTTTATCATCCGAGACCATTTAGGATAGTTCTCCTTGCCAGTGAGAACTATTCCCACCATGGATATGATTTAATGCATACTGTAGAAAAAACTTCTGCTGCAAAACTTTTACTCTTAATGAAAAAAATATATATAGTTATGATGTGACTAGACAACAAACTCAAATATCAATTTGCATACATCTGCACAATGTTAAAGTATAGATTATCGCAATATACTCAAAAAAATACCCTCAACAGCATAAAGCACTGCGTCCACTAAAAGGCCGAAGAAGATAGTCTTGACATATTATATAATTCAATTGGATGATATTAATGATGGCAGCATTTGACCAAACTGTAAGAACAATATCCTACACTTATCCGATGGTGTAACTGAAGAAATAACAAAGAGGACGCTTTGTATTGAAGCCGACACTTAACACCATGCTGAGCAACCATGCCTTAACATCACACTGAGAAGCCACACCACGCTTATGCAATAGAGTCAGTCTTTCTCTTGGCCTCGTTCAGTCCAACGTTCATGTCACTATATTGGGTTCACTGCAAATGTAACCCAATGTACAGAGCATGCAATCTCATTGAGTTTATCTAGGGTCAAAACAAGCTTTACTTCCTCTTTTAGCCACACAAAAGACAATGAACAACAATGGCGTTTGAACACAAGTCTCCATAGACGCCGAATGTTGTGCGCTGCCTGTGTGATGGTGGAGGCAGAATGATTTTGCAATTATAGGGTCTCTATATAAAAGGCCTCTGACTATAAGGGTTTCTTGCCTTACAATATCAAACCAATGGCGAAGAAGCTTATCCCCTTGCTTAACAGGGTTTTGATAGAGAAAGTTGTTGCTCCGAGCAAGACTGCTAGTGGCATTTTTCTTCTGGAGAGCACTGGCAAGTTGAACTCAGGAAAGGTCATATCAGTTGGGCCTGGTTCTCATAACAAGGATGGAAACACTATTCCTGTTAGTGTCAAGGAGGGTGATCATGTTCTTCTTCCTAAATATGGTGGCACAGAAGTAAAACTTGCAGAAAAAGAGTACCACTTGTATCGAGAGGATGATATTCTTGTGATCTTGCGGGATTGAGTTTTTCTTGCCTACAGGAAACCCGTAGTGAGAATAACTGTGGAGAAGATGCTTTCTGAGAAAAAAAAAACTGTGGATGGACAGCACTAAAATTACCATGTCAGGACAATGCTTCTTTTATGAAACCATGTTAGGATAGCACTTCTTTTATGAAACGTTTATGGACAAGCAGGACAACATGGACATCGCTGGACAGTATGGAGGTGGTAGCTACCATGTCAGGAGCAGCTAATTATATGGAGGAGTAGCTCAGCTATATGGAGAGTAGACTAGGGAGTTACAAGGGACATAAGAGCTAAAAAAGGAGCTGGCTCTGATACCATCTCAGGCCAGACAATAACTCCATAAAGAAAAAATGATTTGACTGTATTATTCCATCATGTAGGTCTTTATTATATACATGAGGGAGAGACTGTTCAGTTCATCTCTCGGTGACTGTTCATATTTCTAATTTATTATTTACATAAACTCACCCAATCACAAGGATTAGGTGTCAACAGGATCTCAAATGGTCTTTGAAGATCAGGCAGTGCTAGTACATGTGTTGTACCAATCTTTTCTTTCAAGGTGTTGAAGGATTTCTGATGTTTGCCTCCCCATTGGAACACCTTGTTCAATCCTGTTAAAGCATGTAATGGAGCTGCAATTAAGAAAAAGTTAGAAATAAAATTTCTCCAATATTGTGTTGCCCCTAAGAAGCTTCTAACTTCTATAGCAGATTTGGGTTTAGGCCAGTTCACAATGACTGCCACCTTAGAGGGATCTATCTTCAATTCACCACCCCCTACTATATGTCCCAAATAATTCAATGATGTTTTGCCAAATTCACATTTTGAGAGTTTAACATAAAAAATTTCTCTTTTCAAAACATCTAGTGTCTGCTTGACATGCTTTAAGTGTTCTTCCCATGTTTTGATAAATATTAGAATGTCATCCAGATACAAAATAACAAAATCGTCAAGAAAAGGTCTGAGTACATCATTCATTAATCTCATGAAAGTAGCAGGAGCATTAGTTAAGCCAAAAGGCATTACCAGTGACTCATACAATCCTTGCTTTGTTTTGAAAGCATCCTTCCATACATCTTGTTCTGCAACTCTAACCTGATGTTTCTTCAGTAGTAGTCTTCCACAACTCTTTGTAATGTTTCTCCAGTATTGGTTAACCAAAATGGCATCCTAGCGTACATGAATGTACCCTAGGGTGTAGTAAAGGTTGTCTTCTCTCTGTCTAGTGTATCAACATGCACTTGATTGTAACCTGAAAAACCATCATGCATAGAAAGTCTTTGTGCTCTTGAAAACATTTGATGTAACTGAACCATTTTGGGCAAAGGATAATTATCTTTTAATGATGATTTGTTCAAATTTCTAAAATCTACACAGAGTCTTATTTCTCCATTTTTCTTTCTAACAAGAATTAGGTTTGCAACCTAATTAGAATATCTAAGAGGGATGATGATCTGAGCATGTATAATTTTATTAATATCCCTTTCTATAGTTGGTAGAAGCACTGTATTTATCCTTCTAAGTTTCTATTGATAAGGTTTTGCTTCTGGCTTCAAAGGAATCTTATGTTGTATTAATGAAGTATCATAGGTCTTTAGATCAGCATAAGTCCAAGAGAAAACATCCTTATAATTTTGCAGTAACTTAAGATCTTGAGCTTTGATCTCAGGGTCTAGAGATGCACATATTTTGATGTTTTTGATTTCTTCATTGGTTCCAATGTTAATCTCTTCTATGTCATCTTCTCAAGAAATGGACTGAGGGTTTCGAAGGACACCATTTTGATCAAACAATTTTTCTAAAGGAATGAGTCCTTTTGGAATAAAATTATTTGATAATTGAATAATGTCATGATTTTCAATTTGGGTTTTAAAATTTGTATCATTTCCATCTATATTTGTATTCACTTCAGTTCTATATTCATCAATTTGTAGAAATGAAAAATCATTTATTACATGTTAGAGCCTAGATTTGCCTTAGGCTGAAAAGGCAAGGTTCTAGGTCCACATCAAACCACGCTCAGCCTCGTAGCTAGCCCTACGAGGACAGGAGAGGGCTCTCTCCGGGTCAATCTCAATGAAAGATAATCAATGGGGCTTGAGATGACTTATTTAACAACTGATCTTAGGCTAGGTATGAAGTGCAAGGATTTGATTTGAGTTTTTGAGGGTTTTGTTGGAAAAAAGGGAAAGACAAATGTGGGTCTGGGGATGAGGCCAAATTTTTGCAAAGATCTGGTTGGGGTGAGGTAGGGAGTAGTTTTGATGCTTTAGATTAAATGAATGGATGGAAAAGACCGCTGAGGAGCTGAAGAGGGCAAGAGGGTACCAAGAATCCTCTTCAAACTAAAGAAAACATTGAAAATTAAACAAACTAACAGGCAGAGCACAACAAGCTAATGAATTCTACCTTTTGTCACTCATTTGTTTAATTTCAGAAGAAAATAGAAGGGAAATGGCATACATGAAACATCAATGAACTTACAATTGCATGAAAAAAAACACCATCAAAACACAGAGCCACAAGGATCCCAACAAGTGCTGCAAAACCCTGGTCTTTCCTTTGCCAAAACTGCAGAAATCAAATGTACAATGGAGTGCCAAGAAATCCCAAGTATCCAGCCCCAAAAATCACTCAGAAAATACATGTGATAGACTAGCTCAACCGATTCCCATGCCTCTAGGGGTCAAGCTCATCATTCTAGGAGCTATTTCAACCAATTCTAAACAAAGCACTAAAATCTAGGCGATCAAACAACTTGCCTCTATATGGTAGGAAACTGATTCATTCATTTAATTTTGACTTTTTAGTGAATGAATCCTCTAGAACAAGTAAATATGTACCAAAATTACATCATGGTTATGAAATTACATCATGGTGGATCAAGATTTACATGAAAAAGTGAAACTAGTCAAAACTGGGTGAATTTCTGAGCTGTACAGTGAAAAATAGGCAAAAATCCTCTATGCACCGCGCCTGATTCTCTATGCCTCGCGCCACTTTGGAGCTGAATTTGAGGCCCTTACCAAAGTCAAAATTGAGCCTAAGATAGCTTTCTGGAAAGCCCTGCCTGTCTACCTTCCAACCTAAGTGGAATTTCTGACTTTGGATGTCATTTGCCCCTCCAAAACTTCAATCGCCCAAGACTACTTCCTGTGTGTCAAAATAAGGGCACTGAGGTCATTTTTTGAGTGTTTTTGACCTCTTGAGGGCTCAAAACTTGCCTAAATTTCTTGGCCATGCACAAGAAATCACAATTTTTCATGCTAAATCCAAAAATGTAAAGTTTTTGAGATTTGGAGCCCTCTAGCAAAAGCGAGCGCCACATGGCGCGGCACATAGGGAAGCAAAGCCTGTTTTTTAGTGCAAAAAAATTTCAAAATGCAAAAATTGCTCCAAATTTCTTGAAATTTGGGCTGGACCTTCTTCATCAAGAGCTATGATGGGCCAAGGATGCTCTTTTTGCCTCTTTTGCCATTTTGATGCCTTCCCTAGTTTTTCATTTAAATTTCTTATTCGTGCCTTGCAAACCTTGTTCTGCACCGTGTAGTGGAAAGGCATGTGTCTCAGCAATGCTTTGTCCCTATTGGCCTTGTCCAACAGTCTCTCTAAGTGGATGTTGACTCTCTCGAGCCAAATCTCTCGATCATCCTCTATCTCCTACTGAATGGGTGTCATCTCATTTAGGCTTCTTTGGGCAGCCTGCTGGCCTTCACAGATGTTTTTCCACCTCTATGAGGCCACTTGGGTGCATGTTCCTCCATGGGTGAATCACTTTGAGTCTCCACTCCATAATCAGATGAATGACCGGATGACATAACTGTTGCTATACAAATTGCCTTAGAGAAATAGATGTTGGTGTATGAAACTATGTTGGACTACTCTTTAGTGATGTACTTAACCTCTGCCACCAAGGGGAAACAATGAAACAAGGGACTGTTAGGAGAGAGGAAAACAGTGAGGGCTTAGGGGCTATTGGGATAGATTTTGTTAGGGAAATATGGGAGGGCTTGGGGGTTTTATGTATGGGATTAGGAATTTTTGTGAAGGGTTAGGGTTTGAGGTTTTGGATTTGAGAATTTGGGAAAAAGAATTTGGGAGAAGGAATTAATGAACCTAGGGGGTAAGGAAACTTAAGGAATGATGAAAACAAGGGAGAAAGGGATGGAGGAGTGACTCTGGTGACAAAACAATGATTTTGAAACCCTAATAGCAAGTTTCCTTGAGGTAATTTAGGAGGTAGGGTTTGATGTTTTTTTTTTACCATTATCATCCATAAACCACCATAGTCTATCACAAAATTGGATGAAACACCAAGATGGAGGCTCTACGTGGCGAATCTGTGCAAGTTATTGGCAATTTGGAGTGAATTGTGAGTAGTTTCAGGCCTTTTGCTGTGTGCGCCGCGCATCTCGCCCAATGCGTCGCGCCCCACCAGTGTGTTGCGCCTATGTAAAAA
Source organism: Pinus tabuliformis (assembly GCA_031772625.1). Taxonomy (NCBI): domain Eukaryota; kingdom Viridiplantae; phylum Streptophyta; class Pinopsida; order Pinales; family Pinaceae; genus Pinus; species Pinus tabuliformis. The sequence goes on along the minus strand of CM062810.1, from coordinate 30,942,056 downwards.
TGCACTGAATGGTTGCACCCAGTGCGTCGCGCCTCCTTCTCAGTGCGCCGCGCCTACAACTTGCAGCGATTTTTTGCCCAATATTCTGCCTTGCTCACCAAATTTTCTCAATCTTGTTTCTCCTTTGCAAATGAGCTTATGACATGAAGGAATAGCTTATATACCAAGAGCTTTTGAAATCTTGGCTCATGAAGCCCACTTTTATAATGTTTTGCCAATAACTTTTATTTCAACCTCTGTTTTTGGACTTATTCACTAATTTTTCACTTTATGATGATTTAATAATTTGAACTTTGCTTGATTTTGCAGGTGTCAGAGCTTCTTAGGCTAAGGAAAGAAACTGGGGTGCAGATAAAAAAAATTACAATCAAGAAAACAAAATTTACATGATTTTAGTACAATAAAAGCTGAATACTCTGTTTTTTCCTCAAACACATTTCTGAACACTTGTTGATGAAATTTATTGATGTTGAAACATCCTCATGGCCTACTGGCAATTTTTGAACACTCTGACACATTTTTTTTGACAAAACCCTAATACAACCCTAGACCTAAGTGACCATGAAACCCTAAAGACAACTTATGCAATTTTCAAAATAAAAAGACTGTATATGTTTTTTTTTTTAAATGAACACACACACAAGCCAACAGGTAGATAACATGAGGGGAATAAGTGACAAGGCCCTACCGTCAGACTATGGCATGCCCCCTAATGGAATGCAGATGAATGAACTATATCAGACACCTAAAAAAAATGAAATGCAATAAGATAAATGATCTTTGAAGGACGGCTGAATAGACCGACTCTAACATTACCTATAGAAATGATTTCAACTGTTCATCATCTTCAAATATTTGCCAATGTTTCAGATTATTTGGGATAGATGGCCTATATTTGACTTGTATTTGATAGAGTACATCAGTATGATCAAGAATTTTAAAAGAGCTAGTAGAGACAGCTAAGGCACCTACATGAATATTCTGATCTCTGGGAATAGGAGTCAAATTAAAAGCATCAAAGAAGTTTTCAACTGAATCCCATACTTCATTTCAGTAGGACCTAAGTCTAGGGTTCTTGGTCTGGCAAGCATTTCTTAATTGCTTAACAATAAGTTCTGAATCAGTAAAAACACTTAAGTTTTGAACTTTTAAGCTTTTGGCTAATTGCAATCCTAAAAGGAAAGCTTCATATTCAACAACATTATTAATAACTTCAAAATCTAATTTACATGATTGGGTTATATTTTCTTTTTCAGGTGAAACTGAAACTACTCCAGCTCCTGCACCATCTTTCGTGAAAGAGCCATCAAAGAACAACTTCCAAATATCAGTTTGGTTTGGTTCAGGACTTTCAACTACCTCTTCAATTTTGACTTGAGTTTTATGTTGGTTTGAAGTGAGTTGAAAACAACCAAAGTCTTAATCTATTGCATAAATTGGATCGATCCTTGGTTGCTCAGTCTTACAAACAGTATGTATTCTTACCTCTCTATATAATCTTATTTGCTCTCCTCCATAATCAGGAATAGTAGCATATGGCATATCCATCTATAGGGTTCCCCCTAATTTAGCACAACAATACCTAGAAAGGAGTATTCCAAATTTGGGAGGGATATTTGTGACAACAATATCAAGTACTACACTTTTCACTGGAATTTGGGCAAGGGTAACCACTAGATCCTTGATCAATCCCAAACAATGTTAGACTCTCTCATAAAACAATAATAAATCCAAAAATAAATTAATTAATTAAATATTCCAAGTTAGGAATTTGTGCCTAACTCTTGGGTTGTTCCTCTAAGATAGGAGTTAGTTTAGGCAACTCCTATATTGGTGTGTCTTGAGAAATTATCTCAACCAAAGGAGAAATTATCTCAACCAAAGATGTCCAAGATAGCACGCACTATCTTGAGACCAATATCTCTCATCTATTTATTTGTAACACTATTTCAATTATTTTGATGTAGAGAATGAGAGAGAATACATGAGGCTTCAGCCTTTTTCGTTAATATTGTGTCTCTGGTTTTTATATGTGTGATTTATGTGTTTTTCTGTAACGTGTTTGAGTTAATCTCATTCTCATCATGTGGTATCGGAGCTGGTTTGCTCTTTGGGAGTAAGAGTGTTTGCTTTAGATTGGGGAACTTCTGCTTACAGCGCCACCTGGACTGAGTGAAGAACCAAACGATCTGCTTCTCAACGATGTCATTGTTGGAGAAAATCTCTTAGCATGAGAATTTCCAGCAAACAGTGCTGACTGAAATGAATGTCTTGGATTATGTCTTCCGACGTGAATGCAGACGTCGCATGATGACACGCAGACAAACAATCGGCCACGGCACGTCGAAGAGGCTCTGGAGGCTTCCTCTGCAAAGGTCGTTGCCTCTGTGAAGCAACCGTTGCCAGTCTAGAAGGGCCAGGCTTCTGCTTAACATCTGGACTCCGGGTTGGAGTTCTAAATTTGGAAAGAGATCCCGTGGTCAATACCAGCACATTTGGCTATCTCACTTCCGAGCAAGCGTTGGCCGATTGCGCGACTCTGATTACAGAAGAATTTATCGGCGGAAAATAGCCCAGAGATCGTGTTTGGTGGATCATATGCAGGAAGTACATGGTTGCAATTCATGTTAAAGTTCCATTTCATTATTACCCTGTGATTGCAGTGATTAATTCAATTTTAAATATATGATTGCAGTGTTAGCTCCATGGTTTCGTCTGAAGTACCCACACATTACAGTAGGCGCACTGGCATCTTCCGCTCCAATTCTCTTGTTCCCCAACGTCACTCCTGACTATGCCTCTGCCCTTTTAACTAATGCCTTTAAATATGTTGGATTTAGCTCAAGTGCTTTTGTACTCTCCTTCACTGTTTCATCACATTTTCTCAGTTTGTAGCAGCAAACAGCACGATTGGCAAAACACATTGAACGGACTTCGTTGGACATAGGATCCTCTGGGGCAATTTCCAGTGCACTTGATTGGTTATGGACACAAACTGAGCTCGGTTTCGCTTGTGTATTGAGCGCGATCTTTGTGAGCTTTCACGCAGGGCAGTCCACAGCCGAAGATTTTTGTCTGTTGACTCTCTTTAAATTATTCAAGATCAGTATTCCTTGGCCTGGGTTTTGACTTTTGCAGACCTTGTAAATTATCTGATCACAAGTGTGTTTAGGTGCGTCATAGCCTTGCATGGATGTCGCCATTGCTAGACTTCAAAAATATTGTCTAGAGACGTGATTTTGTTATACACAGCGTTTGGATTAACCTGGGGCTTGCTATATTGTGATTGATTTTGAGGTGTTAAAAGTTCTTTAACATCTCGTGATTTTACCAGCGTTCCAACCATATTGTGAATCTTAACAGCGTTAAACGGAAGCTTTCCAATCAGCCAGCGTTCCAACCAGGTTGTGTGCCAGAATTTTAAGGATAAGATGATGAAGCCAGCGTTAAGCCAGTGAAACCGCTGGTCCGTATAGCTGAAGCCGTGTGCCAAAGACTGAAAACTTGTGAGCTGCTGAAGCCTGTGCCGTGTGCTGAAGTCGTGTGGTAAAGCATAAACTTTCTTTATGACATGATAAATTAAATAAAATATTTATGCTATAAAGTAAGAAGGAATAAGGGCATACATTTTATGGAGGAATACGTGACATACATTTTTATGTGGGGATACTAATCATTGTTTTCATAAAAGTACGTGCTTAAAAGTGAAGACCTTCCTTTGGGCTTAATTTTCTATTGAATGTAAGCACAAAAGAGAGATAGCAAGTGGAATGTGAGAGAATGAGTGGAGTGTTTCCATGAGAGATTTAGTGATAATGATTTTTTTAATATTCTATTTTGGAGAGATGTGGTTTTTTTAATTTATTATGTGTGGAATAATAAAGGGATGTTTTCGTAATGGAGTGATAAGGTGTGACTTTAAATTTGTTGTTTTTTTTGGAGATGACTTTATGAAATGGATATAAATGTAAGTGTCCAAAACTTTTGTAATTTGGAGATATAAGTGTCTTATTTTGTATTTGGAGTGATAAGAGAAAGTTGTTGTCATTCAAAGTATTGTTTTACTTTGAGAGGGATTGTGTCACTATCCATTCAGATTTTGGAGGTAAGTTGTTTCAAAGGGTTGTCAACTTGGCATTATCATTGCTTCAAATGTACTCCAGTGATTAATAAAGATATCATTTTTGTGTTGATGTGTCCTAGATCCGCCCGAAATTGAATAAGGGGATCTTAGGTACACGAAGAGTGAGTTGATGATGGTGCATGCTTCATGTTTTTTTGCTTATGATTTGTGTCTAGTTTTGCCACATAAATGATCTCATTTCATGCACACATAAAATACAATGCCAGCAAGCACAACACCTATATCGAAATAGTTGCAAGGAAGGATAATTAAGCTCCACACATACAACAACTCATCAGAGTTTTCAACATCGACATTCTACTTCAACAAGCAACTTCACTTAATCAAGTTAAAGCATTTCAAAGCAAAGTCTACATCAACATTCTTGCAAACAAATTTCAGAACTTGTGAATCAAATTCCAATTACATTGCATTGTACGGGTGCATTCTCGGTTGAAACCGACACCCATGTTTTGATTTGTTCATAAGTCAAGCACGTTCATTCTCTTCAACTTAGTCAAATTAAGACAAGTGAATTCCTTGTTTTCTGTGAGTCATTAAAACCATTGTAAGCTTTTTTGGGTGCATTTTTGACCGTGTTCGACACCCTTCTTTTAAGCAGACTCTATTGAATGCACGAATTTTCACTCTAAAGCAAATAAGAAATAAGTTCACATCTCCTGCAAGCGAGCGTGAATTCCAGAAAGTTCTAACAAGTGTTTCAGCAAGTACAATAAGCCACAAATCAAGCGAGCGTGCCATTCAAATCCCATAGCAAGCGAGCTTGTCATTCAAGTAAAGTGAAACAAAATCAAGTGCACGACATCTACAACAAGAGAGCCTGACTTCAAGTGAGCAAGTTCTGATGGCGCAGCATATTCAGTTATTAAACATTCTTCATAGCTTGATCAACTCCAGTGATGAAGACATGGTGCACGTCAGCAAAGAAACTCTTGCTGATATTTCACGGCATCTACAAGAAACGCATGAAACCATTGAGTTTCTTCAGCTTGAGTCCCAACTTCAAAGGAATGAATTGCAAGAAAAGGGTGATACTTTCAAGTCTTTGAACCATCCAGATGATAAGTCATTCATCCCAACAACTTCAAGTGACGAAGTTGTTCATGATCAAATTCAAATTTCTTCCAAAGCCATCATCAAGCCCTGGGAAGAAATTCAAAATAACAAGAATAGACGTGGCTTAGGATATGTCCCTGATGATACCAACTTACAAATCCCAGATTATTCCAAGCCAATTAAGTTTATGAGTGCAGGATTTCTTGAACCACTCACCTCAGCAGGTTCTGAGAAAGTTGTAGACAACCGAAATTGCATGCAACCTGAAGTTCATGTTCAACCGAAATGCTCTCATTGTCAAAGAGTCGGTCATTTGGAAGATCAGTGTTTTGATCTCCATCTGTGTTGCCATTGTGGCAAGCCCAATCATTCCTCAGCAAAATGTCACAACCACCAAAAATCAGGTAGATTGAAGATACATTATGACTGGATTGATCCTTGGGAATGGTCATCCACAGTCAAACGGTTGTCTCAGTTCTACAACCGACTACAATCTTACATAGTGCAGCCAGCAGTGAATCGATGATGGTACTCTCCTGCAGTTGAACGAGGGAGTACAACAGTGAAACTCTCCTACACCTGAAGGGGGGGAGTTCAAATATATTTTGGAGCAGATTGTCTCTCCTTTCAGCTGACAAAGGGGGGAAAATGTCAATGAAATTGACAAGTGGTTGTCAGACTGAAAGTCTCGACAACATCAGCGAAGTAGCCAGTGGGCATCTTCATCAGCCAGTGGGCATTTGTCATCAGCAGTGAGCATCAGCAAATTCGCCAGTGGGCGATCGACAGCCAAAGCAGCAGTGAGCAGCTTTCATCATCGCAAAAGCAACATTGAGTTGTTTTTCGACATCTTCAGCCAGTGGGCAATCATCATCAAATTGTGTCAGTGGACACCGGATGCTGTTTTCAAGCAAAGGACAGTTGGATCCTTTTGCGGCTTGGCACATGATGGAGTTGTCAAGCGTCCTTCAGAGATGAATCAAGCATGCAGCTGATTCATGTTCTCTTCAGATTTGAGTTTTTTCCAGCATCCAGTTTTGGCGGTTTTTTCAGGCAATCTTTTTGAGGATCAACATGAGAACTTGGAAGATGGTTCTCGTTTTTGGATTTATCATTGAGGGGGGGAATGTTAGACTCTCTCATAAAACAATAATAAATCCAAAAATAAATTAATTAATTAAATATTCCAAGTTAGGAATTTGTGCCTAACTCTTGGGTTGTTCCTCTAAGATAGGAGTTAGTTTAGGCAACTCCTATATTGGTGTGTCTGGTGAGAAATTATCTCAACCAAAGGAGAAATTATCTCAACCAAAGATGTCCAAGATAGCACGCACTATCTTGAGACCAATATCTCTCATCTATTTATTTGTAACACTATTTCAATTATTTTGATGTAGAGAATGAGAGAGAATACATGAGGCTTCAGCCTTTTTCGTCAATATTGTGTCTCTGGTTTTTATATGTGTGATTTATGTGTTTTTCTGTAATGTGTTTGAGTTAATCTCATTCTCATCAAACAAGGCGTCTTTTTAGAATCAAGGGTGTACAGGTCATGGTAGGATCTAGTTATGTCGACTTTCAAATGGTCCATGATAGATTTTGGCACAAGTTTATGTGATGCTCCTGAATCAAGCATAAAATTATACGACATGGAATGATTTGTTTTAAGTGTTACATAGAAAGGAGGCACTATATCATATGTCATGTCTGAACTACGGCCAAAAACTACTGTTGGTTTTTCATCTTGTAGACTTATGACATCTCCTTCAGCATCAACCGAGGTATTTTGTATCCATTTTGTGACTTGGCTTTTGTAACCAGGATTTTTAGAAAGCTTTGACAGTGTAATTGGGATCTTAACCCTCTCTAATTCTTTTTCAACATTAAATGTAGTCAAAATGTTTTTACCAGTTTGGGTAGTATCAATTCACTGATCTAAGGGCCGAATAAGAGTTGTTTGAGTTAGAATAGTTTTGATACGTGGCTCAATTACTGGAGTTTCCTTTGAATGTCTCCCGGGACTAGGCCTAGGCCTAAGATCATACCTCTTGTTTAATTCTGCAATTAAAAATTTAGACAAAGCATGATATTTAGAGACTTGTGAAGTTTCCTGATCTTCTTGAACCTGATTCTATTGTGAGAGAGGAATGATGGCTATTTGCTTGGAAGAAGAATCCATACTATTAATATCTTAATTGTCATAATATTATCATTAGGTTGTTGGTCATCTATCAATAGAGGAGTAGGAAGCATTTGATCATTGCTAGGTCTTTGAAGAATTTGTAGTGGTAGATTTCTTTTATACTAACCTTGATTTTGATTTTTGGGTCTTGTAACTGTTTTTTGTATTGTCCTAGGATCGGTCTCAATCTTTGAAATCCTATTTGATAGGTTTCTAAGAAGAGATGTTATTTCGTCTATTTTGGAGTCTTCTCATATAGTCTTAGAGGAACTAGAGGCTTCTTGAATAGATTTAAGTTTTCTTTGGGCCTTTTCTTCCTTAAGTTTTAAAGAACTTGAGGCTACCCTATTTGCTTCTACTTCTATAGCGTTTGTTTGCATATCTTCAAGAGTTATTGAAGTTCTCTCTCATAGCATAACAACAAAGTCATCGTAAAAAGTTTTAGAAAATTTAGACTTCGCTGTTGTTGCAAGGGGCTTACAATCAGTGGGCATTTTGTGATAGAGCTTATTGAATCTTTTGATAAAATCTGATACAGGTTCACTGAATTTCCTTTTAAGCTCTTCAATTCTATGAGGAAATAAAGAGGATCCTTTTTCACACCCCATTGATTTTTAAATATGGTTGTAAGCTCTTCCCAATTTCTAATGGTAGCTATTGGTAACTGCCTAAACCAAATCCTCACATTTCTTGTTCAATATTCATGTTGTCTGCAAAGTCTAGGAAAGCTTGAAGTTGGTCCTCAACTGAGGGACCAGTTTCTCCATTGTACTTGGTAAGGTATTTTAAGTATCCAGCTGGGAATGCATCAAGGTTATTAGGTAAGACTAAGGCAGCATATCTAGCCTATACAATATGTCAAAAAGCCATGACAACAGGTGGTGTATGAGGTGCTTGAGGTGTATGAGGTTGTCCAGGTGGAGGATGAGGTGCTTGTGTGGATGTAGAAGATGAAGAAGAAGTAGAGGAAGAAGATGGTGATTGAGGGGTTGATGGACTAGTTGGAGTTGAAGGAGGAGATGAAGGAGGAGATCTCCTGAAAGACTTCAAAGGAGTCCTAAGAACTAACTTTGGGCTTGTAACAGAATACCTTCTTTTGTTTCAAGGAGAGGATTAGAATATATAGAGAAAGTCTCCTCAAGTTGTTTAGAAGAAGAAGCTCTAGGTCGGTCGAAAATGGAAGGAAAATGATTGGTGGTAAGGGATATGAAATCTGTGGATTTATATTATGGTAGATTAACACCCAAATCAGATTAAGTTTTAGGTGATCCTGATGGTAGTGTGGGTATTGGATGAGATTATAATGAATGAATAAGGTAGGCTGATTTAAAATCAACTCCTTTATCTAGAAGTTCAACAATCCTAGGTGATAAATGGGAGTAACCAGGATCAGATGGGATATTACTATAGGGGTCAAATGATTCTAATTATTCAGACTGTAGGACTGAAGAGAAATAAGAAGATGGATGGTGTCCCCTTTTAGAATTGGTTTTTCTCAGAAGCCTTTCAGGATCTGACATAGGACTAACTATGTCAACTTCTAAACGAGATCTGGTATGTTTAAAAGGTGCCAGCGTGGGAGTGTGGAGTCGCCTAGGTGAATGATTTTAACCTTTCTAAACCTTTAATCACCTTTAAAGGAAAAGGATGAATGAATATTGTTGTCCCAAGGGAAACTTAAATGAAATTTGAATCCTCGACAATGGCGCCAGTCTGATGTTGTACCTCTGACATAGTAGTAGGTAGTCTATCAATGCCAAAGCATCTAAAATAATTCTTTTGGGGTTTTTGATTTTAGTTTTGGAAGACTAATGAATGAAGATAGATGTAGAATTAAAGTAATTAATCCTTTGGGTTACATTAATATCTCAGCATAGGGCTCCTATAAAGTTTCACACAGTGATATAGGTCAAAATAGTGGTGAGAAGAAGACAATAAAAAATATGATTATTACAGTTTCCAGACTATAAAACATAACAATCATAAGTAGGAAAACCTTGTAAACTATGTTCCAAAGGTTTAAGGCAGTATACTTGATGCTTACAAAAGATGTTGATGATTTATTGGTTAGAGGGGATTAGCTAAACAGACAGTTCATTAATCCATTCTCTTAATAGATGATCACTTCCGGAGCTTATAGAAAGTAATGGAGACACAATTATTCCTACATAGATATCTCTATAAGTCATAAGCATATGAAGAAAAAAATAATGATTGATAACTGGAAAAACTTACAGGATAGCACAAACTGTGTAAAACCAAATTCAGAATCCTCTGCTTTGTATTAAGGTTCCAGAAAGATTGAGTACATCAAGTGTCTACAAAATCTTCCTTCAAAGGTGACTTCCAAGTTAAAATTAGAATAAACAATCACAACTTTACAAGCAATGAACTATGAACCTTGAACTTCGAACCCTTCACATGTCAAGAAGAGAGTTATTTATACAGTAATGAAACTAAGGAAATATCCTAAAACTCATTAAGATTTATTCTAGGAAAGGAAAGATCTTCATACAAGAAGATAGGGGCAGCTGTTGAACTACTTCTTGCTGTCCCTTTTATTCATGTTGTGTTGGATCTTTTCTTTGATATTTTTCCCCTTTAAGCTGCTTGATTGTTTGAATCCTTTATGCTTGGTTGATTTCTTCATTTGACATTTCATCTGATACTCTTTAAACTCTGTGAAAATCATTTGACCCAACTCATTAACATTTACTGTGTTCCTTTTTCTTTTATTGTGCATTTCAGGTATTTACTATGTTTTTCAACAATAAATCCCTCTAGGTTTGTCTTCAAACTGTATGAAGGATTCTTCTTTGTGAACCTGGAATAGGGGTTTTTATCTGAAAAACACAGAAATTGTTAAGAAATCATAGGTGACAGAGGAGCTCTTCAATGGCTTTATTGAACTTGAAAGGATATTGGAAGGAGTCTGGACCATATCGGAAGGTAAAACCATGGCTTAATTGGTTGTAGAGGCTTATGGAGGGTTTACTATGAAAACAGGTGAAACAAAGGCAAAATGGTTATTTTTGAATTTAAATGGAGAAACGACTTTCTTTTTGAAATATGAGGCAAAGTGAACAATCGTTATTTTGTCGTTATGCGGGAGGCGTTTTTGGTTTTCTTTACACCGCTTTAAAGGCATGGACGATTTTGGGAGGGGGTCACCCGAAATGATCTAAGATTGACATGTAGTAAGGGGAGTTCAATGGAATACCACTTTTCGGGTGGGTAATGCTCGTACAGAGATCCAACCCAAAACTTCCAAGGATCGTTGGATTTCAGTGGTCATATTCGGATGGTGGAGGAGTGAAAAAGCAGTGTGAAAGAGCAATGGAGGGGCCCAATGATAAATTATGGTGGAATGGCTTTATCATGGTTAAAAACCGAGATTAGCGGTGTTTTATAGTTAAACAAAGGTTTTAGTTTAGTTCTTCGTTAAAATCTTAAAAACAATTTAACAAATAAAACCTTCACAAAACACATATGTCGGACTTGAAATAAAATGAGCTCACGCGGATAATTGATATCGGGTCTGGTTTCATATCACATATCGCAATTTCAGTTTACAGAGGAAGGCCCATCACGAAGGACTGCGATAGGGGCCGGATGTGACGCATAAATATATCATGGTTAATACTGCATCGGGTTTGGGTTCCTGTCGCAATTAGAGATTGCAACTAGTGGATGTTTATTGCTTTAGCGGGACTTACGGTGGAGGAAGACACGATATGGCATTGAGTTATGATATATATATATATATATATATATATATATATATATATATATATATATATATATATGTATATATATATATATATATATATATATATATATATATATATATGTATAGATATATATATATATATATATATATATATATATATATATATATATATATATATATATATATATATATATATATATATATATATATGCGTCGAGTCCGGGTCTATCGTGCATCGCATATCGCAATGGCGGAGGGTAATGTTACAACTGGGATTTGCGATGGAGGCAGATGTAATATGAATATGGATATCGTTGATCGCATATCGTAATTAGGAAAAGTGGATGAATGTTGAAAGGTTTCGATCTGCCAATATTGCGATGAAATATGAAAATACATAGTTTTATTATAAAACTTAGGTTTGAGGTTATTTTATAAAGGAGTTAATAATATACTCTAGAAGGGCCTTTTTAGGGGTTTAATACTATAGTTAGTGTTAATATGAAATATGAGTAGAGAAGGGGATTATTGGAAAAAAGGGGAAAATACTAAGTATTATGCTTTTTATGAGTTTATTTGCTTTTCATATATATGCATCAGTACTTAGGGTAACCACCTTTTGTGGGATTTTCGGGTAAAAGGGGATATTACATGGGATTTTCACCTTTCATAGGCAAAATGTGTTTTGACCTTAGGAAAAGGTGTTTTTTATGAAAAATGAATGAATATGAATTATATGAAGGTGAGAAAGGGAAATTAGTGAATAAAGGGATGAATGGGGATGAATGGGAAGTTAATTAATCTATCTTGTGGCACTTCTTTTGCTTTGTGTGATTGCCTCATGGACATAGAAACATGATAAATTACATTTTGTCCAATCAATAATCAAACTTCTGCAACCTTTCTCTACCTACCCTTAGCTTATCCTATCATTTTTTCTTCACTTAATGGGTGCATTTACGCTAGCAAAACCCTTTTCCTTTCTATTTATTTTACAAAAGAAAACTATCTATATCTACCCTTATAACACCCAAGGGCCTAGATTAAACTCATGAGCACCTTATTATTCTCTACCTAACTACTGATCTGCCAATATTAAAGGGTTTGGCCAGATCTTTATTCTCTAACTATAACATCAAATTTAAAGCATGAAGCAGTCAAGATTAAACTATTTGACTATCATGGGTTGTGGCATTTAAGACAAGTTGCACACAACCATTATCTTACAGAAACATAGTAGTGGCATTTAGACCTGCTGATTTTATTTGTTTTCTTTTCTTTCTAACCTAAAATTTTCTTTTTGCCTTGAGTTTTAGGACATCTAACCTAACATTTTCTTTGATATGGACATCATCATCAAGATTTCACTCACTAACATTTTCATCACTATTATTATGTCCATATCCATATCAACACTGCTTGGTTTCCAGTTTTGATTTCCCTTTTATTTTCCACTTGGTTTCCAGTTTTGATTTCCCTTCCATTGGCCCTTCACTTATGGATGTAAAATTATTTGAAATAGGATAGTGCCCAACATTGCACATTGTCTAGTCTTTCATCAATATTGTGTGACACTTCCCTTGGTGCACAATGTTCTACACTTGTACAGAATGCATTACTAATTTTTACTCATGAGAAAAAAAATAATTGCTCACCACTAACTTGAAATAGGAAAAATATATATATATATATTGCAGACGCCAATCAATCTACTTTATTTTTTTGCAAAATAGTAGAATGAAATTTGTCTTTTCACAATTGGTGCACAAGAGCTCATTTGTTCCAATACAACTTCAACCAAATCCTATTGAAAAATCCCTCTCGCAAGATACCATCCAAATTCTTCAATTGTGTTTCTCCCCCATCCATCACATGTTAGATGATGTATGGTCGAATCCAACACATCTGAAATTTGCATGGGTTCTATAAAAATTTGTTGTCATATAGCAGTACCAAATCTCCTAGATGAAAAGTCTTGTTTTTAATCCTTCCATCATGCCACACATTCTCTCTAGATTTCTCCACATATTGGTGAAAGATGGCTATGGCCAAATCATCCTCCAGTTGTAGTAATTGATGTAACCTTTGCTCCACTACTCCAGATTCTGTAAGTTGTGTGGCTACTACAATGTGAAAACTCGGAAACAAAAGCTCCATTGGCATTACAACCTCGTCCTCATACACTAACCAGAATGGTGTTTGCTTGGTCAACATATTGTAGGTGGTCCTTTCAACCCACAAATTTATTGGTATCCTAAAATCCAAGTCATTTCACTATACATTACATACCTTAGTAAGCATTGTCTCCAATACTTTATTAAATGCATCCACTATACCATTAGCCTATGGATGATATGGAGTATTTTTTGATAATAGATATGAAACTCCTCTATGAGTAACACAATTATTTTTTTCAATAACTGAGTGCCTTGGTCACTCATTAGAATTTTTGGATGCTCAAATCTAGTCACTACGTTGTCAAATAAAAAATGTACAGTTGTATCTATGTTGGAACCTTTCAATAGTGTGACTTCCACCCATCTGGTTAGATAATCAGTCAAAATCAATATGTATCGTGCTCTATTTATTCTTATGAGTGGGCCGATTGGGCCCACAAAATGAATTTCCAGTTTATCTAATGGATTCAAGGTGAACTGGGGTACCAAAGGCATGTTGTCTCTTTGGGAAGGCTTCCCTACTCACTGCCATACATCATAGTTCCTACAAAACTCACATTAGTATGTACAATGAACCACCATTGTACTATGCACAAGATCTTCTATGTTGTGGCCCATCCTACATAGCATCTTCCTGTGACACTTATATGTGCCTCTGTTAAAATCATAATTTGTTCATGCTCCAATACACACTTAGACAAAATTCCATATGTGCCTAACTTATATAGGGAAGTTGCAATTTACTGGTAGTCGGCCATGTTTACCACTAGTTTTTTTTTTTTGCCACATTATAGTCCTCTAGTGCCATATTTGTATTTAGAAATCTTACAATTTCTACAAAATGTCCATTCACCTAGGTCATAGAAAAAAGTTCCGCAACTTGTATATTTTTCTCCAAAATTTTCACATCCTCTCTCAATGTCAACTACCACAAATGATCAGGTCATACATTTTGTTGCTAATCTTGAACACTAATTGAAAATAGTATTCCTCAAAATAGAGTAGCCATTGCAAATTCCCCCCACCCACCCCTTTAGCCCCCTCCAACACTAGCTTGTTTTTGAGGTACTTTAGCATATAATGATTTGTGTACAATTTAAAGTTCTTGCACATGAACTAATGCATTAACTTTTCAAATGTATACACCATTGCTAATCCTTCTCTTTTTTTGATGGTATAGTTATGTTCAATCGAGTGATAGCTTCGATCTTTCACAATAAATGGGATGATCAATATATCCCTCCTCAGGCTGAGCTAAGAACACACCTAATGCAATAGATGAAGCATAGACATGCACTTGGAACTCCTCCTCCTAATTTGGGAATACCAAAATTGGTGGCATCACTAGCTTCTCGTTCAAGGTGTCTAAATCTTTCTAACATTCACGATTACATTGAAAATTGCTTCCTTTCTTGAAAAACGTTTCCATAGGAGCAATGACTTGAGGGTATCCCTTGATAAACTTCTTATCTTAACCTATATGATGCAAGGTATACCATAGTTTTCATACTAATGTGGGTAGTGGCAGGCCCACTATCACCATAACCTTAGTAGGATCCACCAGTAAGGATTTCTTGCAAATGACATGTCCCAACAAAATATATATTTATTTATATTTAATGAAATTTATAGTTGTTTACACATGTCTAGCATTAGCTAGAGCACCTCAATATTCTTCTTCAACAAACTAAACACATTCCAATCATCCAGGTAAACTTCCAAGAACTTATGAATAAATTCCTTAAATGTTGCAACCACAATGTGCGAGAAAATAGCACGTGCATTCTTCAATTTGAATGGCATAACTATGTATTGAAAACATCCCCACTCCATCAGAAAGGTAGTCTTATGTTGATACTCTTTATTAATATTCATATGATGGTATCTAGAGAATTTATCAGCAAATGAATAAGCTTCCTATCTACCAACATTTTCCAACATCTCATCTTTAAATGGTGTAGGAAAGGGGTCATGTGCACACGCATCATTTAACTTCTAGAGGTCTACGTAAATGATGATTTATGCCATATTCTTATTCTAAACTACCATTGAGCTTATCCACTCTGAAAATTCCATGGCTTTAATGACTCCCATGTCATGTAGCTTCCCGATGGCATTCTCTGGGTTCTACCCATATTACCCATGGGAAGACCTTTGCAAGGCAGACAGCTTCGCCATACTTGGGAGCTGTTAATCTAGAAACTCAATAGTGCATACACAATTTGGAAGCCCAAGCGAATATTCTTCATAGAGAGGTCACCACTAAGGATGTTGCACCAACTTCGCTTGAATCCCTAATCTTGCCCTCAGGAGAGTGCGCGAGAACCTCTATGTGCTAACCATAGAAACATGGTAGTAGATGAAAACCATCATGGGGCTTGCTATGCATGATTAGGAGGAGGGCACCAAGGTAGTGAAAACAAAGATTAATAGCCTTACTGAAGCTATCCACCACCACTCTCGATTCATAACTAGGGATTCACCACAATATACAGTCATAAGGAGGAAGTGATTCACCACAATATATGGTCATCACGAGGAAGTGGTTCACCACAATATACTGTCATCAGAGGAAGTGGAAGAAGGTCCATTTTGTAGTTGAAGGCACCCCAAGCATCAAGAAGGAGCTAGCAAGAGCCTCCACAAGTAGCTCAAACTCTATCCTGCAACAAAAGGGGAGCACCCAAGAGACCCCATCCAACTATCTTTTGTCTCTTATCTTTGGCTAGTTGTTTCTATCAAAGAACACAAAACTCATTTTTGCCATAACTACTATGTAAAAAAGATAATACTAAAACCACTTCAGGTCTTTTTTTGTTGATCCTTCCCACACACCCCAATCAATGTATTTTCAGATTTTCCCAATAATACATAATATCTTATTTAAGAAAATATATAAAATTTTCTTAATAAACAAAATGCCCAAACTTGCATAGTTACTTCACATATTGGGGCATAGACAATGATATCTAAATTTACTTTATATCCACTTGTGTACATGGAAACAGGAATAGGGATTTATAAATACAAAATATAGTTATCATATGCTTAATGTTGGCGTTACGAGAATGACATGATCAATTAGGAAAAGTGTAGCGTCAGCCGAATGATTTTTGTTTCGGTGGTCATGTTGATGATTTTATTTGTTTTAACTTATTGAGAATCTATTTTAACAAATACATTTTTTTTAGTGGTTAATGTTTTTAAGATTATATATAGTTTTAATATTTTTTTTAATAATATTAATTGGATTAATAATTAGATAAATAAAGTTGATATTTAGTTATGGTTGAAAATATTTTTAGGAAAAAAACTTGAATTAAAAACTTTCAAGATTTTCTTTTAAAATTATTTTTAAATATTTTTTGTGGGGAGGGTGGTAATGAATTTAGGTTACCAAGAGATTATTCTTTGCCTCTTTATTCAAATTTATAATCTATCTTTTTGAACTTAAGTTGGTGTGGTGGAGAGCCCATCCCCTGCCCCTAATATCTTGTTTTGGATGGAAAAGGGGTTTCATAGAGCCTTTCTTTTCACTCCAATATTTCTTTTAGGAAATTTTTTGAGATTGCATGTGTTGTAATCATATTGAATTTTTCATGAATAAAGGTGACTAGGATGATCTGATCTATAAATTAAGGTTGTGTTACATAATTTTATGCATCATTTTTAATCATTGGCCTAAAGCACCACTGCAATCATATCAACAGTTGGCTCTATCAATATACTAGTCCCAAGCAAATCCATTCACAACTTCTAAGTAAATCCATGGATTATTGAAAAACAAATGTTATGGGACAATCAATGTCATATACCCATTGCTAAGAAAGGGTTACAAGATATTTGAAGGGTTAGTAAAGTTTCACAATTAGAAGACAACCTTGCATTTGTGGAACCAACACATTGATTGTTGAGCGTGAATGGTAGTTTTAAAAGTCATTAGCCAAGCCTCCAGGAAACCACTAATAAATCCCAATGAGGTTTCCACTAGAATCACTATAGAATGGTTAGAAAAGTAAATAGTGATGATTACTTTTTTAGCCACAATAAATAAGAATGAGGAATCTATCTAAACCATAGGGTAGTATTAGTTTCAACTAATTATGTGAGGGTTTAAAAATATAATCTAGAAAGTTACTATTTATGGAAGCTCCATTAAATTTTACAACTATAGAAAGTGCCAAAATTTGGAGCTCAATTTTAAATATCAAACACTATCCAATATCCAAAAGATATAAAATATTCACATTTGCTTGTTCTTTTATTCCCATTTATTCCTTTGAATTAGTTGTACAATTACTAGTATTCCCTATGGCTTTTAGAAATAAATGTGTTGTTCCTTCTAAAACCATTTCCCACAACCCTAAAGCCCAAAGCCTAATTGGCATTGAGTAGGATTTTTTCAAAAACTACATTATTAGGGAAATTCCATAAAAAAAATTCCAAGTAGCTTTTGGAAAATTGTAGAATGCTTGTGATTGAATTCACACATGGGATTGTGACCTTGCTAAAGTTATTGTCACTGCAACTTACCATTTCCTAGAAATTGTCTATGGGTGTGTAAAACTTGACAATCCTTGTGACCAAGCCATGATGTCCAATGACTGTTCCATGGAAGATTTTAGGGGCTAATATTGGCACTTGGCCTAATTTTCCATTTCACCAATTTCCATTTTTTCTAAAAGTGATTCGCCCAAATTTTAGAATATAAAATTATTTTACTTTAAATATCACCAAAATTTTATATCTAATAATATACAAGAATTATAAATCTAAATATTTTTATAAAAGTATGATCAAACATTTTACATTTTCATATTAGGGGCTATAATATTCACCAAAATATCTAAATTTTAAATTAAACTCCAATCCTTAAAATTTTCCCTATACTATTCTCCAATTACTTTTCCAATAACTACTACATCTATTCCTTAGATGTCAATACTTTCTTAGGATGTTGCACACTTGGACAATGAAAATCCTTGATCACAATATTTAAAACCCTAACAACAACTCAAGTGAAACACCTATTTACTTACTACCTCCCAAAAGGAGCCCCTCTTCTTGAAAGTATCTTTCCTTTCCAAGGTTCTATCTTCCGAAAGCATTCTGGAGAAGCAATTTTGGTGTTTTTTGTCACACTAGGATATGATGATGATGATGAAAATATAGATGAAGCTATCTTAGGAATAATGGAAAATATTCTTGGCTAATTAAATTTACACTATGAGAAACATAACTATGATTCTTACATACATGTTAGGTATTTATTTTGTATATACATACAGAGAGTCTTGGATTTATCTTGAGCAAGTCATAATTATCTTTAATCATGGAAGTCATGTTCATTGAATATTTCATTTAGAAAGAAGAAATTACAATAAACCCCAAGACCAACTCTTAATAGTGATAATTCTATCAAAACACCAGAAAAACCATGAAGAGAGTCTGCTTGATTTATAGGGCTCTAAGCACATGTAAATCAGACATAATTTAATCCATTGCTTTTTATTTAGCCTAATAACTTTATGATTTGGAGCTTCTCAAGATCCATAAAAATACAAAGTCAATCAAATTTAGTCATAAAAACCACCAAATATATTATTAGTACTGAAAATATTATACATTCACTTTAGCTCTAAACACATGCAAAGATTCTTCTTAGCACTTTATCTCTTAGCACATGCCAAGATTCTTATTAAAGTTGATACTGGAATAAAATCATGTAGATGCTAGAGTAAAATCCTAATGCAAAAGCGTACTTGTACCAAAAAAAAATTGTGTTACCTTATCCATAAATTTATTAAAAATCGTAATTATTCTTCGCTTTTGGGATGGAGAGAGAAACGAGGGTGACGATTCTAAGAAATGACATCTTTTTGCACTTTCTTTATACAATATAATATATCTTTTTGACATAGAACCAAGTACCAAAGATTCTGGCTAAAAACGAATAACTGGTCTCTCCAATTGCGTGAAAGATTTTGGCTAAAAAAGAATAACTAGTATGCCCCATTGCACGAATAAATTGGGGTAGTATCATCTGTGAATAGGGCAAAGAATTTTATTTTTTTTCCCTGAAAAAGATAACTCGTCTGCCCAATTGCGCGAATAATTTCATACATCTGTAAATAGGGCGTCCACCATATGGATGCTCGATCTATGTCATCCTCGTGACGCTGGACTTCGCATGATTGATCATGTCATTCTCGTGATAAGACTTTCTCAACATTAGTGGGAATGGGAATTTTTCTTGAGCATCAAACAGTCTTGTAAATTTAATACATGAAAAATCAAATGGTCCTCACATGCACTCAAAACGTCAAAATTTGACCCTGGTTGCCAGTCTAGCTGTTTGCAAACTTGACCCTGGGAGTGTAGATGGTTTTCAAATCCGAGTTTGGAGTTCGACTGCTTCTATATAAGGCAGGCTATACCATTGTATTTCTCACCTCTTGCTTACAGACTTTGGCCTCCAGTTGTAGGTCTGGTTGTATATTTGGTGTAACTTTGGCCTCCCGTTGTAGGTCTGTTTGTATATTTGGTGTAACATAGGTATTGTTTTATATTTTCTATTAGGTCAGATATCATATTGAGTTGAACTGAAGGCGTTTTCTTGCAGAAGTAGTATCTGGTGAAACTCAGCGGCAATAATATGAACTTCGGCGGCAACAACAACATGGTCGACCGCAGGTGCAATAGCGGCGACAAGAACGTCATCGGCCCCAACACCCAGATCGACGGCAATCCCATCCTTGGCGACAACAGCGGCAACACCACCAACAGCGGCAACGAAATCAACAGCGGCAACAACAACATGGTGAACAGCAACAACGCCTGCGACGCCTGCAGCGACAACGAAGTCAACATCGGTAAAGGAACCTTAAGTAACCTTAAGTAGACCAACTTATAGCACCAGGTAATCGCAACTTCAGTAGACGAACTGCACTCACATATATTTCGATTTCTGTTCATAGCACAATAACGTCATGAATTTCTATTCTTTTGCTTAATTACATTGTTATTGCATGGCAGGTATGGGAAATAATAAATACAGTCGAAGATTATCTGTTTATCTAAGACTGACTATGTGTTGATATAAAGTTAGTTTAAAGTCAAATAGTCTACTTATAAGGCATTGTCATATCTGGATGTTGCTATATTGTAATTTTAATTTATGTATTAGTAAACTACCTACCTGGTTACTTTGTTTTAATGTTTTAGAAACCTCTCAATTTAATGTTTTTGTTGCCATATTTCATAATAAGGTAACTGAATAACAAAATAAATAAACAAATTAATTTAATCCCTGAATAGGCATGGCCATGGATGGTTACATTAGTGTCGTCTCATTAGCATATGCAATGGTTATGTTATTATGTTCTCATTAACATATGCAAGATAGATGTGTATGACATTCACATTCTACTTAGATGGTAGTATATTGTAATTTGAAAAGATGTGTATTTGTGTACTTGCACAAGTTGATTTTAGAATAAAAGTCTCCCACATATTCGTCTTGGTCATTTATTTTCTTCTGGAAATTGGTTTTTATTTATTAATATTTTATTGTTAGAAAAAAAAAAAAAACTATTACCATTTTTTTTTTTTATCGTTAAAAGTCTATCTAAGCTTCTATTATATGTACAAAATAAACTTACAGACAGTAGAGCAGTTGATCCCAGGCCAAAAGATGCGCCTTGGGAAGGTTCGTTCTGAGACTAATAGCTCCCACGCAGGGGTAGCAGCAACTGAACCAAAATTTCTTGACACAGTGATTCCAAAAAAAAAACCAAAACTTCTGGAGGAACCGAAGAAGTGAAAACATCAACCTACTACTTTGCAATCCTAAGAACATAACTGTTTCTGCCCGCGCAGGGGCGATCGATCAAGACTGACTGAACAAAACAGGAAAGAGAAATGAAACTGGGCCCATCATGCATGGGCCAGACATACAAATTCAGAAAATACCAAATAGTCCGACGCGTTGAGGAAGCTGTGACCATCTTACCCTCAGGGGTCTTGGTCGTCTCTTCGGGTGGCAAGAGGAGGGACTGAGTGAGGCTGGGGCTCACTGTCAGGTTCTTCATTAAGGCTTGGGTCCTCAACCACGTAGCACCATCCCCTTCCTTCTGGGACACCTGCCCACATTGCCTTCCATGTTGCCTCGTCCATGCCAGGTGGTGCCGGCCCCAAGTATGGTCCGGTGTCGTTGTCCTCCTCCGTTCCCAGAGTAGCCTGTTCGGCCTGCGGCGTCTCCTCCATGCTCCTTTTGCCTTTGTCCTCTTTGCTCGAATTCTTTGGCAAGGTCTCCATTGTCTCCATTGTCTCCAGGGTCTCCATGCTCGCTCTCGCTGAAGACGTTGCCACCATACCCGCTGGAGCTCCCACTTCTTCTCTCTCAGGAATTCTTGTAAACATAACAGATATATGGGCATTGACCCCTGTGGCATCCCCTGAGTCACCCAAGGTGAATACCACTGAGCCAAATGCAGGCAGCAGAGGCCCTCCTTCGCTTGAACTGCCCACTTCCACGAATTGCCCATGCTGCAGCTGCGTTGCTCTGGCTCTCCGGTGGCAGTAGCAGCAGCAGCAATGATGGTGTTCGTCTGCTGCAGGGGTGCGAGAGGAGGACCCTCTTCCTGGTCCTCGTCTACTTGGCTGCCTTTGCCGCAGTTTGACCATGCCTGCTTTTGTGCTTCTCTTGAATGCACAGACCACTTGAATTGCCAAGCACCCTCCCTCTGTGTGCCAATTAGCCTTTTGAATCTCCCACTGAGCCAGAGAGCCCGAGAAAATCCACCACTGCAGTCTGTCACACCACCAAAAACAGTGGCATGCCAAATTTTGCACAGCAGCAGAGTTTCTGGCTTGCCTCGGCTCCTTCTTCCTTCTCTTCCACATTCTCCTGGATTTATCATGCCAGGGGTCTCGCATTGTGCTCTGTGATCGAGAGCCGAGCTTCCCCTTCCCCAGAACAATAACTGCAGGCCGCCCCCAAACATTAAACACCATGAATGCCGTCGCGTGTGTGCTGAATAGCCAAGGAAAGGCGGTGAAGCTTGCTCTTTAATGACAGCCACGAGGCGGCACATGCTTGACATGTGGTCCGTCCTCCCCTACCACGTAATCACCCGCATCCGGGGTATTACCATTGATTGTATTGATAATTATAAAATTGTTTTTTTTTATAATTTTAATATTATTTATACATATTTATACTTAAAATATATTGGAAAAAATAAATATATTATATATTTCCCTACATCGAATTCACTATACAGCTAAGGTAATTGCTCCCTGATTTGGGATTGTCCAAATTTCTCACATTAAACATGATTTTTTCAATCTAATCATTAATAAATACATTTTTTTTATTAATCTAATCATTAATAAAGACATTTTTTTTTTGCTATTTTATTCTTTTTAACACCAATGTGAACTATTCCATGTTATTAGCCATGTAACATGAAGGAATATTCTTTAATAGTGGAATTATATCTAACATTGAACATGACAAAATTACTAATTAATATTCTAATATTTTTTAATGAATATTTAGTGTACTCTTACACTTAGCAACAAAAGTATTTTTACTTTCTACCATATTAATGTGGAGGCTTTCTTAGTTATCAAGTTGAAGTCATTAATTAATGACGAACATTTGAAATCTGTTCTCATCTTTTATGTGGAAGAAAAAAAATTTGTTTCTTAATGGTGTCATGGTCTTTAACCAATTCTTTAAGTATTCACACCTTATATTTTCAACATCTTTTGCTTTCATGCAATCTTATATCTAATTGAAAGTAAGATTTTGGTATTTCAATTAGAGTCAAGATTCTAACTCTTTTGTAAACAATTTGACATATTTATTGTTGAAACATTCTTATTTCTTTACTTTAGAATATTCTATATTCAATAATAATCATGCATCCTAACACAATTCACTTATCAACAATATGCCAACTATCAAAAAGTATAATCATATATATATTTATAGATATAATTGGTGTTATCTAATATGTTTGGGAAGAATGGGTGGTATTTCCCACGTCTAGGTTTAATTCATAGAAGTGACATGATGGTGACAAGCATTGTTGTAATAGTTAGGTGCCTATTATCATTCCTAGTTTAACGTTAAGATTTTATAGAACACATATGAGTATTAAGAAACATAAGGAAAAACAATAATACACATGAGAGAATACTTATTTGATTTTCGCTTTACACAAGAATCCTGAAAAATATTTGAGCTTTATTCCATGATCCACCGGGCCAATCAAGTTTTCTGATATAATAAGACTTTGATTTGAGAGAAAATTTTGTAGAAATGTCTTTGAATCCACCCTAAATACTTTGAAATATGAAGTATTTATACAAAAAATATTACAAAATATCTTATAACAATATGAGATTTAATCTAAGGAATCAAAATATCTTCAAGCATGAAGGTAGGGACAGATGGAAAATTACATCATGATGTCCCTGTTATTGTGGTAGTGCTAGTTGTTGCCGTTGAATTTGAGCCCTTTAAGCTGGCTAATATTTGTATGCTGGAATCATCTTTATGTTTAATCATTCACTGATATTCTTTATCCTGCTACTCTTTGACCCTGCTGATTTGTCTTTCACCTGACTCATCTGCCTGTCTTTAGATTTACTGTGGTAACTTATAGTAAATCTGTCATTTTTTCCCACCATTCATCCTCGGGTAACTTTCTCTTTATCATTCTTCTGTATATTTCGTTTGCTTTTGTGTACTTAGCAAATTTGGGCTTGGTGACAAACAAATGTTTCACCTCATGCTCTAAAAAGAACAAGTTTTTAAAAGTGTCATATAGTACTTTCCCTGTAGGCAAAGCTTTGATACCCGAAGTACTAGCCTGTTCCTTAGCCAAATTCCTTAGTTTGTCTGTGTACTCCAATTGGGTCATGAGTTTATCATGAATGACCATAGGACTCGGAAGGCCTTTGTCCCTCAAAATTTCAAATTTAGCCATAAACCTGTCAATGGCCACCTGCATTTTATGGCATTTTTCTTCTAAGTTAACCATGAGGTTTCTTTTGGAAATGAGCTTTTTGACTTCTAGCATGGCTTCAGTCCTATCCTCTATACCAAGCTAATTTAGCTCATATCCGTTCTTGATGTTCAGGAAGTGGATGAGTCGATTCGAATCCTTCAGCATTTCACCCAATTCTTTCGTTACCTTTTGGATAGCTCCACTAGCTACCTTTACCAGTTATGTTTGCTAAAATATAACTTCAATTGATGGCCAGATGTCATTGAAAGAGTCAATTATATTGGCCCAGAGAATCTCTTTGGTATGTCCTAGTGGCTTTTGTAGTGTTAAGTCTTTCTCTAGGACCTTGATCTTCTCACCCACCGTTAAGGCTTTCTGTGTTTCTTCTCTCTGCTAAATTTGGGCAAGCTTACATTCAGTTTCTAAGCTTGCCACTTTCTCATTTATCCTTTTGAGCTTTGTTGCCTTGATGGACATTTCCTCCATGGCTTTTACTAACTCTAATTTTTTTTCTGTAGATGAACCTGCTATTGTAGACTCAATTATGACTTGTAGTGTTGTGGCAGGTGGAGCTCTTCATGCCAAAGATGCTGCCAATGTAGAAGGAACTGCAGTTGTTACTATGGGAATGGCAGATGTGGAAGTTGTTTCTAGGTCAATTTGCTTGGACTAAATTAAAATGTCCAACTCTTTCTCTGTTTCTTTCAATTGGTCATTTAGCGTTCGGACCAAGTCCATAAAATCCTCTTGTCCTTTTTATGTTTCTAGAACTTTTGTTGTTTGTGGGTGATGTAATGGTGGAAAATTGAGTTGCTTCTTCAAAGTAGCTATGTCATCATTCTTCTTCGTTATCAATTTTTTAGTGGCCTTTACATCTTTGGATCATGTCGCAACTCAATGATTAAGTCCTCTAAGCACTTGATTCTGGTATCTTTGGCCTGTGAAGAGGCCTTCTCCAATTGGAACTGAGCTGATATGTTATTCAGGGAATTCTGCAATTGGTGGGATACGATAGCTTTCCCTGTCAAGCTGGAGTAAATCACCTCCCCTGTCTACTTATGCAGCTTAATCTGGTCAATAGGATGAGTGTCATTTTCCAGTACTTCAAAGTCTATCTTTTTGAAGTCTGCTGTTGTTCTTGGTTGCTAAGTAGTGCGCTTTATGAATGTCATTTGCATTTTGCCTTCTTTCACATCATAGGCTAACATAAGCCTTGTTTGATTGGTGGGTGCCATCTTTAAGTACTGTGCATAGGTTTGGGATTTCAGCCTCTCATTTCTATCTTTTATATCCTTGTAACTTTCTCTAATGTCTTGGTCTCTGTCAGTTGGCATCCTGAATGAGGACACTTCAAAACTTTACTGCCTTTCCAACATCTGAGTGTGCGATGTGGAAGTTTCTAGTCTGCCCCTAGAGGGAGTGGCATGTCTGCTTCCTTCTCTTTCTGTGTTGGTGGCCCCAACTATTTCTTCTGTGAATTCGTGTTCAGAGACAGGATTTATCCTTTGCCTTTTAATGAGGCTCGTCTCTTCATATGCGTGTGAGGTTGCTCTGCCTGAAGTTGTGGCCTCTTCCCTGTTTATTTTGATGTTTTTCTCCTCATTTAGAGGATTTTTCAGGGCTGGGGAAGTACTCATGATGGGCTCTGGTACACCTATTTGAGTTAGCTCCTCTAATAGGTTTGGTTGTTCTGACTCTTCTTGCACCTAGGATTCTTCTTCTACATGTGATTCACTTTGTTCCTGAGATTCTCCTTGTGCTTGTGATTCTTCTTGGGCCTGAGATTCTTCTTGGACCTGAGATCCTCCTAGCACCTATAGGAAAGAACCCTCATAAAGTTGTTTCTCTAGATAAATTAGGGTATTTTAAATAGCAACTTTAGTGCTATCTCTGTCCACTAAAGTATTCTCCACCCATTCTAATTGATTTGCATATTTTTCTATTTCGGGGATTTGGTGGTGAATGTAGGGAGCCATCTTGTTTTTCTGTCTTCTATTGTGATGAAATCCAAGGGATCATATCTCTACATGAAGCTCTGTTTTAGTTTAAGTCTCTGAAGGATTTTATCTGCTTCTTTTCCAGCTTCTCGGCTATTACACAGAAAGGGGCCTAGTTGATCTTTGATTCTGAGCCGAGCCTTCATTATGGCTTTAACAAAATGCACCTCATCTGAATTGATTATCTTCCTGTAGTACTCCAGAGAAAATAACCTCATTGGGAGGTATCTCGGTAGTTTATATGGGGCTAACTCATAGCCATATATCCTAATTTTAGTGTAATTTTGGTACAAGTACCAATATCCCACTTTGTGTTGTTTTGAAAGTTATAGAATCCTCCTAATATCTGAACTGATTCTTGGAGGAGGGTTTCTTATCAACATTGTCACTATAGGATGTACGAAAAGACATATGAAGTCTGTATAGGGATATGTGGAGTCATACTTATGGATCAAAGGAGTCCAGAAAATCACTCACCTAGGATGACCTTTAGTATCAAGCTTTTGGAGAGAAAATGGGAACTTGTCACCTTTGTAATATAGGAATAGGTGGTACAAAACTGAGGAATACTTGAACACTCTCTCATTACTCATCCTA
Organism: Pinus tabuliformis; assembly: GCA_031772625.1. Classification (NCBI taxonomy): domain Eukaryota; kingdom Viridiplantae; phylum Streptophyta; class Pinopsida; order Pinales; family Pinaceae; genus Pinus; species Pinus tabuliformis. The sequence goes on along the minus strand of CM062810.1, from coordinate 30,915,152 downwards.
GGAAAATGGTCATGCATCCTATCAGCTATGAACTTGGCATAATCATACATGATAGAAGGAGGCTGTCCTAGAGTGAAAATGGACATGAAGGCTAAGATGATTTCATCTATATACTCATTGGTGGTATAGCCTAAGATACTATATATCATTGCTACAATGTCTTGGCAAAATTTGGAAAAAATGGTATATACATATGGGGGAAGATCTTTTGGAATATGTTTCACTTCTACAATAAAATATTGGGACATTTCAACAAGCTTTGTAGTGGTTAGCTTGGGGAAATGGTCTAACAAGTCTCCAATAGAAATTGGAGTGAGGTTTTCCCCTGGTTGTAGTTGCAACATGTTATTGATTAACTCAACAGTGACGGTGAAAAGTATGGTTTGGTTGGGGGACATCACTGCTCTTTGACTGGGGATGTAGTTTGCATGGAAATAGTGGACAATTTCTCGAAAGATGTGCACCTCAGGGAATTGATACTTGGGCAACTTAGACTCCTAAAGACCTATTTTATCAGCATGGTTTAGGTATTGATCTCTATATCGGTAGTATAGTTTAAGAGGGGATTCATGGATAGAGGTGTCCTTGATTTGGAAATCCTTATCAGCAGGGGAAAGGTGGTCCAAGTCCAGGTGAGGAGTGGAAATTGGTCTAAAATTGATGGCAATTCGGGCAGCCATTCTTAGTTCTTGTGGATTTAAGAATAGGGGAGGTAAACTGTCAGTATTTAGGGCAAAGGTGGTTCAATTCGAGGTGGGTTTCAGTTACTAGAGTTTCCCTTTAATTCCAATTAAGAATGCTCTAAAATTGACATGGTTTTAGTGAATTATGGTTTAAATACCTAGAAGTTGAAGAAAATTGGGTCTGAACCAGGTAACTGGCAACTGTGAACAGGCGAAAAAGCTTCAAGCAGGATGGAAGGCAATTTGGGAGCTTTCTAGCGTCTTCAGGGTGCAATTGTACGTGGGTTGATAGCTTGGATGTTCACAGACGTGTGCATGGAATTTTACAGTTAAAAAAACGATAAAAGCAATGATTTGGGGCTTTTTTGGATTTATAAGCGAAAAGTCAATCTGGTGGGTATGGGTGAACAGTAGCCATTTTTTCCATAGCGGGGTGATCAGTGGTTGTTTTGGCATGTAGCGGGGTGGCAATAAGTTGTTTTCTTCGCACATCTTTTGGACACTTGGCGATATTGGAGGGAGGCCACCTGATTCCATTCATTGAGCGCCACGTTTCCTCGGGGGCCTAGTGGAAAGCAACCCATTTTGGGTGAGTAACATTTGGATCTCGAGCCCTTCCAAAATCCACATGGGCCATCAGATGGGGAGGGGAGAGATCGTGTGGTGGTTGGGCAATGGAGTTGCACGAAAGGTAATTCGGGGGGCCCAGCGGCATTTAAGCATGACAATTTCGGTTTAATGAGGGATTAAGGTGGGGATTAAAGTATCGGGGAGGATTTAATTAGGTTTTTTAACTTACTTAATCGACGATCGATTAGTTAGTGGGTTCGGGGGTAGAAAACATAAGTTTATATAATTAAACTGGGGTGGTATTAATTAATATTGCAGGAGTTAGTATATATACGGGAAAGGGTTTTTATTAGGGATTTAATAAATAAGTCAATAATTTAGTCAAATGAGTGGAAGGGGCACCATACTCTAAGAATATGGTTTTCATGTTTTATTACTTTCTGATAATCACATAAAGACTTAGGATATAGTGTTCTTATGGGTTTTTGATATGAAAATGAGTTATGTGGGGGAAAAAATACTTTTCCTAGGTAAAAGTGATTTAACGTTATGAAAATAGTATTATTCGGAAAGATGAATGAAATGAAGGGGGGAATGAATGTTTATGAGGGGGGTTTAGTACTTATTGCCTATAATTCATTAATCCAAGGGTCTCTTCCCTCCAAAAGCTAGAGAAATTCTCTGAGCCTCTTTGACATAGGGTTTATAAGAATTTTGAACTTTATTGTGGGAAATTAGTTAAGTAAAAGGTGAAATGAATGAAATAAATTAATTAATTGACTTTGATATCCATCTGCATACTTGAATGCCCATTCACATTTGAAATACATGTTGAAAGTTAATAACAATGCTTTTTCCTAATCAATCATCACACTTTCTGCAACCTTTCTTCTACTTACCCACCTACTCATCCTACCATTTTTACTTCTCTTTATTCGAGTGCATTTGAGCTAGCAAACCCTTATGAAGCATTTTTTTCTCTTTACACTGGTAAACTAACTAAATCTAACCTTATTACATCTAATGGCTTAGATTAAACAATTGAGCTCCTTTTATTTACTCTACCTATCTAATTAACTGCCAAGATTAAACAATTTGGGCAGATATTATTCTCTATCTATAGACATGAAACTGAAAACATGAAATAGTCAAGTTTAAACATTTGACTATTATGGATTATGGCATAGATTACAAGCTGCACACAATCATTTATTATACATAACATTAAATAGTAGTGGCACTTTGGCTTGCTCACTTTCATGGTCTTTTTCTTTTCTTGGGGTTCATCTTTTTCATATTTTTTGACCTTCTTGTTCTTTTTGTCCTTTTATTATTCTTTTAGGCATACCCTCTTTCCATTTTGTAATTTTTTGAATATCAAAAACATTTTCTGAAAGAAAAGGTATGTACATATTACAGGTTTAATCTTAGTCATTCAAAAATTATGACTCCTATTGGTAGAGAAACCTAATAGTGGCTCCACTTGGGGATAGCATTTCCTGGTGAAATGTCAAGAAATTTGTAGGCCAGTGGCCTTCTTGTTGGCTTATATGGGCCTGAACCAGGTTTGGAAGAGTTAGTTAGCCAAACAAATCGCGCAACTACCTGCCCTTTCGGCAACAGCCCGTAGAGTGCGGACTGAGGTCTCACCCGAGGTACTAGGGGAGGGTGCTGGAGCTAGGTTTCCGCACCCTTGGAATGTCTTTACGTGGTCTAGAGGGTTTGCACGCCGTTTTGTGGCCTCGTGCCACTCTTCTTTCACATAGATCCGGAATAGGGAAATTCCTTAATACTTATTATTCAATTAGTTGTTATAGATCAGATCTACTTGTTACAGTGTTTACGCAGACATTTAACAGAGATAACTAGTGCGCGCACCCAGAAAAGATATAGATTTGCATAATCGGATAACATAAGCATAAAAACACATATCACATAGTAATATCAACCATAAATTAACTAGATCCACAATATTTCAAATTAACATAGTATTTCAGAACCAACTTATCTTTATTCAATTCATTCGCTAATAAATCCAGAGCTACCCTGCGCACTCAGCTGCAGGGGTCCGCACACACAGCTGCGGACTCTCCCAGGCCTCTGTGTACATAGCTGCAGAGCCTCTATCAACCACCAACACCTTGACTCGAACTTATAGATGTAGAATATACTGTCTTCACAGACCCATAACATTAAAATTCATTCAAAACCCAAAACCCTCCTTTCTACCCTTAGAGCCTAGCTCTATTTATACATTCCCATGGTCTTCGAACCATGGGCAGGCTGACTTACTACCTATTATTCTATATTATTTCTTGTGCGGACAATCCTTTGACTCGACATATTACATTTTGTGCTCTTCATATTTCAGAGTTTTACAATATTTTCATCCTAACTTGTAGGCTCTTAGCCCCAAAACTATTAGGCGGGACCTCCGCTACCCAACAATCCCCCAACACAATCATCATGACTCATCTTGAGTCACTCATCAGTGTGGCAAGATGCATTGCCTAGGCTCCGCGGTTCACCTCCATGTGAGTGACACTCTTCATTCTACTACTCCTTCTATGTCTGCACTACTTCTTCCAGCTCTTGCTTCGTTGTTTCTACCAATTCTCACAACCAATAATGCTCATTATGCTCTGCTCTGTTAACACAAAACACCCCCTCATAGGATTTTAGATCTAGTTGGGGGGCCGCATATGGGACCAACTCATACCAATGCAACACCTTTCTAAGTTCGTATATTCTCGTCGCAGTGTCTGCTACAGCTTGTGTTGCAATTTTGCAAGAGCATTGTTGTTATTCGTGAGATCCCAATCCTCAAGGTACATCAAAGATGACTTATTAATTGCAATTCCACCATTGGTCTACGTATTTACAACCTTTCCCTTCTTTTTTGTGGTTCGCCAACTAGCCCATGTGTGAGGCCGTAGCATTCAGACCAATTTTGCTTCATGTCTACAAATTTCTAGCACATCCCCTACCGTTGATGTTGAACTCTGTGCAATGCTCACAACTGTTAACACCGTATTCTTCAGCGAGCCCTACATCTCCATCGGCCATATCACAACCCTCAGGCTTACTCCTTCAGTGTAGATAATGAGGATTTCCATAGAGGTGGGAAGGCACAACAGCTTACAGTTCTCAGAAACACAGCTCGTTCGATGGATGCCCCCCTGTGGTTTATAAGTGTTTCTAAATTCAAATTTGTTAGCTCCTGCCTTTTTTGGTGCCTTCATGTTAAGCCTGTGGCAAATCATTCCAGAGCTGTTTCTTACGCCGTCTCTTAATTTCCCGCCGCTCACTCCCTTTTGCCATAACTCAGACATGATTTCATGAATAGTGACAGCAACGGTCACCTCTCTGCTTGTCAACACAGCCACACAGCCCTTTCTACGCAACCACGACCCTTGTGATAGACCAAATCTACGCGCACCCCGATGGTCATGCAGCTTCCCCCCAGACTACTTTATCGTCCTGCGCTCTCTTTCAACTGGCTGGAGCGGTGAGACTGTCCTTCGGTTAGCTAGTCAAGTGGTCGGTCCACTTGTGTAGAGCTTCAAGTGACTGCCATTCACTCTTCCCAAAAAGGGGTCTCCATTGAGCTTGGCAAGCTGGACCGTGCCTCCATCTGTAACTTCTTTGACTACATAGGGTCCCAACCAATGCATTCAAAGCTTTCCAGGGAATTTCTCGAACTTGCTGTCATATAGTAATACTAGATCATTCTCCTTGAAAGTGCGCACCTTGATATGGCGATCATGCCAGGCTTTCTCTCATTGTTTCTATACTTGTTGATGGAAGCCGGCCAAAAACCATTCCTCCTCAAGTTCCTCCAGTTGCCATAGCCATTCCTCCAAAGCCCCGCAGTCTGCCATGCCTGTTATTGCTGCGATCCACAAACTAGGGACAATGTATTTCATGGGCATGACAACTTCCTTGCCATAGAATAACCAGAAAGGTGTCTGGCCCATCAACTTCTTGCACGTGGTCCGATATGCCCATAGCACAGCAGGGATGTGCAAGTCCTAATGGTTTCGCTACGCACTACAGACCTTGGTCAACGCAGTCATTACCGTACTCTATTGATGATATATTTGGAATTCCTTAGTGAGCGCGCTGATTGTTTCATTCAGAAAGTGTGTTACCCAGTCACTCATTAGAATTTTGGGACATCCAAACCATGTTAACACATTTTCGAACAAAAAATTCACAGCGGCAGTAGCCGTGCAGTCCTTAACCGGCTATACTTCTTCCCATCGGGTCAAGTATTCTGTCGCAGTGATGATATAGCACGCGCTCGTCTTCCCTTGAGGTGAGATAGGTCCTATGAAATCGATTTCCCACTTCTCAAATGGTTGCAGTGTCATATGTGGCTTGAGCGGCATTTCATCCCTCTGCGATGGTTTCCGAGTCCGTTGACATATGTCGCAGGCCTGACAGTACGCTTTCAAGTCTTGATGTAGAGTTGGCCACCATAGTCCTACGCGAAGAATTTTTTGTGCTGTAGCACGACCCGCAAAATGTCCTCCAGCCACCCCCCATGTGCTTCCGCCAGGATCTATTCATGCTTAAATTCAGGTACATATCTATGTAATATTTCGTTGTTGCCCATTTTGTACAGGTGTTGTGCAATAACAGTAAAGTCTACTGCACATATCACTAATTCTTTCTTCTGTTGAAGGGAATATCCCTGCAGCGCAGTTCCCATGGTTAAGAAGTGGATTATATCCTCAAAATGGCCATCTGTGATGTACACAGCATATAGCTATGCATCTGGTATTCCTTCCTCTAAGTTTGTGGGCTCTTCACCGTTCTCAATTTGGGACAGGTGATCTGGGCCTGCGTATAGATGTCTCGACTTTACGATGACTTCGAAGTCATATTCTTGAAATAATAACAACCACCTACAGATGTGCCCCCCTAACACAGGCTTATTCACTAGGTATTTTGGCACAGAGCAGCCAATATACATCTTAAAATGTCCTCTGAGCAGATCATGGCGGTATTTCTGGAGCACGTATACCATCGCCAATCCCTCTCGCTCAGTAGTGGAGTAATTCTTCTCAACTTTTGATAATCGTCGACTTGTGAATGCAATTAGATGATCAATTCCCTTCGCTCCTTCTTGAGTGAGTACCGCACCTAACGTGATACACGACGCGTCGACATGCACGTGAAATTCGATGTCCCATTTTGGAAAGACCAAGATAAGGGCTATTGCCATCTTTTCCTTAAGCGTTTCCAGAATTTTGTTGCGTTCCTTATTCCAGTAATGAGTAGCATCCTTCTTTAGCAACTGCTCCATTAGTGCTGTGATCTATGCATAGCTTTTTATGAACTTCCGATAGTAAGTAGTGTTTCCTAGTGTGGCACGCAGTTGTTTGACACTTCGCGGTGCTTGCAGATTGAGTATGACAACGATCTTTGCCAGATCCACCATCAGGCCTTGCTTATAAACCACATGGCTAAGCAGATTCCCAAAGGGAATGAGGAAATTACACTTCTACAAGTTTAGCATGATCTGGTGCCATCGGCAAGTATCCAACATTAACAGTATGCTCGCAGTATGTTTCTTAATAAGCCCAAATACAGTCCAATCATCAAGATATACCTCTAAGAAGTTGTGTATAAATTCCTTGAATGTAGCTACCACAACGCGTGAGAATATTGTCGGCGTGTTCTTTAGTCCAAAGGGCATCACTATATACTGAAAACAAACCCACTTGGTGGCGAAAGTTGTTTTACTACTGTCCTCTAGTGTGATCTTAATCTGGTGGTACCACGAGAAACTGTCTGTGAAGTAGGCTTCCTATCCACACACATTTTCCAGTACCTTGTCTGTAAATGGCATTGGAAATGGGTCATTAACACATGCATCATTGAGCTTCCTGAGATCCACACAAATGTGAATTTCACCCTTCTGTTTCTTCTCCTGCACAACCATAGGACTCACCTAGTTGGACTCCTCTACTGGTTCAATTATTCCTGCTGCAAGGATCTTGTCCAACTCTTCGCGGACCTTCACTTTGTATTTGGGATTCAACTGGTAAGGTCGTTGCTTAACTAGCTTTGCATCTAGCTTCAGGGTTATCCTCATCATTCCTAGGTCACCGAGGATCCCTTTTAACTCCGTGATTTTTGTTGGGAATAAATCTTGATATTCTTGAAGCAACTCGATGACCTTTTCTACCATGGCATCATCCCAATAGTCCCCAATCATTGCATACTTTGGTTGTTCCTCCATTCCAATGTTCACTTGTTTCGTTTTTAGCAACGCGGTGTTGTCTAGATCCTCGATTACTGGTCTGTGCACCTTGTGACTCTCCTCTATTTCTGGAATATTGATGTTTCTAGGGTGATCCTCAACATCTTCTACTTGTGCATTATAACATTCTAGGGCTTGGCTCAGCTATCGTGACGAGTCTTGCTGCATGATTACTTCTGGTTCCATTGGTATTTTGAAAATAGTGGCCTTCAAATTCTGCAACTTGTCATCCATAGTATCCATCCATTGATCTTCAAAGAGGAATGTTGACAAGAATCCTTCGCGCAAGATATCCCACTCGCCTGTGCCATGTCGGAGATCTATTTCAGTATACCAGTTCCTTGGAATGACATCTAGGGTATGATAAAATAAGTGTACCCACTTCGGTTGAGGCTCTTCTCCATAGGCTTGGACCCACCTGTTAAGGTGCATGAGTGGATCATCATGTCCATCATATTTCTCAGTTATTCATAGTTTTGGCCTCCAAAATCTTATCTGCATCATGCACCAGTAGCTGCGCCAATTTTTTAAGGTTCCTTCATGTGTGCCCCACCAACGCACAGGTGTCGCATGCAATGCCCATCTCAAGACATCAAACCGTTGGTGCTTTGGTACTACACATTCAAACTTGGTCAGGAATTCGTCTACTGTTGTTAGCCCATAATACATCAGGAGTTCATGATCCTGAGCTCTAACGCAATACAAGGATTTAGTCATCATATTGCAGTGTAATGTGGTTAGTCCGTTCAACCGGTTATGCCATCACTCGTCTTCTTCATCTATATCTTCGGTGAAAGAATCTGCATGCCCCCACGATACTCTCCTCTCCTTCGTTGGCTTGACCCACTCTGGATTTTGGGTAGAAATTTTGTAGATACAATCTAATTCATCGTCACTCCCTTCATTGCACATAGGTTCAGTGTAACGCGGCCCTTCAGCCAGATCTAGAAGAATGATTACATGGAGTGACTTCTTCTCAAATATCATTTTCCACTTCTTTAAATTAATAACCCCATTCATATTAGTGGCCCAGTCTATCCCCAACAACGCAGGGTAAGGGCTACTTTCATCCACAATTTCTATTACTTCAATGTCTGTTCGGGTGCTCACGCCTTCTATATCTACCATAATTGCTTGCAGTCTTCCCATGGGTAGGATCTTTTTTTGGTTCGCCATCTGCAATTGAATAGGAGACCATTGTAATGTGGGCTTGCCCATGCGCTCCCAAGTTTGTTTAGGTAGTACATTTGCATCTGAGCCCAAGTCCATAATGATCTAATCCATCTCATAGTTGCCAATCTATCTCATTAATCGCATTTCTCGCCCAGTCCGCGATGCATGCTTTCCCAATTTTCAGACCAAGCGAGGTTCACTCGACCCTGTGCACCTATTTATCAATTCTTGCAAGCCCTTAACTGCCCTATTGTCGTGAAGTAATTTCATGCATGTCTCTAAAAAAGTAGTCAACATTGAGGGATCCCTTTCCGGCTCGGGTTGATCCCTACTACCTGGCGTAGAGACCTCCGTGAAGCTTTCCCTAGCTTCCAGACATGTCTCCTTGCAAACCCCTGCATCTTCCTTGGTTAGTTTCCCCTTTTTCCTCTCCTGTGACTGTGCCACTTCTGAGTACCATGTACATGTTGGGGTTTTCCTCTCAGGGTTCGGACCTCATAATTTTCACATTCTGTGTCGTCGTAGGTTGTGGTGCCCTTTTTTCACGAATATGTACTATCAGTTGGGGCAATCTATAAGCTCATGATCGAATTGCTTGCAGTAAGGGCATGATATTCTAGTTGTGTTGGTACAGTCTTGCGCATAGTGTCCTGGTCCTCCGCAGTTGTAACGGATTAGCTACCCGCGACCCCTTCCTAGCCCCATTCCTCCCCGTCCTTGTCCACGTCCATGGAACCCACCACGCGCTATCACTGTGGCTGGATCATGACCTCGCGCTTCAGTCTGCATCCTATAGGCAAGTGACTGGTCCATCAATAATTGATAACTATGGCAGTCTCATTCCTCATGGTCCACTGATCTACAAAAGTTGCAAAATAGCTACTGGGGGGTCTGGTCAAATTTTAGTAGTAGATGACAGTTGTCTGTGGTGTGCTTTCCTCCTACCTGACAGCTTGAGCACTAGAGCGGGGGTGTCACACTAGGCCCTTCTTGTGCCTCTGGTCGAAATGGTGTTGGTCTCCCCATTGCCACACAGTTCACAAAGACTAGGAAGTGATCTTTATCATGCCCTTCGCTTCTACACTTTATACACCACACTTCCTCCTGGGCTTCTGGGTAGGGTGCCTATTCTTGTTTTAGCTTATTCATTTCCAAACATAGGTTCTGTATCTGCGCGTGGATTTGCTGAACTCCCAACCCTGGATCCTGTATCAGAGTTTTGTGCAACCTCATCGCTATCTGTAATGCTTCAACTTGGGTTGAGATCTTTTGTTGTGACAGAGCTCTTCTCAGATGTGGTGTCAATGACACCACAAACCACGTGCGGTGTTGTGGATCCGACAGTGTCATGTTTTCACCAGGCATCATGGCAATCTCCTTGAATCCTATGATCTCTTCTGTCCCCACATTCGGGTGATCACTTGAGTACTTTATATACCATGTCAGCGCTCAGTCCTGTAGCATGCTAACTAAGGTAGCCTTTTTTATTTTATCTTCTGTAACTCTGTATGCTTCCCATACTATCATTACCGCAAACCAAAATTGTTCTGGATCTTCGCTTCCTGCTTCTTTGAATACCAGCAACTGGATCACGCTCGTCATTTTTAACCTTTGGTTTTCACGTCGGTGTACTATGAACTAGTACTGCTACTGATCCCCTCAATCCTCAAATTCTTTCTCCATAGGGTTCCAACATTTTGACATCAGAAATCTCTTAGGCAGATCCCGGTCCCAGCAACGGAACAATTTGTTGGCTTATATGGCCCTGACCCAAGTTCGGAAGAGTTATTTAGCCAAACAAATCCTGCAGCTACTGGCCCTTTCAGCACCAACCCGCGCAGCGCAGACTGAGGTCTCGCCCAAGGTAGCAGGGGAGGGTGTTGGAACTAGGTTTCCACACCCTTGGGATGTCTTAATGTGGTATGTAGGATTTGCATGTCATTTTGTGGCCTCACGCCACTCTACTTCTGCGTAGATCCAGAACAAGGAAATTCCTTAACACTTATTATTCAATGAGTTGTTATAGATCAGATCTTCTTGTTACATCATTTATGCAAACATTTAACACAGATAACCAATGCGCACACCCAGAAAAGATATAGATTTATATAACCTCATAACATAAGCATAAATGCACATATCACATAGTAATATCAACCAGAAATTAACCAGATCCACAATATTTCAGATTAACATAGTATTTCAGAAACAACTTATCTTCATTCAATTCATTCGCCAATACATCCAGAGCTACCCTACGCACATAGCTGTGGACTTTCTCAGGCCTCTGCACACACAGTTGTAGAGCCTCTATCAACCCACCAACACCCTTGACTCAAAATTATAGATGCAGAACATATTGTCTTCACAGACCCATAGCACTAAGATTCATTCAAACCCCAAAACCCTCCTTTCTACCCTTAGAGCCTCACTCTATTTACACATTCCCATGGTTTGCGGACCATGGGCAGGCTGACTTACTACCTATTATTCTATATTATTTCTTGGGTAGACAACCCTTTGACTTAACCTATTACATTTCGTGCTCTGCATGTTTCAGAGTTCTACAATATTTTCATCCTAACTTGTAGGCTCTCATCCCCAAAACTATTACACGAGACCTCCGCTACCCAACACTTCTGAATTGTTGTGATGTCACTCTACAACTTCCCTTTTGAAATCTCTGCATTATTGCTATTTATGACATAAAAACTTTTGAGGCTTAGGGCCTTCACTTCGAGCTTCAACCTTCAAAAATTCACCATCCAATCCACTCTAGACTTTTGAAAGTGAAATATGTACAAATTATTAGTGAAGTCAGTAACTAGGCTCAATATAGTGTTTGAGCATTCAACCATTAACTGGTCCTCCTTATGCTTCTGTACCATCCATTTCTCTGAGGAAGAAAGCATTATTAGCTTTGAAAGCATAAATGATATATGGGCCTTTCCATAGAAAATCAAATTTCTCATGTTTACCTTTATCCTCTCTTCTTGAATCCCATTTTAGATCTTTGTCCCCTAGCTAGAAATCTTCTGCCTTAGTCCTATCAAAATCCTTCTTGATTCTTTCCTGCACAACTTGAGATCTGATATACACTTCTTCCCTAGTCCGTTGTAAATGAATTGTTTGGTTGATTTTTCTTTGGATGTCATTTGGTTCAACCTACAATTCTTGGAGTTTTTTCATCACTGGTGTTCCCAAGGAAGATGGGAAAACCACCTCCATTCCATAAACTAATTGATAAAGCTTGGTACCAATGGATTTCTTTGTGGTTAGCCTATTTGCCCATAAGGCATTTACTAGCTTTTCGTTCCATGTCTTATTGTTATCCTCCAACAAATTTTTGATGATATTCACTAAAATTTTGTTTGAGGACTCTGCTAGTCCATTTCCTTAAGGGTAATAAGTTGTGGAGTGACCTAGGGTTATATGATACCTATTACATAAACCAATCATTCTTTTAGATTTGAAAGTTTCTGCATTATCAGTGATGATCTTGGTTGGGCACCCAAATCTAGATAGGATGTTGGACTCAAGGACGGTTATTATAACAATATCAGTGGCTTGACTTGATGGTATGGCTTCTATCCATTTGGTAAAGTAATCCATAGCAGTGAGGATCCATTTGTGTTGGACAGAGGAATGTGGATGAATTTCACCAATGAATTCAAGAACCCATTGTTGAGAAGGTACTTCAGCAGATATTAGTTTCAAGCACAAGGGTAAAAGCTTTTTCATTCCTTCAGAAATATGACATTATGACATGAGGTTACAAATTTATTTACATCAGAAAACAAAGTGGGCCAATAGAAACTGGCTCTAAGAATCTTGTCAGCTCTGGTTTTCCAATAATGATGTCCTCCATAGTCACTTGCATGAAAATCTTGCAATACCTTGTCAGATTCTTCTTTCAATAAACAGTTAAGAAGGATACCTTCATGATTCCTCCAAGAAAAGGCATTGTTAATTATGCAAAATTTTAAAGATTTCATTTTTAAAAACCTGCTTTTCGTCCTGGATAATTCAGTAGGAGTTTGTAGATTTTGTAAAACATATATGATGTCAACATACCATGGTGATTCAATAAAGGCATCACTGATTGGTGGAGTCACCATCTCCTCTCCATTATCCATTTCTGCAATAAATTTATATCTAGGGCCCGAAAATTCGATTCAGCCATGAGCTTAGCTAAACCTTGGCCTTTGGTTAGTTTTGTTGGTTTTATTTCCAGGTCATATTCTAATATAGTAGCAATCCATTTACCTCTCTTTCCATGTGGACCATCCTGAGTTAGGATATCCTTGACTACTGCATTGGGGACATAGGCTATTACATGAGAATATAGAATGTAAACTTTAAAATCTTTGATAGCTCTGACCAAAGCAAAGGCTTGCTTTTCCATTATATTGTATTTTAGAGGGGCATCTCTCAAGCTTTGCTAAAAAGGGCAATAGGTTGTTCATAACCCTGATCATTCATCTGTAGTAATACTGAAGCAATTATATGTTCTGAGGCAAATAAAAGTGTAATGAAATCCCTATCAAACTTTGGACACACCAAAACTCATATTTTCGTTAAGGCTAGCTTAGTATCTTCAAAGGATCTCTTAGCTTCAATGGTCCATTTTATGGTCGAATATTTCTTCAACATGTTATTCAATTATCTAATTAATTCTGCTAAGTTAGGAATAAATCTAGTATCTTCAAAGGATCTCTTAGCTTCAATGGTCCATTTTATGGTTGAATATTTCTTCAACATGTTATTCAATTATCTAATTAATTCTGCTAAGTTAGGAATAAATCTCCTAAGAAAGTTGATTTTCCCTAAAAAGGCTTGTAATTCTCTGAAGATCCTAGGATGTTGTATTTGTAAGATGGCCTCAATTCTTGCAGGATCTATTCGAATACCATCTTTAAAAATTATATGGCCTAATAACTTTCCCTCTTCTAACCCAAATAAAGACTTTTTGGGGTTCAAAGAAATTTCATACTTTCTACATTTGATGAAAACCTACCTTAGATAATCTAAGTGTTATTTATTGGATTTTGAGAATACATTGATGTCATCTAAGTATATTACTAGGAAGTCATGAATTTCCTTAGCAAAAGCTATGTCCATGGCTCTTTGGAAAGTAGCCCCTGTATTCTTTAATCCCAAAGGAATTTTCACATATATGAATGTGCCCCAAGGAGTAGCGAATGCAGTTTTAGCCTCGTCATCTAGGTGAATTAAAATCTGATTATAACTAGAAAACCCATCCAATAATGAGATTCTAGTGGATCCTACTACCCTTTGTAAGATGTGATCCATTTTAGGAAGAGGGTAATTGTCTTTAAGTGAAACTTTATTAAAATTCTTGAGATCAACACAAAGTCTAATCTCACCAGTCTTTTTCCTTGTGGGCACAAAACTTGGAACCCAATCAGAGAATCTAATTGGTGCTATTATCTTGGCTTCATACATCCTTCTAATTTCCTTTTCAATAAAAGGCAATAGGATGGGATTAATCCTCCTAAGATTCTATCTAAAACGTTTCTGGTTTTCTTTTATGGGGATGGTGTGTTGTATTATGTTGGTGTCATAGGACTTGAGGTCCTCATCACTCCAAGAAAAGACATCTTGGTATTCCTTTAGTAATTCAAGGCATTTCACTTTTTCAGTGGGAGGTAAGGCCGTTGAAAGTTTTATCAATTTTGGATTTTCCTCAGTACCTATATTACACTCCTCAATATCATATTTTAAGGGTTCCATTTTTTGTTTTCTAGGGACATCATTTGAATCAAACAAGTCTTCCAAAGGAGTTAATCCTTTGGGAAAAAAGTTTTCTTTGAGATTAATGATTTCAGAGTCTTCGTTAATTATCTCATCAATTTCAACTTGTTTTAGGTTTTCTACATCCAATTTTGTAAATTTAGTGGGATGAAATCTATTTATCTTTTCATCTTCTATTTTATTAATCTCTACTTCATCTTTAAAATCGGGATCTAATTTTGTGTCAGTATCTACATTACTATTTACAAATTCTTCTTCTAAAGTTAAAAAATTATTTATTTGTTGATCATTAGTGAATACTTGCTAGTTTTTAAAGTTATCTGGGATAGCAGGTCTGTGCCTAACCTTAGGAGTGTACTGATGGTTAGGTTGGAATAGTAACTTACAAGTGCTGGAAAACATTGCTAAACTATGAGCTTGCATATTATGTTTCCTTGGGATGACTACAAGCTTAGTTTCTAGTAAAGAGTTCAATATTTCTACAACTGTTCCTCTATAAAAAATAAACCTAGGATATTTGGTCATATATACAACATTAATTTGTTTTATAACCAACTCAGAATCTCACATAATAGAAACTCTTATAGCTCCTAACTTTCTAACCAATTTGAGACCTAAAAGAAGTGATTCATACTCAGCCATGTTGTTAATGCATTTGAAATTTAGTCTGTAAGCATGGCCCTCTGAGTCATCATTCTCTAAATTGTATATCCACACTCTAGCTCTTGCTCCTAGTCTATTCACTGACCCATCAAATTCAAGATGCCATAATATTTCATGTTCATAATTCTTACTGTCTTGGGGGACAACATTTTCATTGATTAAGGTGTCTTGATCATCTTTTTTAATCTGAAAGCTCTTGAGTTTCAACAATTTCATTGAACTAAAAATGAGATCTTAGATTAATATTAAGGTATTACAGACTCATGTGCAGGATTTCCCTATATTACTTAGTGCAACGGATCGAAAAGATTGCGAATAATATAGACAATGAGCAGTTAGAGAAACATAACAGACACACACACATAACACAACAAATAATCAAGGAGTTCACCCAAAACTCTTGGGCTACGTCTCCTAGTCTAGGTTTCAGTGGTGGCCTCTCTATTATGTCTTCAAGAGCAGATTTTTTACAAATGTGAGCTCAAATTGAGTCTCAACACAACAGGAACAAACAACAGGGTTTTTCTTGAATCCCTCAAGTCTTTCTCAGTACACAGACTCTCCCTTTCACTCTTTGTCTCTGTTTTCTCTCTGTCTTAGCACTGCCTGTCTCTGTTTCTGTCACTGAGTGGCTTTTAAGCCAATCGGCGCTGGTCTGTTTGTTTTCCCTTTCAGGGTCTCTGGCTCCCAGCATTTGTCCGCTCAAATCTCCTCTGAGTGTTAAAAAATCATTGCTAAACGTCTTCAGGGATGGTGGCCACCTGTTTTGTAACAGAAGGGACCATTGGCACGTTTAAAACCCAAAAATATCATTCCTCTGTTACACAGAGAAATACACATAAAATGTTGTAAAATCCACAAAATTCCTCTCATCGGACTTGAAATATTATGGAATCCACCCTAAACTCCATCGGGTCAACCTTTAAATTGATATCAGAAATAGCTTAGTCATGGTTTCCTTCGTATTTGGGTTTATAGCAAAAAACCAAAAATACAAAGGAAAACCCGACAAAAATTCTCCATATCAGAATTCAAATATTATAATATCGCATTCATAACCCTTTTGGGTCCGACTATATATCACCATCGCATATCCCTTTTGGCTTCTGATCGCCAATTGCGCCAATTGGCCTTATCGAAAATACACTAAAGATCATAAGTGTGTTGAGAGGAAATTAATTTACATAGATGGGGAAGCGGAGTAAGGAAATGAACAAGAAATTTCAAAAGAAGAGGATATACACCAGGAACCAATCCCAGAGAAAGAAGAAATGAATCTCACCATATCGTGTAATGAATTGACAAGAATTACCACTCAAAATCTCAAGATAGAAGGGCATATCATGAAGAAAAAGGTAATAGCATTATTCGATTTAGGTAGTACCCGTAATTTTATTCATTGTAAGATAGCCAAGGAATTGAATTGCCTCCTGTATCGAGCACCAGAGTGTCAAGTAATGGTTGCAAATGGAGGAACAATAAATTGCTTTGAAAAGTGCCATAATATCAAGCTATCCATGGAAGAATATGCTTGAATAGTCCAATGCTTTCCATTCCAATGGGTGGTGCAGATGTTGTACTAGGATTCCAATGGCTACAATCTTTGGGTACAATATCTTTTAATTTTCAAGAACGTTTCTTGAAATTTTTTTGGGAAGGAAAGGAAGTTGAATTAAGGGGTATCGAACGGAAACTGGGAAATATAATCAGCTCTAACAACATGACAAAGTTTCTAATTAAACAACAATGGGGCGTAATTGCACAATTATGTTCAGTAGAGGTTCCCACATTGAAATCATCTATTTTTCCAAATCTCTTAAACATTTTGGATAATCATTTCAAGGTATTTGAGACTCCCAAAGGCTTCCCACCTATTTGTGATCATGATAATGCTATTCATTTGATTCTAGGAAGTGTTCCCTCAAACATCAGGCCTTACAGATATCCATATGCCAAAAAAAAGTGAAATTGAACATATGGTTGCAAAAATGCTAGAGGTTGGTATAATTCAACCTAGTCAAAGTTCTTTCTCTACTCTAGTGGTAATAGTACACAAGAACGATGGATCATGGAACATGTGTCCAGATTATAGGGAGCTCAACAAGCTTACTATTAAAGATAAATTTTCCATTCCTGTCATTGATGAATTATTGGATGAATTACATGGAACAATTTACTTCACCAGGTTGGATCTTCATTCAAGATATCATCAAATCATAATGAAGACCAATGAAATTCCAAAACAAACATTTAGAACTCATGAGGGTTATTATGAATTTTTGGTCATGACTTTTGGTGTTACCATGCACCTTCTACATTTCAAGGTTTGATGAATTCCATTTTCAAACCCTTCCTTAGAAAATTTGTGTTAATATTTTTTGATGATATACTAATCTACAACAAGTCTTGGAAGGATCATGTTCAACATGTTGACAGGGTGCTCAAATTATTGGAGAAGAAACAATTATAAGCAAAAAGCTCCAAATGTTTCCTTGGAGTATAAGAGGTGGAATATTTGGGTACTCAATTAGCTCATAGTTCATCTTATCATCCTCAATCTGATGGGAAAACTGAGATAGTGAACAAATTTTTGGAAGGATATCTTCATTGCCTTGTATCTGATAAACATACATAATGGGTCAAGTGGTTGCCTCTGGCTGAATGGTGGTATAACACTTCTTTCCATACTACAACAAAAATGACCCCATTTATGGCACTTTATGGATATCATCCACCATCCATCACATCACCTTTAAAAGAAAATTCTAAGGTTCAATCAGTGGAAGATCACATCGATCATCAACAACAAGTTCTCAAACTCTTAAAGGATAACCTTACTTTGACACATAATAGAATGAAACAACATGTAGATCAACATCATAGTGAAAGAAGTTTTGATGTAGGTTACTAGGTATTTCTATGACTACAACCATACAAACAAATGTCCCCCAAGTAAGCTAAGAAGGATAATAAATTGTCACCAAAGTATTATGGTCCATACAAGGTGTTACAAAGGATTGGTACTATAACATATAAATTGGAGCTTCCTGCATCTTCCCGAGTACACCCAGTTTTCGATGTTTCATGCTTAAAGAAGGTTATAGGTGGGAAGATCTTGTTTCAAACAATATTGCCAAAACTTGACAAGGAAGGAAAAATCATATTGGAACTGGAAGTATTCAAAAAAACAAGAAATCGATAGTTATGTAATCGATAAATTTTAGAGTATCTCATCAAGGGGAAGAACTTACCCGCTGAAGATTCTACATGGGAGGATGCAAATTTTATACAAAAGAATCCAGGACTACTCAAGCATTGAGGACAACACGTTTTGAAGGAGAGAGGCATGTTAGGTCCCTATACTACTAGTGTAACTCCTTATTGTTATTAGTGCAATCCCCTTATTGTATTATTGTGCCCATATAGTCCCCATGTTGTTATTATTATGCCCCATAGAAGCCCACTATTGTTATTGTTGTGGCCCTACAATATTATTGTTATGTAGGATCTAATCGTATTGGGACCCCTTAGACTCCTATATATAGAAAGGAGGTCATCTCATTTGTATCTTCCAAGAATTGTTCATTTTTGTAATGTAAAGGAAGTTTCCCCTTCGAAGAGGCTGATTTCTAAGTCATTGATCTATATTTTCTATCTTTTTCTGAGATGATTTAATAACACTTGTGATTGTTCGTTGGTCGACCGTGACGACGCTTGCACGACAGTGCATGTGACTCCATGTGTGAGTGTGATTGATATTTACATAGTGAACACAACATGTACACACGAAGTGAGGACCTTGAGTATGACTAGACATGGTTGCAAGCATGACATTAACATCAACATGCAAAAGCTTGGGTGGAATGATCAAGCAAGGTGGGTGGGAAGACTAACACGAACTCAATAAGTGAACCCGAGTGTGTGTGGTCATCAAGTAAAAATCTCAAAGGAGGCTCCGAAATTGGATGCAAGCCGAAATTTTGGAGAGCGTTGCAGCCGCTACAACATAGTGGAATATCACATTGAGCATCAACAACAAGTACTGAAACTCTTAAAGGATAAATTCACTTTAGCGCATAATCAAATGAAACAAGAAGAAGATCAACATCACATCGAAAGAAGTTTTGATGTAGGCAACTGGTTATTTTTATGGCTACAACCATATAGACAAATGTCCCTCAAGCAAACTTAGAAGGATATAAATTATCACCCAAGTACTATGGTCCTTACAAGGTGGTGCAAAATTTTGGTACAATGGCATATAAATTGGAGCTGCCTGCATCTTCCCGAGTACACCCAATTTTCCATGTTTCATACTTAAAGAAGGTTATTGGTGACAAAATCCTAGTTCAAACAATATTTCAAGAACTTGACGAAGAAGGAAAAATCATATTTGAACCTGAAGCAATCATTAAAACAAGAACTCGACATCTACGTAATCGATTAATTTTAGAGTATCTCATTAAGTGGAAGAACTTACTTGCTGAATATTCCACATGGGAGGATGAGAATTTTATATAGAAGCATACAAAACTACTCAAGCATTGATGACAACACTTTTTTGAAGGAGAGGGGCATGTTAGGTCCCTATGATACTAGTGTAGCCTCCTTATTTTTATTTTTAGTGTAGCACTCTATTGTTATTATTGTGCCCATGTATCCCCCGTATTGTTATTGTTGTGTCCCATAGAAGCCCACTATTGTTATTATTGTGCCCTTACATTGTTATTGTTATGTAGGCTATGATTATATTATGACCCCTTAGACTCCTATATATACCATGGAGGTCTTATCATTTGTATCATCCAAGAATTGTTCATTTATGTGATGTAAAGGAGGTTGCCCGATCAAAGAGGTTATTTCTTAAGTCGTTGATCTATCTTTTCGTCTTTTTTGTGAGTTGGTTGCATAAGAAACTTATGAGATCAGGAAGAGGTTATGACTGTTGTAGGTTGGTCACCATGATCTGTCCAAAACACATTTCCTTTGCTAGCTACAAAGCAATTTATTAGAAAGACCAAAAAAATTATGTCTAGTTATCCAAATGCACTCATAACATAGCTTGTAGATGAATGAGAGATGGATTTGAGAAAAAAAACAAGCATGGAGACATTACCGTGTGATGTGTAAGAGTCACAATAGTAGCAACAACACAACAACAAGTTGACCATGGAAAAAATCCCAACATGTGAGGGTAAGAGATGGAAAATAACACATAAAATTTCGAAGAAAATCCTCACTAAGGTGATTTGCTTAAGATTATTGACGATCAGTCTAGTGAAATCTCGAGTTTCATGGAAGGCTTGATTGCATATGATCAATACGTTGACCAATTTAATTTTCTGAGCATATTCGTAGCTCATGCAAAGCACCTGGCAGTTTTGACAGAGATAAACTAATAATTTTGATATAATTCATTGTTTTCTAGCAATTCGCCATGATTTCAAGACCATGAATGAAGGAAATTTGCCACTATTTTATTCTATTAGAAAAATATTCATCATGCATAGGGGATTCTCTCACCAAGTGTAGAAGTCTTTCACACCAGAATTTCTCAATCTCTAAAAGCCAATTTCTGTATACTTCAATTGTTGTGTATGTCTTCCAACGGGAATGTGGGTAATCACTCAAGATAATGAATGTTTTTTACAATTGAAAAAAAAATCACAAATTTCAATCTTGAAAGCATCCAGAGAAATAAAATCCATCTACTAAAGGTGTAATTGAGTGCCAACAACCCCAACTTCTTGAGAAAAACAAATATATGAAAATATCTAGCAACAAGACAATGGCACTCATGGTCCAAGTCATATAGCTCTAAATTCTTTGTTCCAATATGCAACAGTTCCATAGAATGAATCATTCAGCACGTGTCCATAACAAGCTTGATGCAGGTAGAAAAGAAAGTCGTCGGCGCCTATGTGTTGTTGCTTTTGAGCATCTGAAATATCTAATTGAAACACAAGGATTATGTTGTTTCTCAAACTTACAACATCTCTTGAGGTCCACTTGATGATCCTCACACTGTGCTCTATGCTTCCACGCCTTCACTTGGTAGCTCTATGCATCATTCTCCACACAAGTCTACACACACCGAACAATGCATCATTCTCCACAACTTCTTCCTATAATTCATATAGCATCCAACTCCACATTGTTGCACGCAAGAGGTAGACTATTGACTATTGAGGAGCCACATATGGGACGACTTTGCGCAATGATCGTTTGATGCTTTGAAAAAGGCACTAGTCTCTGCCCCGCTTTTGAGTCCATCGGATTATGGTAGAGACTTTCTTTTATATCTCGCTGCAGCAGAATCAACCATTGGTATGGTTCTCGTTCAGGAGGACGATGCTCTCACCGAGCATGTGATTTATTATTTCAGCCGAGGCTTAATAGGTCCTAAACTTTGCTATTCTCCGGTTGAGAAGTTGGCCTTGGCAGCTATCCATGCTGTCCAGCGGCTCCGTCATTATATCTTGCTACGCAAAACTTTTATCTTAGCGACGGTCAATCCATTTCAGTTTGTCCTTAGTAGGCGAGTGATTGGGGGAAAATATAATCGATGGATAGTCATATTACAAGAATTTTATCTCGAATTCTTGTCTTCCAAGTCTAAGAAATCCATGGTTTTCGCTGAGCTAATTTCTGAGCTGCCTTGTGGAGAGGATACTGTTTATGAGGAAAGTTTTCCCTACGAACATCTATTCCTCATCTCTTCACTTGACCCTTGGTATGGAGATATCATTGTCTATCTCCAGACTTCGAAGTTCCCCTCTACTTTCTCCAAGGATGAACGTCGAAAATTACGTCACCTGGCTAAAAATTATGTTATCATTGGTGATACATTATACCGTCGAGGGGTTGATTCAATCCTTCGACGCTATTTAACCTTAGAGGAAGCAGAGTCAGTGCTAAATGACTACCACAGTGGAGCTTGTGGGGGTCATCTATCAGGGCTTGCTACAACCCAGCGCATCTCATGTGCCGGCTATTTCTGGCCTTCACTCTTTAAAGACTGTGTGGAAGTAGTCAAATGCTGTCACCCTTGTCAAATTTTTACTCGGAAGATGCGCGTGCATCCAGCTCCTCTTTTTCCCGTTGTCATCGTCGCTCCCTTTACTAAGTGGGGTATTGATTTTACGACTTGTAATCCGCCTTCAGTGGCGAATCACAGGTACATTATCATGGCTGTAGACTACTTTACGAAGTGGGCCAAGGCCATGCCCACTTATAAGAATGATAGTGACACGGCAGCATTGTTCCTTTTTAATCAGGTTATCTCAAGATTCAGTATCCCGAGAGAGATTGTCACTGATCATGGCAATCATTTCCAGAATCAACTGATGTCTGAATTGGCTCTCAAATTGGGTTTCCGGCAGGAGCATTTGTCTCCTTATTATCCCCAGGCCAATGGACAGGTCGAGGCAGTAAATAAAAATCTTAAGATGATCCTCCAATGGAAAATCCATAAAAATCGGTCCAATTGGCACGTTTTGTTGTATTCGGCTCTTTGGGCATACCGGACCTCCATGAAGACTGCTACTGGGTTCACACCTTTTCAGTTGGTTTATGGGATGGAATCTATCTTTCCGGTTGAATGTGAAATTCCATCTCTTAAGTTAGCTGTTGAGCTCCTTCTTGAGACTTCGAGTCTCGAAGAGTGCCTCCTTCACTTGGAAAATCTCGATGAGCAGCGTCGAGATGCGACCACGGCGAATGAGGCTCACAAGAAAAGGGTCAAAACGCAGTATAATAAATCTGTTCGTCCTCGAGTCTTTTATGAAGGTGACCTTGTCTTGGTCTATGACCAAGATAAAGACACCTTGGGGGTAGTTAAATTTAAGACTATGTGGTACGGTCCTTTCATTATTAAACGAGTTTTAGAAAAAGGGTCGTATGAGTTAATTGATTTTGATGGAAACAAGCTGGCAGAGCCCCGAAACGGGCTCTACCTAAAGAAGTACTTTGCTTAAGTAGGAGTTAGACAATGGCTTCTTTGTACATTATGTATATTTGTACATATATCATCAAGAGTTTTTTGATATCAGCACTTTTTGGTCTGCTATGGCAGGTGTTGATGGATGACTTGGTCTATTTTGGGTTCGCCGATGGTGCTAGTCGGCACACTCAGAATCTCGCTTCTGCAGCTTGGGTACTCTATTACCCAACTGGTCAATTGATGGTATCAAGAGGCGTATGCATCTCTCTTGCTTCAAACAGTATGGCTGAGTATATTGTCGTTATTAATTTATTATCTGAGGCAATCTCTCATGGGATCGACTCGTTGGTAGTTTGTCTTGATTCTCAATTGATAGTGTCACAATTAAACAACATTTATCAGGTAAGGGATCCATGTTTATATCGCCAGTATTTAAGGGTGAGGTTGTTGCAAAGATCATTCACTTATATTAATTATTTTCACATTCCAAGATCTCATAATTGGTTAGCTGATTCTATCGCTAATCAAGCATTAGACTGGCACATCAATCATTCATCACAATAAAATCAAGCATCAAAAAGTCAAACTATATATATATATATATATATATATATATATATATATATATATATATATATATATATATATCATAAAGCATCTCGAGTGTACAT
The DNA here is from genome assembly GCA_031772625.1 of Pinus tabuliformis. Lineage (NCBI taxonomy): Eukaryota > Viridiplantae > Streptophyta > Pinopsida > Pinales > Pinaceae > Pinus > Pinus tabuliformis. Next base: position 30,891,404 of record CM062810.1, on the reverse strand, counting down.
ATGTTTGTCCAAAAATATACAAAATTGGGATTCAAATGCCCATAATTGTGTCCGGCATATCTAATGCCCCGGCTCAGGATGAGCGGCCAAGTAGGTAACTATCACATTGGCCACACACAGAAAAGTGCGAACCCAGTCATGTGGCATGCCAACCACATGACGCTGCATATCCTCAGGAAGGTCCTCTATGGTAGCCATCGGTACTCGGCAGCTCAGTCTCGCCAAGTGTCGCTGGACGTTGTTTAGAGTCTGTTCTGTATCAGCAGCCACCTCTTCAGCTCCTTGGCCGCGCCGTCCATGCCGCAGGAACCCATCTAGTCGTACCGGCCCAATGTCTGGAACATGATCATCATATCAGTCATTTGAATCTCATAAAAAATATTTTTCAAAATTCATCATTATATTTGAAAAATCCAAAAAATCATAAAATCAAAAAATTCTTACCAATCTCACCCCATGCTGCGTTCGGTGGTAACACTAGATCAGGATCTCCTCGGAAATCCAGCCTAGCATAGGGGTAGTCATCTACGGTGATGATCTGCTGATCCCACCAAGTGAAGAAGTCATCGTCGAACACAGTCCTTGGGACCTCCCCACCCCCAGACGTTTCATCAGATCAGCCCACCGGCCCATCCGTGGATCGCGTGGGGTGCTGATGGAAACTGCTACCCTGGGGTAGAGTGCAGGAACCTTTTCGAAAAAGAAAGTACACAGGATAGTCCCATATCAAAAGTTTTTGGTCTGTCCCCTCCTGATAGAAGTGAGTTGGCTCTTCATGTTGGCCAGAAGAGGAGTACACCAGTCGAACACAGTAGTGAGACAGTCAACTGCCACGGTCATGGTTAGCCGTGATGCCTGATGCAGAGAGGACGATCTGTTCACTCGAGCTATGGTGAATAGAATTATCCTCAGTGATAAACTCGCCACATGTGTGATGGAAATTTGGTTCCCAACCTTCTTGGGATGTCCCGGGATATATATCTGTACATAGTCCTCTATCGTGAGACTGCTCCGTGTCCTGCCCCGGGAATGTACTACCTCTCCCCTTCAGGAAAGGCCCATGATGAAATAGATATCCTCCACTTCTACCCTAAGTGGCATCTGATCGATCATAAAGGCTTCCTCCTCGACATCCCAATAATCAATGAGCATCTCAAGCAGATGTGTGTTTGCTTTCATATTCAGTAGTTTGAAGAATTTAAGCAAACCGCATCCCCGTAGGGCATCTAAAGCTTCTGGACTGTTCATAACTTCATTATCCACCGCTGCGTGCTCTCTTTCACGTCACGTGACAAGCATTCTGAGAAAAAAATGATCTGCAACTGCTAGTTTTTGTTTAAAAATTGTTTGCGGCATATACGCGGGTCCCTGTGCACACAGTCGCGTATAGCGCCCGCGTGTATGCGGGTTTCATATTACCAAACCGCGTATACGCCGCGGTGAAATTTTGGGCAAAAAATTCAACGGTGAAACATTAATTAAAAATCTTAAAACCAGTCACAATCAATTGGAAGCTAAGTATAAGAGTTACCTGGAGGTTTTTGAAGACTTTGAACGGTTGAATTTGGTGTACGGGAAGTTTGCTCCTTTTACTCCAAATTTTTGCTCTCAAACTCAAATGGTAAAAATGGTGAGTACAAAATCCTTTTTATAAGTTTTGAAAATGCAAATTTTTTTCAAAATTTTATTTTGTTTGGCCTCATGTGACTTTTAACTTGGGAGCTTGGAATGTCGAGAATGGTTTGTTTTTTAGGACATTTTGGACGTTTTTCGACAGTTCAAGATGGTTCCATGACTGCTGACCCGTCATGGCAGGTATCGTTTTCTCACTGGAATATAGGTTAGGGACACCATTTTTCCATTTCATTATGCATACTAGCCTCCATTTACCGATACATCTGTCATAGGGTCGACCCCATCATGTTATGGATCGTAAGCCATCTTCACTCGCCGATTCTTTAAATCATGACACGATGGTAGAGCCATCCTTTACATGGGCATCATAGTTAGCACCTCACTGACATTTGTTGCCCATGCTGCTCTGATTTGAGTAGGCTCAGGAGTCCTCTGTAGTCCCGCCATGAACTATGCATTGAATACTCATTCCTTTTTGCTTCTTCGCTTCGTTCTGGCCTTATACCCTAGAGGCTCCTTTGTGTTGAGTTGTAATGCTGCATTGCATGTTGACCATTTGCACCTTTTGGCCTAGAGCCAGCTTCACTTGGACTCGTGTTTAAGCCAACTTTTGACCATGACGACTGCAAAATCAACCTTGCATACCTTTGACTCTACAGCTTGACACACCTTGACTCCTGGAAGGAACACACCTTTAAGTGTCACTGACCAGTTTTCACCTCCCTGCATTGAGCATAGGAACATTCCATTCCCAGGAACTAGATCATCTGTTTCACCGACACTCATTCTCTCCACTATACCATAGCATTCTTTTATTCTTTTTCAAGCTTAACAGAAAAAGACAAAAAAATTAAATATTCCAAAAAGAGTGGGAACGGGACAGTATTTCCATTTATTGTTGGCAGCTAGAGTTAGTCATGTCGCCCTTGAACAAAGCACTCAAAACAAAGTCTCCTCCGTTTGGGCGGGATTTACTTTGACTTAGGTAAGCCTTAACCTTGTTATTGAGTCAGTTCTCCCCTGATTGGTTATCTCTTCCAATCATATGGAGGGTTCGTTCGTGCCTCCAGCATGACGAACTTATACAGAGTCATCATATGCTGCCACATAGTCACATTGAGTCGTGCTTTTATTCAAGGGAAGTTAGCCTGAGTCGGCCTCTCTGTGGTGTCTCTTGACTCATTTTTCAGTCGACCATCCCTGGTTGTCAGTATCATGTCTATCATCACATCAGTTATATTGGTCCTTTACTCGTGCCGGTTTGAAAAGGTCCCCATTGACTTCTTGCTGGCGGGTCTTGTCCTTATAGACGACGACACCTTGCTCTAAGGACAGGCCTAGAGCTGCACCCTGGCCCTATTTTCATTATTGATAGGTCACCTTGTGCTTAGCATCGATCAGTATCATAGGTCTTTGACTGAGTGGTTTCCCTTTTGTTCGACACCAGCTTACATTATCACACATTGGGATTCATGCAGTACCTTGGTTTCCATTTGACCCTATTGGTGGATACCTCACCTCTGTGTCAGCTTTCATTATTGGTTGGTTCAGAGGGTTTCTATCGTGCGCTAGCCACATCTTGTGTACGCCGGAAACGTACTTCGGTTCGGTTACTACATCTCTTTCGTCTGATTCCTTCCACATTATTGGCCTACAGGTTACACTCACGCTAGATTGATGAAGGATGCCTTAATGCCTTCCTTCTAGTGGATCTTTCCCTATCGACTCCGACTCATTACTCTGGGGCAAAGATCTAGAGTCCATTTGGTAGTACCTTGGGGTTTGCATTCATTAGTGGCAGATCCTTCGCTATCGACAGTGGGAAACCATCATTGTCTCCTGATCGATAGATTCTTATAGGTGTTCGACTCCAGCTCATCTATTCACACTTGTTAGATTTTACTGGGTACCTTCACGCTCATTATCATTATTGGTGAGTAGTCTCACGTTTCTTAACGATATACATCAATGATAGGTAATCAAATGATTTCTCACATGGTCGACTTCATATCATTTATTCCCATGGTGTAGAAATGTACCACGGCAGTCGGTGAAGACCTCAGGTTGTATCAGCATTCACTGGTTCACTTGACAGTTGCTCCTGTTGTTGCTAGTTGATACCACTCCACCTTATATGTTGCATTCAGTCATGGCGACATTCTATATGCTGGCACCTGAGTTTGCAGTGTAGTACCATCCTATTCCATCTTGTTCAGTTGGTACCTTTTGGGATCAGTCTTTGATATCAGTGATCCATTGCATCTTTCAGCATCATTGATAGTCTTATATGTGATATTCAGACATGTACTTGTTCGATCATGATCAGATGATCCATTATGTATTTTCTGTTGTGTGTGGAGCGTGATTGTTCAGAGGTCTTTGTTTCAGCTAGATGTATACCCCAGGAAGTTTGTACACCCCTCAACGCAGGGGGGTGCGGGGGGGACTTGTCCCCCCCGCGGGGGTCCCGGGGAGGGGGGCGATCCCCCCCAGCTGGGGGGTCCGGGCGCCAACGGTCCCCCGGCGGGGGCTCGGGGGCAGCGCCGTCGAAGCTAAAAACAAATTTAAAATTGCCTTGTAAAAGTATATGTTGGGTCCCTATAATACTAGTGATTACCCCATTACTATTTTATTTATACCCCTTATTAATATTGTTGTGCCCCTATTTCCCCCATATTGTTATTATTGTGCCCCATAGAATCCCTTTATTGTTATTTTTGTGGCTTTATATTATTATTGTTTGGTCGGCTGGATTATATTGTGACTCCTTAGACTCCTATATATAGAAAGGAGGTTTTGTCATTTGAATCATCCAAGAATTGTTCATTTATGTAATGTAAAGGAGGTTGCCCCCTCGAAGAGGCTGAATTCTAAGGCGTTGATCTATCTTTCCTATCTTTTCTTGAGCTGGTTTCATAACAGTATAGTAATTTCTAGTCAATCTGGGTCGTTCATTAGGCAGATGATCTGACGGTAGAACTTATGTTTAGTTTAGGCTTCTTTGCCCTAGAAGGAAACCCCTCTCTTTGTATGAGGGCATTGTATTTGAGGCTGAGATATAAATGTGTATTCTGTGAGCGAGAAACTGAGAGGTGAGACTGTGAGAGAAAACAGAGGATATTACAGCGGATTTGCTGTAGGTTGTGTCTCTTCATTTTTCTGGATAATAGAAAGGGAGGACTAGCTGTTCGGGGTGGACGTAGCCCAAACTGGGTGAACCACGTATATCTGTGTCTCTCTTGTTTTATGTGTTTTCTGTGTTTATATTTCTGCAATATTTTATGTCTTCCATTGCTCCGAAATATATAAATTTCTAACATTTTCCAATCATTTATACTTATATACTTAGTGGATCCGCTTGTACTTGATATGCGGACATGCTTTACTTTTTCTGAGCATGGGTATGCCCGCCTCAGACAATGTTTCTTTCTGATCTCCTTTGGTGGCTTGGCAGGCTGAATTCTGGTGAAGTCCTCCTCGGTTTTTGACAAATTTCCTCTCCATGTACTTGCATAATACATTTCGGCCATCATGTACCCCTTCTGACCCCATATATTAGGGGGCGTCTGTTATAGGTCCAAATCTCACTCTTATGGTTTGTGGTGCTGCACTCATGGCCTAGGGCAACCCCTCCTTCCAGACCTAGTCCTAAAATTTAAAAAACAATGTTTTATCCCTTATACGCGACATTGCCTTGAGTTAAACGCTTGTATATGCGGGTCTGTGTATACCCAACCCGCGTATATGTATTAAAACACTTAAAAAAATATAAAACTCCCTATTTTCAGGTGGAGATCACGGGTTTTACCTGCTGATCACTTGTTAGTGCCCGTGGCCCAACTGTTCCCAACCAACTCCCAACTAAAAAACTACTTTGGGAGAGGTATAAAAAGACCTCAATGGGAAGGCCTAAGGGAGGAGAGAAGAGAGAGAAAGGTTATTATTCTGAGATTTTTCCCCTGACTAGGTCTGGAGTCCCTTGTGCCTTCTACACTTCCCTCATTTGTACAGGAAACCCTTGTTTCCTTGTGTGTTGATGTTCATCCACCATTTATGACATCATGGAGTAAGGCATGGAAGGAGTTTGTTAAAGGCTTGAGGCTGGAATGGATCCGGAAGGAAGCTTTGGTTGGAGCCTGCTGAAGGTGACTCAGGTGAAATTATTCCTTTTTATGTACTTTATTTGTCTATAATAAAAGAAACACATGCCTTGGTTCCTGATATGAATATTCTTTATGTTTATGATATTCATGTTTAGAATTCATATGTAAATGGTTGTTTGGATTTCATAACTAACTACCTTTATTTATAACATGAAGATGGTTTCTTTATAAGGTTTCGTCCATATACTGTTGTGTTCTTTGGAATTGGTTGTTTTTGCAGGACAAAAGAGAAGAAGGGAACTCCAAGAAGGGTTTGGACCCTAAGGGCCTTCTCAAACGTAGGACCTAAAGTACACCCCCTTTACAATAGAATTTGCTTATAATAGCATAATGGCTGTGTGAACGTGTGTTTCTTTGAATAGATAACTTTCAGTCTGCTAGGGTTTCAACCCAAAAAGCCCTAGGGGAACATTTCCCTCCAACAATACACAATCAATTGTTAAAAGAATGAACCTCTGGTTTGCTACAAGGTCCAATTCCAATATTATCATTCTTGTTGATAAATTCCTCTAGTACAAATCCCTACACTGCAACACCTTCCATGGCCTAATATCCTCATTTTATAAATATATAAATACCTAGACTTATAGACTGCGTTATGCTCATTAATATTATTTGTGTGCACAATTATATTAAGTTTTTTCTGGGGATCGTATCGGTGAGAAATAACATTTGATGACCTAATATAAGTAATTTGATAAAAATTACCAATGTTGGGAAACAACTATACTTACAACCAAGTCATTTTTCATTTTTGGTCAGTTAGTTTGTCTCATCAACGATCACTTCCGAAACCATTTAAAACATTGCAAAATAAGCAGGAAGATTTCAAAATAAATTCCAAAAAAATTTGAGGGTGCATGGAAATTGGTTGCAAAGAGAAAAAATAATATCAAAATGACTAAGAAGTTTCTTGAATATTTTCAAAATTGAGAAACAAATTACCTCACAACTATGGAGGCAATGGAAAAATTTCACTACAATGTTGTGATTAGCCATAAAACTGACAGGTAACTAAAAAAATTTCTCTCTAAAATTCCAAGAATAATAGATAAACCAACTTGGTGAAGTAAGGATAGTGCATAAAATTGTACAAGAGCATCTAAGGACTAAATGGCTTCCTGGACCTTCTTACTCCATTGTCTCATAATCTCGAGATTGGTCTGCAAACGCAATAGTTAAAGATTGAGTAACAAGGAAGTAAACTTATTAGTTAAGAAAATATGTGACCATGAAAACTTACATAAAGCCTTACTATCACTACCTAAATAAAGTATGGAAAATTTTAGGGGCTATTATTCATAGGTGGGTTAATTTTCTATGTTTTTTCCAAAAAAACATATTCACCAATTTCCATTTTTCCCAAAATTATTCGCCCAAATTTTATATCATAAAATTATTTTACCTTAAAAATATTTGAATTTTTATAGAGATTATATAAAATCATTAGAAATTTGAATTTTTTAGAAACTATCGCTAAACATTTTAAAGTTTTCATGTTAGGGACTAGTATGATTCTCCAAGGCTTCTAAACTTTAAGATACATTTTCATCCTTAAAATTTTCCCTAAAATCAAGTGAATTCCAATGGCAAGGGTAGAATTCAGTATAATAAGATTATTTCCAACAATATATTATTTAAGGTACCTCTCAATTTGACCCAGCAAGGCCCCATGTGTGATCCTACATAAAACTTTTATTGCATTAGTCCCATACATACCAGTCTCATTATTCATGTCTTTCAATAATGAAATTGTCACAATAATAGCCTGGAAGAAAGTTGATGAACAATCAATAAAGGCCAAACTAAGGGAGAATAATAATAGATCAACATAAAAGAGAGACATAAGCCAATACCTCACCTCATCAATAGAAGGAGAAACCTCCTTGATGATCAAATAAACCATTCTCCTCAAGCCAATGTACTTAAACTAAAAAAACTTTGTGGCATCAAAGAAAACATATATAGCTTCAACCTAAAAAGTAAATGAGACTTGAATCAGAAAATAAGATAGCAAATGTTACATACAACAAAATGAAACAACTATAAATGAAAGAGATATTCAATACCAAAGAACAAACTAACCTTCGTGAAAGTCTCTTGATTAATTAAATATAAAGCTTTGTGATAACCTGATTAGCATCGAAACCAAAAATTTGTATGTCAAACAAAAATTAAATAAATTTATTCAAATAATTGTACCCAAAATTCATACTCTTTGAAAAGAAATACCAACCTATGCCTATCTCCTGGCATTGAGTTGAGGATCACTGAAAATGAGGGCTTCCTATAGGACTGCACCCTTTTCATCCCCAAGAAAGGGAGAGTACCCTATTGAAATGAATTGAGTCCTTTATCAATGTCATTGAAGACTCCACAAGATCTATGGGATGTCATCAAGAGAACCACATAAAATGTATACAAATCTATGTAGGCATACAAAATATGAGATGGGATATGCAATTAAGAAACTTGTGGTCAAGTGGTTAAATCAAAGTACTTTTAGTGTTTAGAAATGACTTCAAAATCTCTAAAAAAAACATGATGTTGCATTTCTGTGGTCAACACAGTTAACTACCACATTTCATAGAAGGGAATGTCATAGTAACCTTGAAAAGCCATAAACATTGCACATCTCAAGGAACAATGCCAAGTCGAAATTATGGATGAACTCAATGGAATAAATAACCCTTGTTTGTGCCATATAACCTAAGTCACCTGAGACAAGGACATAGGATATGCAAGACACGCAAATATGAGAGTCTGACATGGGACATGGAGACCCCTTGGAACATGACACATAAGACATGTTAAATACTACATTATATATATTAAAAAAGTTAATGGATATTACACAAATTGTCATGATGATACAAATTTGATCAAACATGTATATTGTAACATTATGCATACAATCATGATTCATCAATGATACACATTTACAAATACCACTTCCTACTACATCAATGACAAATACAATAAATTAACATTGGAAAAACATAATAAATTAACCATAAAATACAATTTTCTCATTAATTCATCAAAATCAAAATGTATTACATAGATATGAAGTCAACGTGAAGCCTCACTCAGAATGCTAATGGAAAATAGAAAATACTAAACAAAGTTGACACTAGAACCCGAAACCATAAAATAGGAAGGATGAACCTCATAGGTTGTTTCCAACAGGCTATAGGTTATACCTATAGCTCATCAACATCAAAATCAACATTAGTACCACCACTTTTGTCTTCTATGTCCTCCTCCTCTGTATCCAATGTAAGCTATGCATCTGTTGGTTTGGAGGATGAACCCTCTAGCACTAGCACATTAAGATCCAAGTTGGTCAATGCTAACTCAACACTGTTGTCCAAACTCATATCATCAGGAAACACATCCCACATCTTTGTCTTTCCCTTCAACCATCCCTCCCTCTGTTTGTAAATAAGATGAAGGTTGGTGTGTACATACACCATTGTCTCTACCCTGGACTTGTACACTCTAATGAAACTGAAAGAGGGGGGTAATTACCAATGGAGAAATTATTCCCCTTCTCTTTACCCTTCTCTGTTTCCCTTGATTGAGTCATGAATGCTATAAAAATAAAGAAAAGAATCACTGCTAGAAGATTGTGCATGTAAAAACAATGGACAGGTAGACTGTTGTAGTAAAACTATAAAAGAAAAATGGAAGGGAAATCCACTTACTTGTAGCTTTAATCACCTCCAAAATGCTCATATCTCCTTTATTGGTCACTCCCATAATCCCACAACACCCAAACAAAAATGAAAATGGAAAAATGCAGCTAAATTTCAGCTTTTATCAAGCATGTTGTTCACTTTTTGGTGGACACATGTCCAAAAATCATGACTCTCTCTAGGAATGAATCGGACTCCTTGCAGACATAAATCTCAAAATTCAAATACGCACCAACAACGAGTCAAACATGTTTCGGTATCGAATCATGTCCAACATGATGGATTCATGACACATGGGGGGTGGGAAGATGAATCTGATGACTAAGCATGGAACCCAAAGGTAAGGCCTACTTCATTAACAAAAACCTATTTCCCAAATAAAAGAAAATATTCAATTACAACATATTATATTTAATTTATATAATTCCTAGATTACGTTGTGAACCAACAAATTTTGTAAACTCTCCCCTCTTTTGTCATGATATATATATATATATATATATATATATATATATATATATATATATATATATATATATATTATTTTATATTTTGATAACCCCTTTTGAAAAAACCTCCTACATGCTTAACCATGAAATTTAGTCATGCTATAAAAAATCATCCAATAGTTGCCTAAGAAGGGTAGAATCAAAAGCTTAGACATTTCTCCGTACCCAAAACCATGTGGTGGTACCCAACCAGAAATAAGTTTTGACAATGTGATCTGGATATTAGCACAACATAAAAAATATACTGCAACTATCGTACAATTATAGCTATATCCACAACGAGGAAAAATTTAGCCAAAAGTGATACACCTTCCACTGTAAAATTACCAACAAACTGATATAAAATGAACCCAAAAAACTATATACATGTCAGTCATCTAAATTAGCTTTGCACACCATAACAAGCAATGATCAATTCTATTATGTGTTCATATAAGGCTCGTTAAATTGAAATACATGAAAATTTTAACTACGAAGGCATTTGTACAAAGAATTCTATCAGATCTACAAAAAGGGGGCATTGATTCATGCCCCTGAGGTTTTCTCATGAATGCCCTAATGTATGGATTTATGGACATTTCCAACATTCTCTCCTCTTAAGATGGAAATGACACATATTGTAAGGATCAACGACCAGGCACATTGATAAGAGGTTTAAAATAGCATGCCATATCATCAAATAAAATTGCCCGAGGGTCTCTAAATATTCAATGAATGCTTAAAATTTTCATGGAATTTTGGGAGAATGGATAGAAGAATATATTTTTCATCTCTATCATCATCCTTCTTCACTAAGGGCTGATTAGGTGCCATTGTTGTTCAATCAATGGTGGCTGGCCTCGATTCTGGTTCTAGTCTTAAGCCTTCTTAAGGAACTCTAGGATTGATGTACCCTACATCCTCTCATTCCCTTATTCTTGGTTGTCATCCTTCTTGGCTCCTTTGCCATCATTTCTGGGCTAGTACCTATTCCTCTTATCTCAGGGGGGGCTTAGCTCATCTCTGATCTGCAGGGCTTATTGAACATCGAGCTTTGTTCCCACCTCTCGTGCTTGATATCATTAGATAGGGTTATATCTGAGAAGCTAGATATCCAGCTTATCGAAAAACAAATGCCAATGATACTCTTTCTCTAAGTGGATTTTATAGTGCTCATCTGGAATGAGATGGGAGATTACGTAATTAAATTCACTCTGCTACTCTCTCTTCATATTGTGTTCTTGGGTAAGAATTATGTTTGAAGTGTTGGTCATGGAAAGGTTAAAATTTTGATTTAAGGATTGATTGGTCATGTAATATGTTCATAATATAAATTAAATTAGATAAATAACTTGATATCCAAGTTAAAAAATAGTATCTTAAGTTAAATGGTTATGTCTTTGATAATAAAAAATGTAGATATGTATGAAAAGTTAAGTATTTAACTAAGGAAAATGTTTCCTCGACAAATTAACCAACACTTCTTTGTGCACGTATTTTTCATAATGTATTTGACCCAGCTATAAGCCCACTCCCATTTTGGATAATATGTCATCATTTGAATTTAATTCCATGTCAATGTGATCAAAGGATATAACCATGAAGATTCTAATCAACTTCGTAACTCTAATCATCCACTAATATAATAAAGAAGTGTTTAAGGAACTATAACCTTTCAACCAATCTATAACACCCTTTAAATCCCCTTTCAGTTGTAATTTTAGATTGTTGTGACACAATTAAAATGACTAACATAAACGAATGCTTCATATTATTACAATACTTTTTAGGTAGTAGTATTTTAGTTCCTAGACTAAATTAGTCGTTCGTCTTAGTGTTTGTTAGTTGTATTACTTATTAGCTAGTTGTATATTTTAACTCAGGACTAAATTAGTCATTTACTTTAGTCATTTTTAGTTGGGTCACTTAAGATTGATCATTTTTTGTAGTATTTCACTTGGAATATCTCTGGTGACAAACATTTTTAGTCACCTAGTCACTAATTCATCATTTTCTACTAATTTCCACACATAGGAGTAACCACATGCTTATTACATCAACAAAATTATTTCAATAAAGAAATCCATAACCATTTCAAGCAAAAATGCATCATACATTAATCAATGTGTAAACAAGCACAAATGATTACTTATGTTTGAATTTTCAGGGTAAGTGTGTCTGGGACAAGGACTCTCCAACCAACCATAGACAAATGTAGCCACACTTACTTGTAGATGTCACCCTTGAGCCGTATTATAGATTATGAGGGGGGTGCTTTCTTAAGAGAATCGACCACCAATTGTCGGCTGAAATGGGGAGTTCCAAAGGACCTCTTCTTCAATACCACCGGTTGATTGCTACCATCTTCTTTAGCACAAGGAGTCCAAGGCTTCTCTACATCACCCCAAGTGTGCGCATAGTGCTTCACTCCCTTCTAGGAAGTCGAAAATCCATTGTAACAGTAAGGAAATAACAAGGGGTATTCAATCAAGTCTTCCTTTAATGTTTCTTAAGGATTAACCTTTTCCCAAGCTATCCAAGGCTCCAGAGCTTTTTAACTCAACCCACAGACTCTAGGGGACCCAAGCTATTATAGGGCTCCATAAATGACATCCCAACCCATAGACTCTAGAAACCTAAGCTATTACATGGCTCTAGAGACCTTGTCTCAACTCACAGCCTCCAAGGACCCACGTTGTTACAAGATTCCCTGGATCTTATCTCAATCCAGATCCTTTGGGGAACTCAAGTTGTTATGGGACTTTGGAGACTAGCAACTCAACCCAAAACCTCCAAGGAACCTAAGATCTAATCCCCTTCTCTTATGTTCTCCTCTAGACTACCTGTTGATTGAAGCATATTTATTTGTTTCTTTGGTAATGAAATTATTTCATCTTATATTGATTCATTTGAATTGTTTCTCACTTCCCCCCTTTTTGAATGCCTCTGCAGCCTCTTTTTCATTTTCTGTAGGGATTTTTCATCCCCGAACTTTCACGCTTCCTTGGCTTGCATTTACTTCTTCCTCCTTGTTTCCCTTCAATGCACAATCTCTTGTTGGATCTCTTGTCCCTTTTTCGTTATTACTATTTTTGAAGCAACATTGGATTTGTACCTTCTATTTCATCCCATTTAAATTAAGAACGATTTCATTAATTGTTGCACTAGCCAACTTTTAATTGTTGTCTAAGAAATTTAGGTTTATTTCTCTGCACAAGAAAACCTCAATCATTTGAAGCAAGCAATCCTCCTCCCCATCTCTAGAATTTGTGTCCATTTAACTCAATCCCATTTTTTTAATTTCACATATTTGTAAAAATATTTAGAATTCCTTTTATGAGAGAACCATGGGTGGGGTTGTCATGATTTTCTTATGGAGTGGTGAGTTCTTTCTAGTGGTATCTATTGAAACAAGAGGAGGTGGTAGCTTCCAGAAGATACGAACTTGCACACTGGTAAGAGTCTACATTAGTGCAAGATGTATTAAGATATTTTTTTTTATAATAATAAGAAGAACATAGAGACAACAACAACGATGGTTTTTCCCATTTGGCTTTTCCACATAATATTTGGTGTCCCTACGTGTTGATGTATTGATGATGTGTTGCATTTTTATGGTTCACATGACTTATGATTAAATGTTGCTCATGGTCTATTTCTCTTGCCTAGATCTACTACATAATGTGTTGTGAATTAAATGATGGTTTAGTTAACAATATAAAAAAATTAGTAAAATTACTAATTGTATGAAATACTGATTCAACCCCACTCTTACTATTTCTAACATCAAATACTTCTAGAGCACATCTAGCATTTTCCAAACTAGTAGTTTAGATTTCATTCTTGAGCTTAGATAAATTGTCTAATAGGTCTCCAATAGAAATTCAGGTTAGGTTTTGCCCTAGTTGTAGTTGCAACATTTCATTGATTCACTCAGCAGTGATGGTGAAAAGTATGGTTTGATCGAGGGACATCACTGCTCTTTGACTGGGGATGTAGTTTGCATGGTAGTAGTGGACAATTTCTCGAAAGATATGCACCTCAGGGAATTGATACTTGGGCAAATTAGACTCCCAAAGACCTATTTTATCAGCATGGTTTAGGTATTGATCTCTATATCGGTAGTATAGTTTAAGAGGGGATTCATGGACAGAGGTGTCCTTGATTTGGAAATATTTATCAGCAAGGGTAAGGTGGTGCAGGTCCAGGTGAGGAGTGGAAATTGGTCTGACATCCATGGCAATTGGGGTAGCCATTCTTAGTTCTTGTGGATTTAAAAATGGGGGGGGGGGGTAAATTGTCAGTATTTAGGGCAAAGGTGGTTCAATTCCAGGTGAGTTTCAGTTACTAGAGTTTCCCTTCAATTCCAATTAAGAAGGCTCTGAAATTGATAGGGTTTTCAATGAATTATGGTTTAACTACCTTGAATTTGAAGAAAATTAGGTCTGAACCACATAACTGGCAACTCTGAGCTGGTGAAAAAGCTTCAAGTAGCCTAGAAGGAAATTTTGGAGCTTTGTGGCATCATCAAGGTGCAATTGTATGTGGGTTGACATCCTCGACATTCAGAGATGCGTGCATGGAAGTTTACAGTTAAAAAAATGTTAAAAACAATGATTTGGGGCTTTTTTGGATTTATGCGCGAAAAGTCAATTTGGTGGGTACAGGTGAACAATAGTCATTTGTCACGTAGTGGGGTGAACAGTGGTTGTTTTGGCCTTTAGAGGGCTAGCGGTAAGTGGTTTGCTTCATACAGTGTTTGGGCGCTTGGCGGTATTTGGGGGAGGTCGTCCAATTCCATTCATTGAGCGCCACGTTGCCTCGGGGGCCCAGCAGAAAACAACCCATTTCAGGCGGGTAATGTTCAGATTTCGGGCCCTTCTGAAATCAACACAGGCTGTCATATGGGGAGGGGAGATATCGTCTGGTGGTCGAGCGATGGAGTTGCATGGAAGGTAATGGGGGAGGGCCCAGTGGGTGTTTAAACGCGGTAGTTTTGGTTTAATGAGGGATTACGGTGCGGATTAAGGTATCAGGTGGGATTTAATTGGATTTTTTAACTAACTTAATCGAGGATCGATTAGTTAGTGGGTTCGGGGGTAGCAAACCTAAGTTTATATAATTAAATTGGGGTGGGACTAATTAATATTATGGGAGTTAATATATATACGGGAAAGGGTTTTTATTAGGGATTTAATAAATAAGTCAATAATTTAGTCAAATGAGCGGAAGGGGCACCATACTCTAAGCATATGTTTTTCATGTTTTATTTCTTTCCAATAATCACATAAAGGCTTAGGATATTGTGTTTTTATGGGTTTTTGATATGAAAATGAGCTATGTTGGGGAACAAATACTTTTCCTAGGTAAAAGTGATTTAACCTTAGGAAAAGAGTATTGTTAGGAAAAATGAACTAAAGGGAGGAATGAATGTTTATGAGGGGGTTTTAGTACTTATTTCCTATAAGTCATTAAGCTGAGGGTACGGTCCCCACGAAAGTTGGAGAAATGCTCTGAGCCTCTTTGACTTAGGTTTTTTAAGCATTTTGAACATTATTGTGGGAAATTAGTTAAGTAAAAGGTGAAATGAATGAGGGAAATTAATTAATTGACTTTGATATCCATATGCATGCTTTAATGCCCATTCACATTTGAAATACATCTTGAAATATGATAAATATGCTTTTTCCTAATCAATCATCACACTTTCTGCAACTTTTCTTCAACTTACCCACCTACTCATCCTACCATTTTTACTTCTATTTATTAGGGTGCATTTGAGCTAGCA
Organism: Pinus tabuliformis; assembly: GCA_031772625.1. Lineage (NCBI taxonomy): Eukaryota > Viridiplantae > Streptophyta > Pinopsida > Pinales > Pinaceae > Pinus > Pinus tabuliformis. The sequence continues at coordinate 30,875,632 of CM062810.1, read as the reverse complement.
AATCCTTATCAAACATTTTTCTTTCTCTTTACAATGGTAAACTAACTAAATCTAACCTTATTACATCCAATGGCTCAGATTAAACAGCTGAGCTCCTTTTATTTACTCTACCTATCTAATTATCTACCATGATTAAACAGTTTGGTCAGATATTATTCTCTATCTATAGACATGAAATTGAAAACATGAAATAGTCAAGTTTAAACATTTGACTATCATGGATTGTGGCAAAGATTACAAGCTGCATACAATCATTTATTATACATAAAATTAAATAGTAGTGGCAATTCGGCTTGCTCATGTTCATGGTCTTTTTCTTTTCTTGGAGTTCATATTTTTCATCTTTTTTGACCTTTTTGTTCTTTTTGTCCTTTGATTATTCTTTTAGGACATACACTCTTTACACTTTTTAATCTTTTGAATATAGAAAACATTTGCAAAAAGCAAACGTATGTACATATTACAGGTTTAATCTCAGACATTCAAAAATTATGACTCCTATTGGTATAGGAACCTAATAATACACATAAATGGGCACCCTAATACTTCGGTGGGATAAATAGTGTATATGTTGTGGTGGCAAGGCAATAGAATGAATACCTTGCTTGATTTGGAAATGACCTACAATAGAAGTCAACAAGTAGAATTTATATTAATAATGAGGATGGCTACAAATTCCCACTTTACTAAACATGAAAATCCCACTATACACATTATCATACCCACAACTCTAGCCTGAAATTAAAATAAGGTCGAAAACTTATGTGTCCCTCATTGGAAAGTGTTATTGTTTAGAATTCAATTGAAGAAACACTATAATATGACTAGTTCATGTATCAATATGAATTGCATACATATTAATTTAAGAGTTATCAACATTCATACATTCTCTAAATCTAGATTTCTTTTATATAAGAAGTGCAGTAAATCTTGAATAAATCTAAATCCAAATTATTGAACAATTGCCACTAAATTAAATTTGTTATTTCTCAACTATTATTAGTGATTTCTAAGAGTATCAAGTTTAGTATTCATTTACTATGTCATGCTTTCTCATTCTAAATTTGATCAAGAAACCATAAATATATTTTACTTCATGTCATAATTACAATTATGTAGGGTAACCAATTCATCATGAAATATTTTGAGATTTAATGCCACAACACTATTATCCTCAACACATGTTATTTACTTTTCATGTAAGTCACAAGAAATGGAGGTATCCGAGTCAAATATATCTTTCTTTTGATCTCCATGAATGCATTTGATGCCTTACCTTTATCAAGAAAACTAAAATAAAGAGATTCTTTCTAGATTTGTTAGGATTCTTCTTCTCATAAAAATTTCTTATTGCATGATTATCACCTCCATCGCCATTTCCTAAATTAACATGGGCACTTCTCAAGGTACTTCTAGTGTGTGAAGAAACGACAATTTTATCTTCAACATTATTAAAATCTTTTGAAAAATGGATCAAAGAAATCTCGCTATTACTTGTGTTAGTCTTATCATGGGGTTTCCACATGCACTCCTTATTAACAATAGTATGTAAAGAATTATCTTCGATATGGGTAAAATGGAGTTGGTTACTCTTTTAGACATTAATGTGCATGTTCCAATGTCTCTTGCATTGTTGCGCAATATGTCATGGTGATCATTAGTCAATTTTACCACGTCACTTTTATGGGATGTAGTTACAAGTTCAAGGGAAGTATAAACCTCAATCGACCATCTGCAGTCCTTTTTGACCTTTTTTTCGACCATCCTTGCGTCAATTGTACCACATGGATTCATTAATTTACTTCATCATTCAATCTATTCTATCTTGATTGATGGGGGATACATTAAGGCCCTCCTTTGATGAATCTCTTATCAACTTTAGCTCGTTATATAGGGGTTTTATCTAAGAACTAGTAGTACCTTGGAGCTTGCATACCTCAGTGGAAGGCTTCCATGCAGTTGATAGTGAGTTTACCTCATCGATTCCTAGTGAGTGAAATCCATGAGTTTTGGACACCAACACATTTATTCAATGTGTGTGTGTTGTGCTATGTATCTTAGAGTCCATTTTCAACATTGGTGTGTCCCGTCTCATCTACTAATAATATGCCTCACTCATTGGTAATGAGATGATTTCTACCATGCTCGACATCAACCCATTTATTCACATGTAGATTCATACCATCAAGGTTGAGTAGAAGACCTTGTGATAGGGGAATCTCACTCTTATATGGCACCGTTCAAAATATTCATTGGAGTTATGTATCATTTTATGTACTTTGAGGGCTACTCTAGGGAACCTCTCTTCTATGTGTCTGTAGTCCTTCTAATCTATACTGTGACATAGGTACACATTGGATTTTGATGGCGGATATGATTTTTTAGTTTGTTACATGGATCTACTGTGTATGTATTGTGGCCATGTATTATGATTTTATGTCATGGATTCACAACATATGGTTGGTGTCCATTTTTAGCTTTTCTTTATGTCGGGCATGGGTTTTCCTAGCTCAAGGATGATTATCTTATGATTGAGACTTGGTTATGAGTGTGACCATAATCTAGTGGTATTGGATCCATCCTTGCATTTTGATATATGTTTTTGTAATGCATTTCGTCCATCATTTTCTCTTCTAACATTATCCATTAGGGGGGATTTATTATAGTCCATTTTTACCTCCTTATTTAAAGTAGAGAAACCCTAGTTCCACATTCCAACTTGTTAGCATGAATACCCATACCCATTGAGGAGAAGGTCCATATAAGTAGGGCCTTGGCATGTCCCCCATTAATCAACTTGAAAGAAACCGAGAGATTATGTAAATGAATGAAGTCATGACATATAACTGACACACGGATGGCTGACACAAAAGGTCAACAAGGAATGCATATGTCCAACTAAGGTTTAGACTTCCCTTGAACATCTAATGACATGACACAAGAGTAACTTGATAGAATTGACTAATGAGCACCATATGATATTGTACAATAATATAAAAGGCATTGAAGCATGCCCCATAATGACTAAAAGAGTATCTAACTCCAATAGTACCCATATTAATTTAGTATTTTAATTGTCATATATTATGTATATTGATATGGGTACATTTGGAAATTTGATTTTCAAGATAAATTCATATGATTTACCTTAGAAGTAAAGGAACTTGAGCTTACAGGTATCCAAAGGAAACTCCCTAAAGTGATAAGCTCTAATGGAATGTCAAAATTACTCAAAAATGGGCACCAATGTGTAATGTGATAATTACGATCACTAAATGTTCAAACTTCATTGTTTGATTACATATTATTAGTTTTCAAATTTAACTCTAGAAATGGAGCTCAAGAATGAAATCTAGACTATTAGTTTGGAAAATGCTAGATGTGCTCTAGAAGTATTTGATGTTAGAAATACTAAGAGTGGGGTTGAATCAGTATTTCATGCAATTAGTAATTTTACTAATTTTTTTATATTGTTAACTAAACCATCATTTAATTCACAACACATTATGTAGTAGATCTAGGCAAGAGAAATAAACCATGAGAAACATTTAATCATAAGTCATGTGAACCATAAGAATGCAACACATCATCAATACATCAACACATAGGGACACCAAATATTATGTGGAAAACCCAAATGGGAAAAACCAACATTGTTGTTGTCTCTTTCTTCTTATTATTATAAAAAAATATATCTTATTACATCTTGCACTAATGTAGACTCTTACCAGTGTGCAGGCTCCTATCTTCTGGAGGCTACCACCTCCTCTTGTTTCACTAGATACCACTAGAAAGAGCTCACCACTCCATAAGAAAATTGTGACAACCCCACCCATGGTTCTCTCATAAAAGGAATTCTAAATATTTTTACAAATATGTGAAATTAAAAAAATGGGATTGAGTTAAAGGGACACGAATTCCAGAGATGGGGAGGAGGATTGCTTGCTTCAAATGATTGAGGTTTTCTTGTGCAGAGAAAGAAACCTAAATTTCTTAGACAACAATTAAAAGTTGGCTAGTGCATGAATTAATGAAATCGTTCTTAATTTAAATGGGATGCAATAGAAGGTACAAATCCAATGTTGCTTGAAAAATAGTAACAAAGAAAAAGGGACAAGAGATCCAACAGAGAGATTGTGCATTGAAGGGCAACAAGGACGGAGAAGTAAATGCAAGACTAGGAAGGGAGAAAGGTCGGGGATGAAAAATCCCTACAGAAAATGAAAAAGAGGCAGCAGAGGCATTCAAAAAGGGGGAAGTGAGAAACAATTCAAATGAATCAATATAAGATGAAATAATTTCATTACCAGAGAAACAAATAAATCTGCTTCGATCAATAGGTAGTGTAGAGGAGAACATAAGAGAAGGGGATTAGATCTTAGGTTCCTTGGAGGTTTTGGGTTGAGTTGCTAGTCTCCAAAGCCCTGTAACAACTTGGGTTCCCCAAAGGATCTGGATTGAGATAGGATCCATGGAGTCTTGTAACAGCTTGGGTCCTTGGAGGCTGTGAGTTGAGACAAGGTCTCTAGAGCCCTGTAATAGCTTAGGTTTCTAGAGTCTATGGGTTGGGATGTCATCTATGGAGCCCTGTAATAGCTTGGGTCCCCTAGAGTCTGTGGGTTGAGTTAAAAAACTCTGGAGCCTTGGATAGCTTGGGAAAAGGTTAATCCTTAAGAAACATTAAAGGAAGACTTGATTGAATACCCCTTGTTATTTCCTTACTGTTACAATGGATTTTCAACTTCCTAGAAGGGGGTGAAGCACTATGCACACACTTGGGGTGATGTAGAGAAGCCTTGGACTCCTTGTGCTAAAGAAGATGGTAGCAATCAACCAGTGGGATTGAAGAAGAGGTCCTTTGGAACTCCCCATTTCAGCCGACAATTGGTGGTCGATTCTCTTAAGAAAGCACCCCCCTCATAATCTATAATACGGCTCAAGGGTGACATCTACAAGTAAGTGTGGCTACATTTGTCTATGGTTGGTTGGAGAGTCCTTGTCCCAGACACACTTACCCTGAAAATTCAAACATAAGTAATCATTTGTGCTTGTTTACACATTGATTAATGTATGATGCATTTTTGGTTGAAATGGTTATGGATTTCTTTATTGAAATAATGTTGTTGATGTAATAAGCATGTGGTTACTCCTATGTGTGGAAATTAGTAGAAAATGATGAATTAGTGACTAGGTGACTAAAAATGTTTGTCACCAGAGATATTCCAAGTGAAATACTACAAAAAATGATCAATCTTAAGTGACCCAACTAAAAATGACTAAAGTAAATGACTAATTTAGTCCTGAGTTAAAATATACAACTAGCTAATAAGTAATACAACTAACAAACACTAAGACGAATGACTAATTTAGTCTAGGAACTAAAATACTACTACCTAAAAAGTATTGTAATGATATGAAGCATTCTTTTATGTTAGTCATTTTAATTGTGTCACAACAATCTAAAATTACAACTGAAAGGGTATTTAAAGGGTGTTATAGATTGGTTGAAAGGTTATACTACCTTAAACACTTCTTTATTATATTAGTGGATTATTAGAGTTACGAATTTGATTAGAATCTTCATGGTTATATCCTTTGATCACATTGACATGGAATTAAATTCAAATGATGACATATTATCCAAAATGGGAATGGGCTTATAGCTGGGTTAAATACATTATGAAAAATACGTGCACAAAGAAGTGTTGGTTAATTTGTCGAGGAAACATTTTCCTTAGTTAGATACTTAACTTTTCATACATATCTACATTTTTTATTATCAAAGACATAACCATTTAACTTAAGATACTATTTTTTAACTTGGATATCAAGTTATTTATCTAATTTAATTTATATTATGAACATATTACATGACCAATCAATCCTTAAATCAAAATTTTAACCTTTCCATGACCAACACTTCAAACATAATTCTTACCCAAGAACACAATATGAAGAAAGAGTAGCAAAGTGAATTTAATTACGTAATCTCCCATCTCATTCCAGATGATCACTATAAAATCCACTTAGAGAAAGAGTATTATTGGCATTTATTTTTCGATAAGCTAGATATCTAGCACCTCAGATATAATCCTATCTAATGATATCAAGCATGAGAGGTGAGAACAAAGATCGATGTTCAGTAAGCCCTATAGATCAGAGATGGGCCAAGCCCCCCCCTGAGATAAGAGGAATAGATACTACCCCAGAAATGATGGCAAAGGAGCCAAGAAGGCTGACAACCAAGAATAAGGCAATGAGAGGATGTAGGGTACATCAATCCTAGAGTTCCTTAAGAAGGCTTAAGACTAGAACCAGAATCAAGGCTAGCCACCATTGATTTAACAACAATGGCACCTAATCGGCCCTTAGTGAAGAAGGATGATGATTGAGATGAAAAATATATTCTTCTATCCATTCTCCCAAATTCCATGAAAATTTTAAGCATTCATTGAATATTTAGAGACCCTCGGGCAATTTATTTGATGATATGGCATGCTATTTTAAATCTCTTATCAATGTGCTTGGTCGTTGATCCTTACAATATGTGTCATTTCCATCTTAAGAAGAGAAAATGTTGGAAATGTCCATAAATCCATACATTAGGGAATTCATGAGAAAACCTCAGGGGAACGAATCAATGCCCCCTTTTTGTAGATCTGATAGAATTCTTTGTACAAATGCCTTCGTAGTTAAAATTTTCATGCATTTCAATTTAACGAACCTTAAATGAACAAATAATAGAATTGATCATTGCTTGTTATGGTGTGCAAAGATAATTTAGATGATTGACATGTATATAGTTTGTTGGGTTCATTTTATATCAGTCTTTTGGTAATTTTACAGTGGAAGGTGTATCACTTTTGGATAAATTTTTCCTCGTTGTGGATATAGCTATAATTGTACGATAGTTGCAGTATATTTTTTATGTTGTGCTAATATCCAGATCACATTGTCAAAACTTATTTCTAGTTGGGTACCACCACATGGTTTTGGGTACGGAGAAATGTCTAAGCTTTTGATTCTACCCTTTTTAGGCAACTATTGGATGATTTTTTAATGCATGGCTAAATTTCATGGTTAAGCATGTAGGAGGTTTTTTCAAAAGGGGTTATCAGAATATATATATATATATATATATATATATATATATATATATATATATATATATATATATATATATATATATATATATATATATATATATATATATATATATATATATATATATATCTATATATATATCATGACAAAATAGGGGAGAGTTTACAAAATTTGTTGTTGCACAACGTAATCTAGGAATTATATAAATTAAATATAATATGTTGTAATTAAATATTTTCTTTTATTTGGGAAATAGGTTTTTGTTAATGAAGTAGGCCTTACCTTTGGGTTCCATGCTAGTCATCAGATTCATCTTCCCATCCCCCATGTGTTGTGAATCCACCATGTTGGACATGATTCGATACCGAAACATGTTTGACTCGTTGTTGGTGCGTATTTGAATTTTGAGATTTATGTCTGCAAGGAGTCCGATTCATTCCTAGAGAGAGTCATGATTTTTGGACATGTGTCCACCAAAAAGTGAACAACATGCTTGATAAAAGTTGAAATTTCGCTGCATTTTTCCATTTTCATTTTTGTTTGGGTGTTGTGGGATTATGGGAGTGACCAATAAAGGAGATATGAGAATTTTGGAGGTGATTAAAGCTCAAAGTAAGTGGATTTCTCCATTGGTAATTACCCCCCTCTTTCAATTTCATTAGAGTGTACCAGTCCATGGTAGAGACAATGGTGTATGTACACACCTACCTTCGTCTTATTTAAAAACAGAGGGCAGGGTGGTTGAAGGGAAAGATAAATATGTGGGATGTGTTTCCTGATGATATGATTTTGGACAACAGTGTTGAGTTAGCATTGACCAACTTGGATCTTAATGTGCTAGTGCTAGAGGGTTCATCCTCCAAACCAACAGATGCATAGCTTACATTGGATACAGAGGAAGAGGACATAGAAGACAAAAGTGGTGGTACTAATGTTGATTTTGATGTTGATGAGCTATAGGTATAACCTATAGCCTGTTGGAAACAACCTATGAGTCTCATCCTTCCTATTTTATGGTTTCGGGTTCTAGTGTCAACTTTGTTTAGTATTTTCTATTTTCCATTAGCATTCTGAGTGAGGCTTCACGTTGACTTCATATCTATGTAATACATTTTGATTTTGATGATTTAATGAGAAAATTGTATTTTATCGTTAATTTATAATGTTTTTCCAATGTTAATTTATTGTATTTGTCATTGATGTAGTAGGAAGTGGTATTTGTAAATGTGTATCATTGATGAATCATGATTGTATGCATAATGTTACAATATACATGTTTGATCAAATTTGTATCATCATGAGAATTTGTGTAATATCCATTAACTTTTTTAATATATATAATGTAGTATTTAACATGTCTTATGTGTCATGTTCCAAGGGGTCTCCATGTCCCATGTCAGACTCTCGTATTTGCGTGTCTTGCATATCCTATGTCCTTGTGTCAGGTGACTTAGGTTATATGGCACAAACAAGGGTTAATTATTCCATTGAATTCATCCATAATTTGGACTTGGCATTGTTCCTTGAGATGTGCAATGTTTGTGGCTTTTCAAGGTTACTATGACATTCCCTTGGTATCAAATGTGGTAGTTAACTGTGTTGGCCACAGAAATGCAACATCATGTTTTTTCTAGAGATTTTGAAGTCATTTCTGAACACTAAAAGTACTCTGATTTAACCACTTGACCACAAGTTTCTTAATTGCATATCCCATCTCATATTTTGTATGCCTACATAGATTTGTATACATTTTATGTGGTTCTCTTGATGACATCCCATAGATCTTGTGGAGTCTTCAATGACATTGATAAAGGACTCAATTCATTTCAATAGGGTACTCTCCCTTTCTTGGGGATGAAAAGGGTGCAGTCCTATAGGAAGCCCTCATTTTCAGTGATCCTCAACTCAATGCCAGGAGATTGGCATAGGTTGGTATTTCTTTTCAAAGAGTATGAATTTTGGATACAATTATTTGAATAAATTTATTTAATTTTTGTTTGACATACAAATTTTTGGTTTGGATGCTAATCAGGTTATCACAAAGCTTTATATTTAATTAATCAAGAGACTTTCACGAAGGTTAGTTTGTTCTTTGGTATTGAATATCTCTTTCATTTATAGTTGTTTCATTTTGTTGTATGTAACATTTGCTATCTTATTTTCTGATTCAAGTCTCATTTACTTTTTAGGTTGAAGCTATATATGTTTTCTTTGATGCCACAAAGTTTTTTTAGTTTAAGTACATTGGCTTGAGGAGAATGGTTTATTTGATCATCAAGGAGGTTTCTCCTTCTATTGATGAGGTGAGGTATTGGCTTATGTCTCTCTTTTATGTTGATCTATTATTATTCTCCCTTAGTTTGGCCTTTATTGATTGTTCATCAACTTTCTTCCAAGCTATTATTGTGAATTTCATTATTGAAAGACATGAATAATGAGACTGGTATTTATGGGACTAATGCAATAAAAGTTTTATGTAGGATCACACATGGGGCCTTGCTGGGTCAAATTGAGAGGTACCTTAAATAATATATTGTTGGAAATAATCTTATTATACTGAATTCTACCCTTGCCATTGGAATTCACTTGATTTTAGGGAAAATTTTAAGGATGAAAATGTATCTTAAAGTTTAGAAGCCTTGGTGAATCATACTAGTCCCTAACATGAAAACTTTAAAATGTTTAGCGATAGTTTCTAAAAAATTCAAATTTCTAATGATTTTATATAATCTCTATAAAAATTCAAATATTTTTAAGGTAAAATAATTTTATGATATAAAATTTGGGTGAATAATTTTGGGAAAAATGGAAATTGGTGAATCTTTTTTTTTGGAAAAAACATAGAAAATTAACCCACCTATGAATAATAGCCCCTAAAATTTTCCATACTTTATTTAGGTAGTGATAGTAAGGCTTTATGTAAGTTTTCATGGTCACATATTTTCTTAACTAATAAGTTTACTTCCTTGTTACTCAATCTTTAACTATTGCGTTTGCAGACCAATCTTGAGATTATGAGACAATGGAGTAACAAGGTCCAGGAAGCAGTTTAGTCCTCAGATGCTCTTGTACAATTTCATGCACTAGGCTTACTTCACCAAGTTGGTTTATCTATTATTCTTGGAATTTTAGAGAGAATTTTTTTAGTTGCCTGTAAGTTTTATGGCTAATCACAACATTGTAGTGAAATTTTCCATTGCCTCCATAGTTGTGAGGTAATTTGTTTCTCAATTTTGAAAATATTCAAGAAACTTCTTAGTCATTTTGATATTATTTTTTCTCTTTGCAACCAATCTTCCATGCACCCTCAATTTTTTGTTGAATTTATTTTGAAATATTCCTGCTTATTTTGCAATGTTTTAAATGGTTTCGGAGGTGACTGTTGATGAGACAAACTAACTGACCAACAATGAAAAATGACTTGGTTGTAAGTATAGTTGTTTCCTAGCATTGGTAATTTTTATCAAATTACTTATATTAGGTCATCAAATGTTATTTCTCACCGATACGATCCCCAGAAAAAAAAAAAAACTTAATATAATTGTGCACACAAATAATATTAATGAGCATAACGCAGTCTATAAGTCTAGGTATTTATATATTTATAAAAGGAGGATATTAGGCCATGGAAGGTGTTGCAGTCTAGGGATTTGTACTAGAGGAATTTATCAACAAAAATGATAATATTGGAATTGGACCTTGTAGCAAACCATAGGTTCATTCTTTTAACAATTGACTGTGTACTGTTGGAGGGAAATGTTCCCCTAGGGCTTTTTGGGTTGAAACCCTAACAGACTGAAAGTTATCTATTCAAAGAAACACACATTCACTCAGCCATTATGCTATTATAAGCAAATTCTATTGTAAAGGGGGCGTACTTTAGGTCCTACGTTTGAGAAGGCCCTTAGGGTCCAAACCCTTCTTGGAGTTCCCTTCTTCTCTTTTGTCCTGCAAAAACAACCAATTCCAAAGAGCACAACAGTATATGGACGAAACCTTATAAAGAAACCATCTTCATGTTATAAATAAAGGTAGTTAGTTATGAAATCCAAACAACCATTTACATATGAATTCTAAACATGAATATCATAAACATAAAGAAGATTCATATCAGTAACCAAGACATGTGTTTCTTTTATTATAGACAAATAAAGTACATAAAAAGGAATAATTTCACCTGAGTCACCTTCAGCAGGCTCCAACCAAAGCTTCCTTCCGGATCCATTCCAGCCTCAAGCCTTTAACAAACTCCTTCCATGCCTTACTCCATGATGTCATAAATGGTGGATGAACATCAACACACAAGGAAACAAGGGTTTCCTATACAAATGAGGGAAGTGCAGAAGGCACAAGGGACTCCAAACCTGGTCAGGGGAAAAATCTCAGAATAATAACCTTTCTCTCTCTTCTCTCCTCCCTTAGGCCTTCCCATTGAGGTCTTTTTATACCTCTCCCCAAGTAGCTTTTTAGTTGGGAGTTGGTTGGGAACAGTTGGGCCACGGGCACTAACAAGTGATCAGCAGGTAAAACCCATGATCTCCGCCTGAAAATAGGGAGTTTTATATTTTTTTAAGTGTTTTAATACATATACGTGGGTTGGGTATACACAGACCCGTATATACAAGCGTTTAACTCAGGGCAATGTCGTGTATAAGGGATAAAACACTGTTTTTTAAATTTTAGGACTAGGTATGGAAGAAGGGGTTGCCCTAGGCCTTGAGTGCAGCACCACAAACCATAAGAGTGAGATTTGGACATATAACATATGCCCCCTAATATATGAGGTCAGAAGGGGTACATGATGGCTGAAATGTATTATGCAAGTACATGGAGAGGAAATCTGTCAAAAACCGAGGAGGACTTCACCAGAATTCAGCCTGCCAAGCCACCAAAGGAGATCAGAAAGAAACATTGTCTGAGGCGGGCATACCCATGCTCAGAAAAAGTAAAGCATGTCCGCATATCAAGTACAAGCGGATCCACTAAGTATACAAGTATAAATGACTGGAAAATGTTAGAAAATTATATATTTCGGAGCAATGGAACACATAAAATATTGCAGAAATATAAACACAGAAAACACATAAAACAAGAGAGACACAGATATACGTGGTTCACCCAGTTTGGGCTACGTCCACCCCGAACAGCTAGTCCTCCCTTTCTATTATCCAGAAAAATGAAGAGACACAACGTACAGCAAATCCGCTGTAATATCCTCTATTTTCTCTCACAGTCTCACCTCTCAGTTTCTCGCTCACAGAATACACATCTATATCTCAGCCTCAAATACAATGTCCTCATACAAAGAGAGGGGTTGCCTTCTATGGCAAAAAAGCCTAAACTAAACATTAATTCTACCGTCAGATCATCTACCTAATGAACGGCCCAGATTGACTAGAAATTACTATACTGTTATGAAACCAGCTCAAGAAAAGATAGGAAAGATAGATCAACACCTTAGAATTCAGCCTCTTCGAGGGGGCAACCTCCTTTACATTACATAAATGAACAATTCTTGGATGATTCAAATGACAAAACCTCCTTTCTATATATAGGAGTCTAAGGAGTCACAATATAATCCAGCCGACCTAACAATAATAATATAAAGCCACAAAAATAACAATAGAGGGATTCTATGGGGCACAATAATAACAATATGGGGGAAATAGGGGCACAACAATATTAATAAGGGGTATAAATAAAATAGTAATGGGGTAATCACTAGTATTATAGGGACCCAACATATACTTTTACAAGGCAATTTTACATTTGTTTTTAGCTTCGGCGGCGCTGCCCCCGAGCCCCCGCCGGGGGAGCGCTGGCCCCCAGACCCCCCAGCCGAGGGGGATCGCCCCCCCCTGGGACCCCCGCGGGGGGTACAAGTCCCCCCCGCACCCCCCTGCGTGGAGGGGTGTACAAACTTCCTGGGGTATACATCTAGTTGAAACAAAGACCTCTGAACAATCATGCTCCACACATAACAGAAAATACATAATGGATCATCTGATCATGATCGAACAAGTACATGTCTGAATATCACATATAAGACTATCAATGATGCTGAAAGATGCAATGGATCACTGATATCAAAGACTGATCCCAAAAGGTATGAACTGAACATGATGGAATAGGATGGTACTACACTGCAAACTCAGGTGCCAGCATATAGAATGTCGCCATGACTGACTGCAACATATAAGGTGGAGTGGTATCAACTAGCGATAACAGGAGCAACTGTTAAGTGAACCAATGAATGTTGATACAATCTGAGGTCTTCACCGACCGCCGTGGTACATTTCTACACCATGGGAATAAATGATCTGAAGTCGACCATGTGAGAAATCATTTGATTACCTATCATTGATGTATATCGTTAACAAATGCGAGACTACTCACCGATAATGATAATGAGCGTCAAGGTACCTAGTACAATCTAACAAGTGTGAATAGATGAGCTGGAGTCGAACACCTATAAGAATCTATCGATCAGGAGACAATGATGGTTTCCCACTGTCGATAGCGAAGGATCTGCCACTAATGACTGCAAACCCCAAGGTACTACCAAATGGACTTTAGATCTTTGCCCCAGAGTAATGAGTCGGAGTCGATAGGGAAATATCCGCTAGAAGGAAGGCATCAAGGCATCCTTCATCAATCTAGCGCGAGTGTAACCTGTAGGCCAATAATGTGGAAGGAATCAGACGAAAGAGATGTAGTAACCGAACCGAAGTACGTTTCGAGCGTACACAAGATGTGGCTAGCGCACGACAGAAACCCTCTGAACCAACCAATAATGAAAGCTGACACAGAGGCGAGGTATCCACCAATAGGGTCAAATGGAAACAAAGGTACTGCATGAATCCCAATGTGTGATAATGTAAGCTGGTGTCGAACACAAGGGAAACCAATCAGTCAAAGACCCATGATACTGATCGATGTTGAGCACAAGGTGACCTATCAATAATGAAAATAGGGCCAAGGTGTAGCTCTAGGCCTGTCCTCAGAGCAAGGTGTCGTCGTCTATAAGGACAAGACCCGCCAGCAAGAAGTCAATGGGGACCTTCTCAAACCGGCATGAGTAAAGGACCAATATAACTGATGTGATGATAGACATGATACTGACAACCATGGATGGTCGACTGAAAAATGAGTCAAGAGACACCGCAGAGAGGCTGACTCAGGCTAACTTCCCTTGAATAAAAGCACGACTCAATGTGACTATGTGGCAGCATATGATGACTCTGTATAAGTTCGTCATGCAGGAGGCACGAACGAACCCTCCATATGATTGGAAGAGATAACCAATCGGGGGAGAACTGACTCAATAATAAGGTTAAGGCTTACCTAAGTCAAACTAAATCCCGCCCAGGCGGAGGAGACTTTGTTTGAGTGCTTTGTTCAAGGGCGACATGACTAACTCTAGCTTCCAACAATAAATGGAAATACTGTCCCGTTCCCGCTCTTTTTGGAATATTTAATTTTTTTGTCTTTTTCTATTAAGCTTGAAAAAGAATAAGAGAATGCTATGGTATAGTGGAAAGAATGAGTGTCGGTGAAACAGATGATTTAGTTCCTGGGAATGGAACGTTCCTATGCTCAATGCAGGGAGGTGAAAACTGGTCATTGACACTCAAAGGTGTGTTCCTTCCATGAGTCAAGGTGTGTCAAGCTGCAGAGTCAAAGGTATGCAAGGTTGATTCTGCAGTCGTCATGGTCAAAAGTTGGCTTAAACACGAATCCAAGTGAAGCTGGCTCTAGGCCAAAAGGTGCAAATGGTCAACATGCAATGCAGCAGTACAACTCAACACAAAGGAGCCTCTAGGGTATAAGGCCAGAACGAAGCGAAGAAGCAAAGAGGAATGAGTATTCAATGCATAGGTCATGGCAGGACTACAGAGGACTCCTGAGCCTACTCAAATCGGAGCAGCATGGGCAACAAATGTCAGTGAGGTGCTAACTATGATGCCCATGTAAAGGATGGCTCTACCATCGTGTCATGATTTAAAGAATCGGCGAGTGAAGATGGCTTACGATCCATAACATGATGGGGTCGACCCTATGGTAGATGTATCGGTAAATGGAGGCTAGTATGCATAATGAAATGGAAAAATGGTGTCCCTAACCTATATTCCAGTGAGAAAACGATACCTGCCATGATGGGTCAGCAGTCATGGAACCGTCTCGAACTGTCGAAAAATGTCCAAAATGTCCTGAAAAACAAACCATTCTCGACATTCCAAGCTCCCAAGTTAAAAGTCACATGAGGCCAAACAAAATAAAATTTTGAAAAAAATTTGCATTTTCAAAACTTATAAAAAGGATTTTGTACTCACCATTTTTACCATTTGAGTTTGAGAGCGAAAATTTGGAGCAAAAGGAGCAAACTTCCCGTACACCAAATTCAACCGTTCAAAGTCTTCAAAAACCTCCAGGTAACTCTTATACTTAGCTTGCAATTGATTGTGACTAGTTTTAAGATTTTTAATTAATGTTTCACCGTTGAATTTTTTGCCCAAAATTTCACCGCGGCATATACGCAGTTTGGTAATATGAAACCTGCATACACGCGGGCCCTATACGCGACTGTGTGCACAGGGACTCGTGTATATGCCGCAAATAATTTTTAAACAAAAACTAACGGTTGCAAATCATTTTTTTCTCATAATGCCTGTCACGTGGTGTGAAAGAGAGCACGCAGCGGTGGATAATGAAGTTATGAACACTCCAGAAGCTTTAGATGCCCTACGGGGATGCGGTTTGCTTAAATTCTTCAAACTACTAAATATGAAAGAAAACACACATCTGCTTGAGATGCTCATTGATTATTGGGATGTCGAGGAGGAAGCCTTTATGATCGATCAGATGCCACTCAGGGTAGAAGTGGAGGATATCTATTTCATCACGGGCCTTTCCCGAAGGGGAGAGGTAGTACATTCCCGGGGCAGGACACGGAGCAGTCTCACGATAGATGACTATGTACAAATATATTGCCCGGGACATCCCAAGAAGGTTGGGAGCCAGATTTCCATCACACATGTGGCAAGTTTATCACTGAGGATAATTCTATTCACCATAGCTCGAGTGAACGGATCGTTCTCTCTGCATCAGGCATCACATCTAACCATGACCGTGGCAGTTGACTGTCTCACTACTGTGTTCTACTGGTGTACTCCTCTTCTGGCCAACATGAAGAGCCAACTCACTTCTATCAAGAGGGGACAGACCAAAAAATTTGGATATGGGACTATCCTGTGTACTTTCTTTTTCGAGAAGGTTCCTGCACTCTTCCCCAGGGTAGCAGTTTCCATCAGCACCCCACGCGATCCACGGATGGGCCGGTGGGCTGATCTGATGAAACGTCTGGGGGTGGGGAGGTCCCAAGGACTGTGTTCGATGATGACTTCTTCACTTGGTGGGATCAGCAGATCATCACCGTAGATGACTACCCCTATGCTGGGCTGGATTTCCGAGGAGATCCCGATCTAGCGCTACCACCGAACGCAGCATGGGGCGAGATTGGTAAGAATTTTTTGATTTTATGATTTTTTGGATTTTTCAAATATAATGATGAATTTTGAAAAATATTTTTGATGAGATTCAAATGACTGATACGATGATCATGTTCCAGACATTGGGCCGATACGACTAGATGGGTTCTTGCAGCATGGACGGCGCGGCCGAGGAGCCGAAGAGGTGGCTGCTGATACACAATAGACTCTAAACAATGTCCAGCGACACTTGGCGAGACTGAGCTGCCGAGTACCAATGGCTGCCATAGAGGACCTTCCTGAGGATATGCAGCATCATGTGGTTGACATGCCACATGACTGGGTTCGCACTTTTCTGCGTGTGGCCAATGTGATAGTTACCTACTTGGCCGCTCATCCTGAGCCAGGGCATTAGATATGTCGGACATGATTATGGGCATTTGAGTCCCAATTTTGTATATTTTTGGAAAGACATATGTACACTCGAGACGCTTTATGATATATATATATATAGATATATATAGTTTGACTTTTTGATGCTTGATTTTATTGTGATGAATGATTGATGTGCCAGTCTAATGCTTGATTAGCGATAGAATCAGCTAACCAATTATGAAATCTTGGAATGTGAAAATAATTAATATAAGTGAATGATCTTTGCAACAACCTCACCCTTAAATACTGGCGATATAAACATGGATCCCTTACCTGATAAATGTTGTTTAATTGTGACACTATCAATTGAGAATCAAGACAAACTACCAACGAGTCGATCCAATGAGAGATTGCCTCGGATAATAAATTAATAAGGACAATATACTCAGCCATATTGTTTGAAGCAAGACTGATGCATACGCCTCTTGATACCATCAATTGACCAGTTGGGTAATAGAGTACCCAAGCTGCGGAAGCGAGATTTCCAGTGTGCCGACTAGCACCATCAGCGAACCCAAAATAGACCAAATCATCCATCAACACCTGCCATAGCAGACCAAAAAGTGCTGATATCAAAAAATTCTTGATGATATATGTACAAATATACATAATGTACAAAGAAGCCATTGTCTAACTCCTACTTAAGCAAAGTACTTCTTTAGGTAGATCCCGTTTCGGGGCTCTGCCAGCTTGTTTCCATCAAAATCGATTAACTCATACGACCCTTTTTCTAAAACTCGTTTAATAATGAAAGGACCGTACCACATAGGCTTAAATTTAGCTGCCCCCAAGGTGTCTTTATCTTAGTCATAGACCAAGACAAGGTCACCTTCATAAAAGACTCGAGGACGGACAGATTTATTATACTACGTTTTGACCCTTTTCTTGTGAGCCTCATTCGCCGTGGCCACATCTCGACGCTGCTCATCGAGATGTTCCAAGTGAAGGAGGCACTCTTCGAGACTCGAAGTCTCAGGAAGGAGCTCAACAGCTAACTTAAGAGATGGAATTTCACATTCAACCGGAAAGATAGATTCCATCCCATAAACCAACTGAAAAGGTGTGAACCCAGTAGCAGTCTTCATGGAGGTCCGGTATGCCCAAAGAGCCGAATACAACATAACGTGTCAATTGGACCGATTTTCATCGATTGTCCGTTGGAGGATCATCTTAAGAGTTTTATTTACTGCCTCGACCTGTCCATTGGCCTAAGGATAATAAGGAGACAAATGCTCCTGCCGGAAACCCAATTTGAGAGCCAATTCAGACATCAGTTGATTCTGGAAATGATTGCCATGATCAGTGACAATCTCTCTCAGGATACTGAATCTTGAGATAACCTGATTAAAAAGGAACAATGCTGCCGTGTCACTATCGTTCTTATAAATGGGCATGGCCTTGGCCCACTTCGTAAAGTAGTCTACAACCATGATAATGTACCTGTGATTTGCCACTGAAGGCGGATTACAAGTCGTAAAATCAATACCCCACTTAGTAAAGGGAACGACGGTGACAACGGGAAAAAGAGGAGCTGGATGCGCGCGCATCTTCCGAGTAAAAATTTGACAAGGGTGACAGCGTTTGACTGCTTCCACACAGTCTTTAAAGAGTGAAGGCCAGAAATAGCCGGCACATGAGATGCGCTGGGCTGTAGCAAGCCCTGATAGATGACCCCCACAAGCTCCACTGTGGTAGTCATTTAGCACTGACTCTGCTTCCTCTAAGGTTAAATAGCACCGAAGGATTGAATCAACCCCTCGACGGTATAATGTATCACCAATGATAACATAATTTTTAGCCAGGTGACGTAATTTTCGACGTTCATCCTTGGAGAAAGTAGAGGGGAACTTTGATGTCTGGAGATAGACAATGATATCTCCATACCAAGGGTCAAGTGAGGAGATGAGGAATAGATGTTCGTCAGGAAAAATTTCCTCATAAAAAGTATCCTCTCCACAAGGCAGCTCAGAAATTAGCTCAGCGAAAACCATGGATTTCTTAGACTTGGAAGACAAGAATTCGAGATCAAATTCTTGTAATATGACTATCCATCGATTATATTTGCCCCCAATCACTCACCTACTAAGGACAAACTGAAATGGATTGACCGCCGCTAAGACAAAAGTTTTGCGTAGCAAGATATAATGACGGAGCCGCTGGACAGCATGGATAGCTGCCAAGGCCAACTTCTCAACCGGAGAATAGCGAAGTTTAGGACCTATTAAGCCTCGGCTCAAATAATAAATCACATGCTCAGTGAGAGCATCATCCTCCTGAACGAGAACCATACCAATGGTTGATTTTGCTACAGCGAGATATAAAAGGAAGTCTCTACCATAATCCGGTGGACTCAAAAGCGGGGCAGAGACTAGTGCCTTTTTCAAAGCATCAAACGATCGTTGCGCAAAGTCTTCCCCCTTTCCAAACTTAATCTAATTAGCTCAAAAAATAGAAAGACTTGAACTTAAGACCTCTATTCTCATAAAGTAGCTTTGGACTAAGTGAGCTAGATTAAAAGGTTAGTAATTTTTGAAAAAGAGGAAGGGTTTTTTTTTTTATAGTCAGTGAAGCTTTGGGGTGCATGCTTACTTGAGAAATCTCTTTCTTGCATACAAAACAAAAACACAAAACCCAACATGTAAATATTGAAAAAAACAAACCTTACACCTTGAAGTTAGCTTTACCTGGAAACTAAATATTTTCCTCGATGTTTCTGATTTTTCGAGATCACACTAAGGCGTGGCGGAAAAGAGCATCCACATGAGAAAAAAATTCTTCCTTTTTGTTTCTAATTTTCCTAGATCATATAGAGTCACGGGGAAAATAGCATACACATAAATGAATGGTATAGATTTGGTAATAAAAAAAAACAAAGAGCTAAATGAACCGAAATAAATAGAGAGAAAATAACTAAAAACTGCAAATAAACACTATATACCTCCAGATCTTAAAAATGACGTAGCTAGGGCTACCGAGAACCTTTTCATGTCAAACGAAAGGGGTTCTTCATTGGGACATATCCTCCTAACACAATAGAGTAGTCCTCTCGGCTCGAAAGCAATTAATAATAGTAGATCTAGAAAACGATAGTCGGATGCAGTTCTACTGGCTTTAGATTTGGATCACCAATAGATGCGGCCCTCAAATATCTCTGATACCATGTCAGAATTTATAGGGTAAGTTCCTTAGACAGAACACCAATGGACACCACTCACAAATAGATCATAGATCAATACACCAATATTGTTGACGTGGTTAAAACCCTAAAAGAGGGAAACAGTCTACAACCTGAGCCAACGGGGCCACTTCAGGCAATTTACTAATAAAAAAGTGAAAATTTACATAAGCTTCTCTCATGAATGGTTACCCTACAAATGACTCTCCATGCTCTTTAAATAGAGATCATGGACCAATCGGGTGTCAAGCCATCGAGTAAGTGTCTGTAATATCAAGGAGAGAATGAATCGTCAGATCACTACATATCGTGAATGTCGGATTGTAAGTTACAAAAGTACATAATAAAGAAACACACTTTACCTAACTCTACACTAGACCAAGTTATACTTAACTATTTCCTATGTGTCGGAATATCCTAACAAGTAGATGCTTTGAGGGATGAAAATTTTAGATAGAACATCAAGCAGATCCATCTAGATGTACAAGAAACACAAGAAAATTCATAGGAGAAGTATAAGGCCAAGCATGACCAACACAGAATAGATAATTCATTCAAGGTGGGAGAAAAATTATGGATACAGTTGAACAAGGAGAGGTTGTAGCGGCCTAGTAAGAAAACTAAGATACTGAGGTATGGCATTTTTGAGATAGTGGAAAAGGTAGGTGATAATGCCTATCAACTCAGTTTACCACCATATATGCACATTTTCTTAGTTGTGAATGTAGATAATTTGAAAATCTATGAGCCTTCTATGCTAGATTAGGAAGAGGAACAGGTCCTACATTCTGTGGAGGATTTCGCACCAGATGCTCAGCTAGAGTTGACAGAAGATACATTTTTATAGAAGAGGTCTAGAACTACAAGATAGGGGCAGCATGACCTTTGGCAGATTAGATTGAAGGGACAACTTCCAAGCAAAGCTAAATGATACATCAGAGAGAAGGTGGAGGAAATATTTCCTCACATCATTCAGTAGAACCTTTTTTGGGACCAAAATCCTCCAAAAATGGGGAGATGTGATCTAGATTGGATCCTTATATTTTTTTTCATCCATATCGATCCATTTGGAGTGGAAAAAGTGGAGGAATCAGATCACAGGACTGTTTTTACTGGTGGTTCCCAGTTTGGAAAAATAGGGTCTGAAACCTTCTGGGAGAATTTTGAGGCATCATACGACACTTTTTGGGGGTAAAAATTTTCCGCTTTTGTGCTGCACAATTTCATTCTATTTTATACATAGATATATTTCCAATGACGCAAGAAGCACATCAATCATAGCTTGTATGCAAAAGTTATGCCACTCAGAAATTGACCTTCCTGTTTTTACACCTATAGTTCGGGAGGATGCCACATCATCCCCCATTATGCATGGAAAATGGGTTATCCATGTGATTATGATGTAAAATACTCTAGAAAAATCTATATTGTAACTCTACTTAAGAATTGATGTAGTCAAAATTAACCACTAGTAGGCTATCAGACTATGTTATAATGATCCAAAATGGATCTTGGATAGACTTCTACGTCTAAAGTGTTCCTCACAGAGGAAAATGAAATTCCAAGGATGCTCTTGGAAATAGTCCCATTTCATAGATCTTTTGATTCTAAATCTACTGCAATTTGAATGGGCTAAAATGGACTTCGGATGAAGAAGTTATTGCAAAAAGAAGTTTGCCTTTGTCCTTTCAAAAGGAGGCAATTTCTTATAAATGGTACTTAAGGGAAAAAGTTTTTTAAAACATAAAATCCCTTAGAATCCGTCAGATCACATTCCTTTATCGCATCGCAATAAACTAATGTTCAAGGACTTAAAACAGGTGCAAAGGCCTTCAACAGACCTGATGGATTTATACATCAAACAAGTGAAACTTTTGAGTTTTGAAAGGAAGGCAGTAAATGGTATTTCGGGCAGGCTTCAAGTAGTAAGCAGTAATGGATGGGCTTTGGCCGAATCTATAAATTTACTGATGCATGGCACTGCAGGGGAGAAAGGAAACCACTTTTTCAAGTGGTTAATCCCCATGTAAGTTAGGCGCCTGAAATGGATTGCCAACCTTAGGATTAGGGGTCGTGGATCAACGGTCAGGATCTTATCGGCAGATCAACGATCAACATGACCAAAGGGAAGACCCCCAGGGCCGTTACGATAGAAATATGCGATATTCAGATGTTTCGATGGGCCGATCGGTGATATCAGCAATTAGCGATCGGCAAAGGCCTGATACCAAGGCCAATGCACATGCGATTTGCGATAGTGATATGCCGATAGAAGGCAAACACGATAAGAATTATCGACGCGATTTCATATGTTTTGAAATCCAGATTTTCGGATTTTCTGTGTATTATTAGAGTATTGGGTTTTTTTGGCCATTATGCCATGCGACAGAAATTTTCGATAGAATGGAGGACTGATGGGTTTATAGATGTGATTCTATAATATTTGAAGTCTAGGATAAAGGCCAATGATGTGTTTGTGTGTGTTTTCCTGTGTATTTCCGTTATTTGGCTATTTTGGCCAGAGGAAGGAAAATCGATGGGGTTTCCCATGCTGACAGTTCCTCTCCATTGTAAACGGATTCTTGTGGTGAAATAGTTAGGTTTTCCATGATGGAGGATTGTAACTGATGCCAGAAAAATACACAAAGAGAACAAATGTTGAAGGTAGCTGAAGGTTGTCAAAGGTGGCTGGAGAGGTTGTTGGAAGGTTGTCGAGAGTCTCTTGGAGGTCAAGCAAATTACAGAGGCACACAGAGGCCGAGAGAAGCTCATAAGAGCCAGAGCCAAAGCCGAGAGCCAGAGCCGAGAGCCATAGCCAGAGCCAAAGCCAGAGCCAGAGCCAGAGAGCTCAAAACACATTTCTAAGAGCCATGGAGCCATAATGAAGCTGCATAACAACAAAGAGATCAAATGATCTAGCTTTTGTTGGTGTCCAGAGTGTGTTGAAGATAAAAGAAGGCATTTCAGAGACAGTTAAGAGAATTCTGAGGGAGTTGGTGCAAGCTAGAGAAAGATCACTCAAAGCGCTGATTGAAGGAGTCAAGTCTAAAGAAGACTATATCTAATAGCAGAGTGAGGATAGCCAGTAGGATAAGATGGAATTCTAAATCCATAGGTTCATTGTAAACCAATGGAGTTGAGTGTGGGCCTTGTAAAAAGATTTTAGCCATAATCCTAAAGAGCCTAGCTGAGTTGATTAGAGCTTAAGGAGATGTAGCCCAAGATATTAGGGTGAACTCCATATTATATTGCTGCTATGTGTGATTGCTTATTGTTGCATTGAATTTGTTGCTTTATTTACTATTATATGTATTTTATATCAGTTTAAGAAAATGAATTTAAGGCACATGATCAATTAAAAACAAATACAAGCATACACCTATTTTCAAGCACTTTTAATTCCGCAGTTGGTTAATCATAAGGTCTTGGAAATATTTAATCTTTGGAAGTGGGAGAGGTTCTTATAAGCTGACAAGAAGCCTTTAGTGCCCCATATTCAGATCATGTGGTATCAGAGCCTAAGTTTGATTAACCCCACTTTTAAAGAAGGTGATATCAAAGCAGGTTATACGAGAGCAAGTGGTATCAGATTAGAATGCTTGATTGACAGAGCAAAGATTGCTTGTCTAAAAGGTGTTTAAATAATCAGAGGTTGATTGTATGCTTGTTTGCAGACTAACTATTGTTTTAATTTGCAGAGGTGAAGGGAAAGCTATTGTTAGCTAATTCCAGGAGAGGACAAGAAGGAAGAAGGGTTGAAGGAATTCTTCTCATGCCAAAGGACCTCAAAGCAATCGTTGAAGCACAAGAGGTTTGTTGCAAAACGTTTCTTGAATAAGCTCTTTGTTAATCTTGTTTGAAGTTCTTTTGTTCATTTGCATAATGACAGCTTCTACAAGTGAGTCCTCAAATTCCTCATTCATCACAAGATTCTTTGATGGAGAAGGTGAGAGAAATGTATGAGGATGGAAGAAGGAGCAACATACTTATAGAGCAGTTGAATTCCGTGGAGGAAGAGAAGTAGTTGCTTTTTGGCAAATTGCAGGAAATGGAGAGGCAAATTCATATTGCAAATATGAATCTGAAAAGGATGCATGAGTTGGAGACACAACTCTTTGTTGCCAAAGAAGCCTTAGTCAAGTATCAGCTTGAACAAGAGGTAAAAAAATTCCTATTTGTCTTAAAATTGTTCTAAGAATACTTATATTGGTTCTTTTGAAAAACATACCAGAGGCATAGGTTCCAAGCTAATGTCCAAGATGGGATATGAAGGAAAAGGCTTGGGCAAACATGCATAGGGTATTGTTGAACCAATAATAGTTGAGGAAAGGCCTAAGTATTTGGGTCTTGCCTATGGACAAGCTTATGGGGAGAGTTCCAAAGCTGCAATGAAGGCCATTGAAACAATTCCAAGAAGGAGTTTCATTTCAGGTCTTCTACCTCAAGAGTGTAAAGATTGTATTCATGGAAAATGCAATAGCTTGAAACATCATTTGCATGATGCAGGTGTTCATAAGCATACACTTGAACCAGAGAGTTGTGGAAGATCTGATAGCATTGAAGAGATTGATGGTGTTCCAAAGGGAGCCACTTCTTCATTTGATTCACCACCTCATGAAGGAAATAAAGGTGAAAGAGAAAGGTATAAATCTGGTTCTAAACATTTTCCTTTTGATTATGTTCAGCATGGTAAATTTCCATATAAGTATGGGAAAAGAATTGCATGTTCCTTTTGTGGTTTGGATAACCATAATATTTTTAAATGTTGGAAGAGAATGGCCACATACAGGAAAATTTTGAAGGAAAGGAAGCAAGAAGCCAAAGGTCCATTGGACAAGGCAAATCATGCTATTAAGAGGATGCACATGTGTTTCACTTACTACCATAAGCAAGGACATCTTGTTGCAAAATGTCGGACTCTGAATCCAAAAATGCTTCCACGAAACTTGAAGAAGGTGGAAAGAGAAAATGGTAGGAATGGAAAGGAAGATTCCATGAATGATTTGTTTTAGGATGATTCACATGTGGATGATGATGTGCAGACAAAGGTAACACCTGTGAAATGGATTGCTAAGAAATGGTTAGAGTTCTTATCCAATTAAAGATTGCATGTGTTTTGATTTGATGCATCTATTTGCATTTCTTTGTTAATGGAATGTAATTTGCAGGATTTTACCAAGAAGGTGAATGGAAAAGTTGAGTAGGAGACTCACTTTGTTGCTGCAACATTATATTCAGTGCAACTTCGAAAGTACAGTGTGCTTAAGCAAGAGTTGAATGATGAAATGCATGCATGAGAATGATGTGCATGAACACAGGGATGTTCATGTTTCGTTGTATTTGAACATATATCTGTAATTAACTTGAAGGGTTGATTGCTATGTTGTAAACATGCATGTAATATTGACTTGAGAATAGTTGATTTGGTCTCCAAGATGGAGATAATGATGAAGTGTTTCATCTTTTGAAAAAGAGTCGTAGAGGTCTTTTTCTACATGCTTGACTTGAAGGGTCATTTGCTTTAAAGGCATGTTTTGTGGGCTTGGTATATAGTCCATAATTTGTATGCAGATGTAAGACATGGAGGTAATTCACAAGATGTGAAAATCTGTTTCTTTTGTTGAAGCAAATGTCTAGGCCATCCAGTTGTTGTCTGTATTTCTGTTGTTATTAATAGTTGTTGTTGACAGCTTGTCAAACAGGTAAAAATGAAATTTTTATGAAGCAGATGTAACTTCACATTTGTTTAAGCCACCTTGGATCAATGATCAAGGAGAGAATTTTAAAATACCTTTTGTGACCATCTCAGTAGGAGTTTTTCATGAAGTCAAGGAGGAAAAGAGTTTTTCCCAAGAGGACCAGAACATCCAGGAAGGAAAGTGGTCAAAGGCTTTGGTACAGAGGCACTATGCAAGGCAAGTGTATGGAGGCTGAAAGAAGAGGGTGTTGTTACTCTCATTTACTATTCAGATCAATATGTCACCCTTTTGGAGACCAAAATTTCTTTTAGTGGGAAGGTGTGATCCAAAATGGATCTTGGATAGACTTCTAAGTCTAAAGTTTTCTTCACAGAGGAAAATTAAAGTCCAAGGATGCTCTTGGAAATAGCCCCTTTGCGTAGATCTTTTCATTCTAAAACTACTGCAATTTGAATGGGCTAAAATGGACTTCGGATGAAGAAGTTATCGCAAAAAGAAGTTTGCCTTTATCCTTTGAAAAGGAGGCAATTTATTATAAATGGGACTTAAGGGAAAATGTGTTTTTAAACATAAAATCCCTTAGAATCCATCGCATCACATTCCTTTATCACATCACAATAAACTAAGGTTGAAGGACTTAAAACAGGCGCAAAGGCCTTCAGTGGAACCGATGGATTTATAAATCAAACAAGTGAACCTTTTGAGTTCCAAAAGGATGGCAGTAAATGGTATTTCAGGTAGCCTTTAAGAAATAAGCGGTATTGGATGGGCTCCCCCCGAATCCATACATTGACTGACCTGTGGCATGGCGGAGGAGAGAGGAAACCACTTTTTTTGGTGATTAATCCCTGTTTAAGTTAGGTTCCCAAAATGGATTGTCATCCATCGGATTAGGGGTCACGGATCAATGGTCAGGATCTGATCGGCGGATCGATGATCATCATGACCAATGGGAAGACCCCCAGGGCTGTTGCGATAGCGATATGCGATATGCTGATGTTCCAATGGGCTGATCGGCGAACTCCTACTACCAGGGCCAATGCACATTCGATTTGGGATATCGATATGCCGATAGAAGGTGGACCCGATAAGAATTATGGGCGTAATTTCATAAGTTTTGAAATCTAGATTTTTGGATTTTCTGTGTATTATCTGAGTATTGGATTTTTTTGGCCATTACGCCATGCGACAGCGATTTGCGATAGAATGGTGGACCCGATGGTTTTATAGATGTGATTCTATCATATTTGATGTTCGGGCTAAAGGCCCATGATGTGTTTGCGTGCGTTTTCTTGTGTATTTCTGTTATTTCGCTATTTCGCCTAGAGGAAGGAAAAATGATCAGGTTTCTGATGCCAACAGTTCCTTTCCATTGTAAACAGATTCTTGTGGTGAAACAGTTAGGCTTTCCATGATGGAGGACTGTAACTGATGCCACACAAATACACAGAGAGCACAAATGCTGAAGGTAGTTGAAGGTTGTCGAAGGTCACTGGAAGATTGCCAAGAGTCGCCTGGAGGTCAAGCAAACTACAGAGGCACACAGAGGCAGAGAGACACTTGTAAGAGCCAGAGCCAGAGCCAAATCCAAAGCCATTGCTAGAGCTAGAGAGCTCTCAATAGACTTCTAAGAGCCATGGAGCCATAGTGAAGCTACAAAACAACAAAGAGATCAAATGATCTAGCTATTTTTGGTGTACAGAGTGTGCTGAAGATAAATAAAGCATTCCATAGATAGTTAAGAGAATTATGAGGGATTTGGTGCAAGCTAGAGCAAGATCGCTCAGAGCACTGATTGAAGGAGTCAAGTCTAGAGAAGCCTAGATCTGTTTGCAAAGTGAGGACAGCTAGTGGGATAGGATGGCATTCTAAACCCATAGGTTTAGTGTAAACCAATGGAGTTGAGTGTGGGGCTTGTAAAAAGATTTCAGCCATAATCCCAAAGAGCCCAGTCGAGTTAATTAGAGCTCAAGGAGATGCAGCCCAAGATATTAGTGTGAACTCCATATTATATTGTTGTTATGTGTGATTGCTTATTGTTGCATTGCATTTGTTGCTTTATTTACTATTATATGTATTTTATATCAGTTTAAGAAAATGAATTTAAGGCGCATGATCAGTTAAAAATAAACACAAGCATACACCTATTTTCAAGCACTTTTAATTCCACAATTGGTTAATCATAAGGTCTTTGAAATATTTAAGCTTTGGAAGTGGGAGAGGTTCTTGTAAGCTGACAAGAAGCCATTAGTGCCCCATTTTCAGGTCAAATAAGCATGCCTCTAGGAGGAAGAGGTATTCCATTTCTTTTAAGAGACTTTTGTTCCATATTTGAGCAAAGATAACCATGAGAGATAAGAGATAGAGAACACAAAGAGGATATGTGCATTGTAGTAGCCCACAAGCCACAAACATTACTTCTTTGTACATGTAGCCATATTTGCAGACAGAGAAAAAGAACGAAGCAACCTCAACTTCCAACTGGGTTTTCTCCCGAAAGGGTTTCCTAGAGAGCATATCTTATCTCTTATGTGTGTCAGTGAGATTATTTTTTCATTCTCTATTTTTCTACATAAATTCCATTTGCATGCATGCACTAATTACAGTTATCTATAGATGTTAAAGTTTAATAAAACTGTAATAGTGTAGAATCTCATATTTTTAATATAATATTATCAGATTTGTTTTGATGAACTTTCTAGTGGAATATCCATGTCAGTTTACATATCAAACATGCCTCTCAACTTCAAATAAGAATTATCATAAAAAATAAACTAATTTATAATGACTCTATAATAATACCTCTCCTTCCCATGTCATCTCTTCTATTGGTAGGTTCTTCATTTTGATGGTCTAGTCCAAAATTGTTGGGCTACTTGGCTCCTTAATCCTCATTTCAAGGATTTTTCTACTTTTAGTATGATTTTCCCTTCTTCATTCATCTTTGGCACACTTCTCGGCTGCAAATGAATAACATGGTCATGATCTTGATAAGGTGGAAGAGCCTCAGGCATTAATCCAAATACCTTGACATGTAGGTTGACAACTTTATGAATACCCTTAACATAGATTATATTTACATTTGAACATTTAATGAATGTAATTATGCCATTACACCTTGTGTAGATTCAATATTGCTCATGAAATTTGCTAAATCAAAAGACTTGAAGCTACCTTATTGACCTTTGGAAGTTTATTCACCATCTAAAATAAGAATCATAGACATTAAAAATGAAACATCACGCATGCACAAAGATTTATCTATGGGAAAGAAACTGCTCAAAACTGCTTACTATCTATATTGCATTAATCAGAGAATAGAGAAGAAATACAATGCTTTCTCAAGCTAGAGAACACCTTGCAAGTGTATAGTTTAGCACCCTTCCTAATAGACTAAACTAGCCAACACTTAGCCAATTTCAAGCCTTCCCAATCTCTTATTTCCTTGGGTTGTTCCCTTGGGAAATTGCCCCTATTTTTTAAGAATTTAACACTTTGGAATTGCGCAATAACCTTAGGTCATTCTTTGACTGCATGCACCACCTGTACACATTGGAATATACTACAACTGATAGTACACTGCATTGGAATCTCCATCTCAACTAGGTAACTGTTATCGAGAAATCTAGTGTCCACTCGGAGCTGCTAGTCCCACTAAGACTGGTAGCTATCTCAGAAACAAACAAACTAAAACTAATTTCATTTTCCTTTATGAGAAGTAGATAAGAGGAGAATGAAGGACACCAACCTTAGTCTTGCACTTGGTTCCTTGCTCGGTTCCTCTCCCTCCTGACAGATCCTTGCCGCTTCTCCTTCATCTACCCAGCTTTAAAGAGCACCTGTGTTGGAAATAGTGCTGAGAGGGGGGGTGAATCAGTATTATCAAGCCAAATATTCCCTTTTAAAAATTAGAGGATATATGATACTTCAGTTAGTAAAACCCACGTATATACGCAACTATGTAGAAGGAAACCCGCGTATACAATGCAAACTTATGATTTACTTTATCTTTCAGATGTTGATTATTAATCTGTGTATCTGAGTGAAATAAATAGTAACCAGACCAGTAAAACAGAACAGAAGACAGTCAGACACAAGAACACAAGATATAAGGTGGAAACCCAATGTGGGTGAAAACCACCTGCTGCAATTCGTCTCTATCTTTCTTTAATTAGAAACTCCCTTTTACAATGTACTGGTGCA
Organism: Pinus tabuliformis; assembly: GCA_031772625.1. Taxonomy (NCBI): domain Eukaryota; kingdom Viridiplantae; phylum Streptophyta; class Pinopsida; order Pinales; family Pinaceae; genus Pinus; species Pinus tabuliformis. The sequence continues at coordinate 30,845,528 of CM062810.1, read as the reverse complement.
GTCCTTTACCAGTACACAGGCTACAACCTGTAGAGAGCTACAACCCTCTCTCATTTTCCATCTTCTCCTGGAAGGGAGCTACAACCCCCTTAACTCATGTACTAGCCAAGATACTAGTACGTAGGTGCTGGCCTATTGAAGGCTAAAACCTTCTCTTTCTTCCAGGGACCACGTTTCATAAATATTCAGACTGGATCCATGAACTTCAATCAAACATCAAGAGTTTCTGCATCAAACAATCTCCTTTTCACCAATTAGCACTGAATCAAGTAGACACTTCTCTGACAGTTGTACCCAAATCACAGTAACATCAACTACACACCAAATTCTGAACCCAGAATACTGCAGCAATAAAGAGAAGCAACAAGATCACAACTTAAAATATATACGCTACTTTAATAGCCTGAAACCTACGTGCATACGCTTCTGCGTATGGAACAACCTGCGTATACGCTATTTGCATTCACTGAACCGGCGTGTATATGTGCCTTCGCTTCATTGAACCTGCATACAAATCTATAAAGGATAATTCGCTCTTTCAGATATTCAAACACTAATTAACACAGATTATCAGTTTTATAGATTAAGCAAGCGCCACATATAACAGATCAAAATCATACAAAGATACTATCATTCAAGCTTAAAGATTATGATCCATCAATAGAACTTATCCTTCCCTTTGCGCTAAGGTTCCTCCTTCATTCACATCCAGATCTGCACCATAACCTAATTACCAGTATTCCAGATCTAGCACTTTATCAGATATTCAATAATAATTCAGATGATCCTTTGCCACATGATCTCCTTCCTCTTTTATAGTCTTAGGCCTTCCACAATACCATGGTCCAAAACCATAATAAACAATACCAAGGACCCAATACCTGGGGTCAACACTTCTGACGAGAGACCATGGTCCAAAACCATAGGTTCAAATACCAAGGACTAACTACCACAGACCAAAAGTAAGTTCTCCAACATATACACGATTTTCCTTCCGTGAAAGTGCGTGTATATGCATACGCACCTTTGTAATGTCTAACCTGCGTGTATACGCATCTTCGTCTAGATGAACCTGCGTATATGTCTTTTCCTTCATTCTGAAACCCTGAACTAAGATCTGTTATCAAAGAGAGTTTCCATCAAGGACAACACTTGTGCCATAGCTCCAAACCTGTGCCATAATGCCAACAATCTCCCCCTTTGGACTTGATGGCAACCCCAAGATCCTCAAAGTCATTCTCCCCCTTTGTCATCAAGGGCAAAGGGTTGTGCTCCCCCTGAGTACATGCTGAAATCTCTGCCCTGCTGTGCTGACCATGCTCCCCCCTGACTGTAGGCAAGATCTGCAAAAAGATGTTCTTCAAGAAGAACCATGACTTATACATCATAAAAGAACTTCCTATCACCAACAGACTCAATACATACATCCATCACCCAACCAAGTGGGGATACATCAGAAATTTACATATGACAACCAAGTTCATTACAAGTTCATCCCTGGCATAGTGGGGAAACCAAAATAGGCCGTTACATGACCTTGACACCATAAAAGAGATACCACAAAGAAGATACATGACATAGAGACGAAATACTTATGAAAGTCACCAATAAGTGATAGTAGCAGCATCTGTCAATCACCATTCAGATCAGCAACCAAGATTTCCTTCTGTTCTCCCTCTGCCTTTGTTCCACCTGAATTCAACAACAGCTTAGAACCAAAAGCTTCTAAGATAATGCCAACAATGCATCATTAAAAGTTTATCTGCTCCCCCTGAACCTGTGCCAGATGGTCTCTGTCAGACCCATATTAGAATATCTTCAACCAGAGCCTGTCCCTACTAATATCCATCAAACCTCCATAGACGCGACTGTCTCTGCACAAACCGGCGTATGTACGCGGATCCTCCTCACGCAACTTGCTTACACCCATTTTTCTCTGAAACAGACAAGATTTAACAACAATATGATGCATCAACTACCACCAGCTTCTATCTGAGGTATTCAAAAGTTTCCTTGGGCAATAGTTTAGTGAGAATATCAACAACTTGTTCCTTAGAAGGAACATACTCCAATTTGACCTTTTTTTCCAACACTTGTTCCCAGAGAAGGTGATACTTGATTGGTATGTGCTTGGTCTTTGAATGCATGACTGGGTTCTTTGAAATGCTTATTGCACTTGTATTATCACATAAGATGGAGATAGGTGGTGTACAAGTGATTTGAAAATCCTGCAAGGTCTGCATCATCCAAAGGAGTTGAGTGCAGCAAGATGCAACAGCCACATATTCCGCTTCAGCTGTAGATAAAGCAATCAAACTCTGTTTCTTGCTGAACCAAGGTACTAATCTGGAACCCATGAAGAATGCACCACCACTTGTGCTCTTCCTATCATCCACGATTCTGGCCCAATCTGCATCTGTATAAGCATGAAGTGTGAGATCTGTATCTCTAGGATACCATAAGCCATAGTTTTGAGTTCCTTGAAGGTACTTGAAGATTCTCTTAACTGCCTAAAGATGAGTTTCCTTAGGATTTTCTTGAAATTTTCCAACTATTCCCACTGCATGCATGATGTCTGGTTGGGTACCTGTCGAATAAAGTAGACTTCCAATCATAGATCAATAGGTTGGTTGATGCACTACTACTGATTCATCATTTGCACTGAGGCTGCATCCTGTAACCATGGGGGTACATACTGGTTTTGCATCTTCCATGCCATATTTCTTCAAGATCTGCTTGAGATACTTGGTTTGAGACAAAAATATACCGCCTTCATTTTGTTGGATTTGTAATCCAAGAAAATATGTCAGTTCTCCAAGCAAAGACATTTCAAATTCTTTTTGCATCACCAAGGCAAAGCTTTGACTCATAGCTTCTTCATTGCTACCAAAGATAATATCATCTACATACACAACAAGTATTAGGAATTTGTCATTTTCAATTTTTATATAAAGATTGCTATCTGTTGATCCTTTTGAAAAACCTTGTTGATGAAGGTATTTGTCCAAACGATAGTACCAAGCCCTTGGAACTTGTTTAAGACCATAGAGGGCCTTCTTAAGTCTACATACAATATTTGGATCATTCCCAGAATGAAACCATCTGGTTGCTCAATGTACACTTCTTCTTCTAAGTCTCCATTCAGAAAGGCTGATTTCAAGTCGATTTGAAATACTTTGAATTTTTTAAATCTTGAGAGAGCAAGGAACATTCGGATGGCCTCAAGTCTTGCAACAGGAGAAAAAGTTTCTTCAAAGTCTGTTCCTTCTTGTTGAGCATACCCTTTACAGACAAATCTGGCCTTGTTTCTAATAACTTCCCCATTTTCATTCAACTTGTTCTTGAAGATCCATTTTGTTCCTATGACATTCTTATCCTTTGGTCTAGGGACCAACTCCCAAGTGTTGTTCTTTTCGATCTGCTCAAGTTCTTCATCCATTGCCTTGACCCAGCATTCATCTTGGCATGCCTCTTTTACATTTTGTGGCTCTGTGGATGAGAGCAATGCCAAATAGCTTGAGGCTTTTGCAATTGTTCTTCATGTTTGTATACCTGCCTCTTTCTGCCCCAAAATTTGAGATTCTGGATGATTCTTTTGAACATACCTAGATGGAGTCTTCTCTTCTATCCTTATCTGTTCCTCTAGTGCTTCTTGATGTTCTTCTTCTTCATGATCAGTCTGATTTGAAGGATAGTCTTCATCCTCTTCGATATTTTCATAATTTACTTGCCTAGGAATGTATCCTTTTTCATCAACCACTACATCAATGCTGTCAACAATTCTTCCAAGACTTTTATTGTAACACTTATATGCTTTTCTATGGGGAGAATAACCAAGGAGAATGCCTTCATCTGTTCTAGGTTCAATTTTTCCAAGTTGTTCATCATTATTCTTAATATAGCATTTGCTTCCAAAAATTTTGAAATGCTTTACCGAAGGAGTCTCACCATACCAGAGCTCATGAGGAGTTTGAGTGCTGTTCACTCGAACATTTGTTTTGTTGAGAATAACAACCGCAGCAAATCCAGCTTCACCCCAGAAGGTTGCGGGAGTTCCAGACTCATCAAGCATAGCACGAGCCATTTGTTGGACCGTTCTGTTCATCCTCTCCACCACTCCATTTTGCTAAGGAGTCTTAACTGTAGAGAATTCCCTTCTTATTCCATGTTCTTCAAAGAAATCGAAAAATTCATTTGAGGTAAACTCCCCACCTCTGTCGGACCTGAGGCACTTAATTTTGTGATCTGATTCGTTTTCAGCCAAGGCTTTGAAGGATTTGAATTTTTCGAATTCTTCGTCTTTGTGCTTCATAAGTCCTAACCAAACCATCCTGGAGAAGTCGTCAATGAATAATATAAAGTATTCTTCTCCTCGAGGTGACCTTGTCCTAAATGGACCACATACATCTGTATGGAGTAGCTCAAGAGGTCTACTAGCTGATCCTTCCTTCTCAGGGAAGTTAGTTCTGGTTTGCTTACCAAACTGACATGATTTGCATATTGTGTTGTCTGGAATTTTGATATTTGGAAGACCACGAACTGCCTAGTATTTGCATGCTTTCCTTATTTGTGAAAATGCTTAGATGCCCCAACCTCCGGTGCCATAACCAGTGTTCATCATCCTTGCTCAAATAGCATCGTTGTTGTCCTTCTCCAAATATGTATAAATTATTTGGATTTCTTCTACCTTTGATCACTGTTTTTCCTGTATCAAGATCACGAACACTACATCCATTTGATCGAAATATTACCTCAGTTCCTTGATCACACATCTGACTGACACTCAGTAGATTATGCTTCAAGCCATCAACATACAAAACATTTCCAGCTTTGACCTTTTCTTTCAACTGAGCAGTGCCTCTTCCTTTTATGACTGCAGGGGTATCATTTCCAAAGGAAACTTTCTTTCCCTTTTCTAAAACACTATATGATTCAAGTTTTTCTTTATCACCTTTCATACACTTCGAACATCCACTATTGATGTACCATAGATTTTCCTGTCCTTCTGCATAAAAGGATATCCCACATCTTTCTGGTTGTGGTTCCTTTATTCTCCATGTTCTGGAGCTTGAGGCTTTTTCCTTTGTCTGCCGAAACCTGCTCCTGCATTCAGAATCTTCATGACCGAAGTTATTACAAATAGAACATTCAATTTCATTTTCAAGGGCCAAAAAGTTGTTATAGGTCCTTTTCGTAATCCCAATCATACTTGTTTTTTTTTTAGCTTCTCTAGTCATGATTGTCTTATAGGCAACACATTGAGCTGCTTTGTGACCAAAGTTATGGCAAGAGAAACATTGGCCATTGAAGAAACTTTTGCAATTATCAAATCTACTAGCCAAATGATTGTAGTTTCTATTGTCATCCATTCTTGAAGAAAATTGAGAAGTTTTTACCTTTGGATGGTTGTAGCTTTTGTTCACCCTTAAGATGGATTGCCCCTGATTTACCTGGTAGTCTTTGTTTATTCTTGATGTAATTCATCCCTATTTTACCTGGTGATATCCATTGGGCTTTTGCTCATTCCTCCTTCCAGCATCAAGATAACTCTTTGAGGTGGATGCTTGAGATGCTTCTCCATTATACCCCAGACCTGTCTTGATTAGTGGGGAACGTTGTACATTGATAATCTCATCCAGAGTTTCAGATCCTTTAACAAATTTAAGATTAAGAGCCTTTGTTTTCTCAATTTCTTTTCTAAGGCCAACAATTTCACATTCTAACTTCTCAAGAAATTTTTATTTTTCATCAAGTTGGAATTGCAGAGTATCAATGATCATATCTTTTTCTTCTAAAAATGCTTTGAGTTTAGAAATCTCTTCATAAAAACCATCTACATCTATAGCATCCATGTAATCATCATCTTCAAAAGCCATTAAAATTTTATAATCATTACCTCGTTCATCTTCGTCACTATTTGATAGGCCATCACTGTCTTCATGAGTGTAGTAACTTTTCTTAGTTGCATTCTATTTCTTGTTCCATCTAACAGGTTCCTTCCCTTTGTCAATCTTATCCTTATGAGAATAATGACCGACTCTTCCACAAGCAAAGCATTTGAAAGGTAACTTACCTCGGAATCTTCCAGCACCCCATTGAAGATTCTTGACAAAATTTGATTCTTCTTCTTCTTCTGACACGTCTCCTGACTCATAGTAGTCTCCTTTGCCTGAAGCCTTGAAAGCAGCTTCTCTCCTGTCCGATGGTCCTCCTTTCCTCATTTCATAAGCAGTTAGAATCCCATGCAGCTGTGACATGGTAAGGTTTCATAGATTCTCTTTTTCTTCTATTGCAGAAACTTTAGATTCAAACCTAGGGGACAAAGATCTTGGAACTTTTTCAACCACAACAGCCTCTTTTATTTCTTCACCCAAATTTTTCATACAATTAACAATCTCATCTACACGAAGGAAATAGTTAGCCACACTTTCATCATTGTGCAGTCTGAGATTTTCATACTGAATTCTGAGGGTTTGAAGTTTTTCTCGTTTTACCTGTTCATCTCCTTCATAGCTCAGAACAATCTTGTCCCATATTTCCTTTGCGGATTTATACTGCATAACCTTGATGAATTCTGATTGAGATAGACATCCTAATAAGGTATTGATTGCCTTCGCATTTGTTTCATATTTCTTCTTCTCAGCCAGATCTGTAGGAGTTGCCGATGGAAAAGTGTACCCTGTATCGATGATATCCCAGACTTCTATACCAAGAGATTGAAGATAGACAGTAACTCTTACCTTCCAATATACGAAGTTTGTCCCATCAAAAATTGGTGGCCTGATAGATGCTTCTCTCTCGTAGTTGCTCATGATGATGGATTTTCCTCCAAGCGATCAAGCTTCTTCAGAAGGACCTGCTATGATACCAATTGTTGGAAATAATACTGAGAGCGGGGGTGAATCAGTATTATCAAGCCAAATATTCCCTTTTAAAAATCAAAGGATATACGCTACTTCAGTTAGTAAAACCTGCGTATATACGCAACTATGTAGAAGGAGACCCGCGTATACAATGCAAACTTATGATTTACTTTATCTTTCAGATTTTGATTATTAATCTGTGTATCTGAGTGAAATAAACAGTAACCAGACTAGTAAAATAGAACAGAAGACAGTCACACACAAGAACACAAGATATAAGGTGGAAAGCCAATGTGGGTGAAAACCACCTGCTGCAATTCGTCTCTATCTTTATTTAATTAGAAACTTCCTTTTACAATGTACTGGTGCAGTCCTTTACCAGTACGCAGGCTACAACCTGCAGAGAGCTACAACCCTCTCTCGTTTTCTAGCTTCTCCTGGAAGGGAGCTACAACCCCCTTAGCTCATGTACTAGCCAAGATACTAGTACATAGGTGTTGGCCTACTGAAGGCTACAACCTTCTCTTTCTTCCAGGGATCACATTTCATAAATTTTCAGACTGGATCCATGAACTTCAATCAAACATTAAGAATTTCTGCATCAAACAATCTCCTTTTCACCAATTAGCACTGAATCAAGTAGACACTTCTCTGACGGCTGTACCAAAATCACAATAACATCAACTACACACCAAATTCTGAACCCAGAATACTACAGCAATAAACAGAAGCAGCAATATCACAACTTAAAATATATATGCTACTTTAATAGCCTGAAACCTGCGTGTATACGCTTCTGCATATGGAACAACCTGCGTATACGCTGTTTTCATTCACTGAACCGGTGTGTATACGCGCCTTCGCTTCACTGAACTTGCCTACAGATCTATAAAGGATAATTCGCTCTTTCAGATATTCAAACACTAATTAACCGAGATTATCAATTTTATAGATCAAGCAAGCGCCACATATAACATATCAAAATCATACAAAGATACTATTATTCAAGCTTAAAGATTATGATCCATCAATAGAACTTATCCTTCTCTTTGGGCTAAGGTTCCTCCTTCATTCACATCCAGATCTGCACCATAACCTAATTACCAGTATTCCAGATCTAGCACTTTATCAGATATTCAATAATAATTCAGATGATCCTTTGCCACATGATCTCCTTCCTCTTTTATAGTCTTAGGCCTTCCACAATACCACGGTCCAAAACCATAATAAACAATACCAAGGACCCAATACCTGGGTTCAACACTTCTGATGAGATACCATGGTCCAAAACGATAGGTTCAAATACCAAGGACTAAATACCACGGACCAAAAGTATGTTCTCCAACATATACGCGCTTTTCCTTGCGTGAAAGTGCGTGTATACGCATACGCGCCTTTGTAACGTCTAACCTGTGTGTATATGCATCTTCGTCTAGATGAACCTGCGTATATGTCTTTTCCTTCATTCTGAAACCCTGAACTAAGATTTGTTATCAAAGAGAGTTGCCATCAAGGACAACACCTATGCCATAGCTCTAAACCTGTGCCATAATGCCAACAACCTGTAGAAGCAAAGCAGCATAATACTGTCGAAGAACAGAGATCTACAATCATAAACAATATAGGACCAGATATATATTGACCACACAAGAGCGTATATCATCAAACATACAAGAATGTGGAGGAAAACTTGGATAGCTTTATTAATATCAAGAATAGCAAAGAGGATTACAACCAATTGTTCTTACCCAATGTCATCCTCCAGCATGAAAGCCCTTCTTTCACATCATGAAAAGCTTAGATCACCAAACAATATGATATTCCACCCAAAAACCAACAACACTTCCTTACAGGATAGAAAATTCTAGCCTTTGGAGCTTCTTGGATTTTGATTAGTGTCTTCTCTCTGATAGTTCTTGATTCCACTTGGAGATTGATGATCTCTTACTCATCCCTAGGCGAATTCAGAGAGACAAGTGTCCTGAGGAAGTTTCTGGAAGATTCCAAGATCATCCACTTACAAACTGCTTCTGCCATTTTTCTACTATCGTCCATCGCACCCTATAGAAGGACTTTTCAATATGCATCGCACCCCCCGGGTGTAATAGGTGCGATGCATCTCACCCTCAGCATTGAGCAATCAGTATGGTACAGTTTTGACCATTTCTAAGTAGTTTTCTGTGGAGAACTTTTGGGAGATGATGTAATCAACTGACCTTGTTCCTTTAGGGTGTGAAGCAACACTTTTAGGGACTTAGGAGCCCTTGGTTTATGGACATGTATGATTGGGGTTGCAGTGCCCAAAAATGTCTATAACAGTTGCCCCTTAAAGCATGAGGTCGTTAATATTTTGATGTCAGGTGAAATGCTTTATCATGAGGATCCGAAGTTTTTTCGAGCTGGAAGGCGACCTGTAATAAGATACAATACAATACATTATCTTCATAATATTTTTCATGATCTAATTGAGTCGGGCATTCCCATGCTCAGCTTTATAAATTCATTTTCATGTACATAAGATAGACAACCATCTGTGTGGTAGAGTGATGATTTTGATAGAGCCATCATCCTTTGATTCGGATGATCATCTGTGCAGCAATGATGTACATTTGATTTCTTTATTTTCCTTAATATATCGCAACCCGAATGGATGAAACTAGATCCAGGGTCTTCAAACTCGTCCAATCTTCACTCTTAGTACAAGTCAATCCATGTGAAAGATGTTCTAGAGTCGAACATGGAAAGACATCGCCTGATTACCCGCCAATGATGTAAGATGTTAACAGGCGTGAGAGGAATCACCGATAATGATGATGACCCTCAAGGTACTACAGTACAATTCGCGTGGTGTGAAAAGGTACTTGGTGTCGGACATCATGCAAAATCCTTCGGTCGAAGGCCATTGATGTGAACCTGTCACAGGAAGTGAGAAACTTTCCATTGAGGCATGCAAGCTTCAAAGTATTGAAAGGGTTGTTCCTAAGTCGACTTCTTGGATAATGAGCTGATGTCGACAAGAAGTGACCCATCGTAGGAAGGCCTTAATGAATCTGACATCTATGACACGGAACGAAGTAAATGATTTTTGGAGGTGAAAACGATTTGATGATACAGGGTTCAGGGTGGCAGTCATGAAAGGATGGAGTGTGAATGTATTGCAGGATGAGACACAGGTGAATTCTCTGAGCGACTTCTCTTGAACATACCGGCGACACTGACATGGATTGGTAGCATTAACCCCAAATATGGATGGTGCGGTGGACTAATGGTGATATCACTGGTGAACGGAACAACCCAACCTGACTCAGACGTGGAGTCAAAGTGTCATGTTCAAGAGCGACTTGCTACCAATAAAGTTTCTTCAAGTTTTCTTCCCAATTTTTCCTAGTCATTACTGAACAGTACCTCTTTATTTTTATCAAGCTTGAGGAGGATAACATATGATTTTTCTATAATTTTCCCTTCGAGCAAACGCGTCGCTATGTTTTAACGAGCCTAGCGACAGTGAAACTCATTCTTCTCTATATGGACAAGTTTGTCGCTAGTCGACGAGTCTAACGACAAAGATAACTTGGTCCTTTTCAATTTTAGAGAGTCTAAAAGGGACGTAAAGGAAACTCCAATAATAATTTTTCGTCATATATTCCCTCAAGTCCGAAAAAGTATAAAATAATATGAAAGGGATGAATTTTCGATAATTTTAACGAGCCGAACAAAACAAGCGCTCGATCTTTTTATGTATAATCCCTCAGGTTATGATAATGCTGATGATAATGCATTCACAATGGTTATTTACCGGAAAGTGGTTCATTTTTTGATGAGCTTAAACTCTGGGGGAAACATTTGCTCATTGCTTAGGTTTAATTTTTAATGAGCTTGAACTCCACATAAAAACTGCTCGTGGTGGGTTTATTTTTTAATGAGCTTGAACCATGCGGTAACACTACTCATGGCGGGTTTATTTTTAACTAGCTTGAACCCTATTGTAACACTGCTCGTGATAAGTTTGCATGCCCCCAGCATAATAACGCAAATTGAGGTGTATTCCCCCCAAGCTTCATTGCATTCAACACGGTGGTTGGAATGAAGGTTTACCTCGAGATCTTTGAAAGACTCGACTTGGAAAGGGAGTTGTTTCATTTTTTAATGAGGTTGACACAAAATAGGAACCGTCATAGGAAACCATCGTATTTACAGTATTTGATAGAAAATAAAAACTAAAGGATGATTAAGGTCGCTGGAATAATATTCATGATAATTCGGAAGATGGGAACAATGGTGGTAATCTTCCCATGGTGCCTCTCCAATCATCTTTGATTGAATGATTCCTTTGTCTGTAGAATGTACATGTGACCAAGGATCTAAAGAGGTGCCATATTCCTTAGACCTATTTATCCAAACACTCGATGAGCGTTGATTTGGGTTTGCCCCCTAGGCCAAGAAAATTGATTGCTACAATATTTCTATTAGGGCGATGATCCATGCTGACAAAATGTTCAAGAATCTTTTAAATCTAGAAGATATGTTATATACCTAGGGGGGATAATATGGGGTACCAAGGGAGGTACCCAAGGTAATAATGTAATAATGGGATGGGCCATAGTAATAAATAAGGTGGTTAACCCATGTCATGTAAGGGACCACAAGTAGTTAATAATAATGTAATGGGCCCATGATATTAGTTGATGGTATGAGGGAACCATGGTAATGACCCATGGTATTGTATGTATGAGGCCTATATAAAGGCTAGAGACTTCACTTGGGAGATAGTGAAGGATTACTGTATGAACATGCATATGGCTTGTGGACTGCTCTCCTTCCTTAAGGAGTGAATGTATGGTGTTGCCCTACCTTAAGGGTTTTGATATCAATAAATAATTATTTCAGATTATTTCTGGGTTTATTTTATATTTTCATATCAGATCTATAGTATTTCTGGGTTAGATCTATAACAAGATATCATGTTGCAGGTTCCCACCGTGGCAACTTTCGCTAGATTGTTTGGAGGCGGTAGGGAAAAAGTCCCCATTAATATAGGGTCTTTTAGTAGGCCTACTTCGATATTTTGAAGTGAATGAGGGCTTCCATGGATCATCGGAATGCTTCCCGTAACTTGTGAACTGTTGGGGAGAAATGTTTGTTGGTCGACGATTGTAATTCCTCCTTGAAAGGGAAATGCAATCTTCTTGAAGTAGGTCGACACAACGGCTGCCATAACACATATCCAGGGCCTTCCCAGTAGGATGTTGTAATCGAGGTTTCCGTCAATTACTTCAACATCTATTTCTATTGTTTTGCCCCCCAGTTCGACTTGCAAGTTACTTAAAATTCCATATGGGGTGTATGTTCGTCCATCAAATGCTTTTAATGTCGTCGAAGATCGCAACAAGGGTGGAGATCCTAAAGTTTTCTAGCAACTCATCGACATAATGCATGTAGATGTCCCCGCATCAATAATTGTTCGATGAACAGTTTTGTTAAGGGCTTTCACATGAATGAGGAAAGCTAGTTGAGTTGTGTTGTGGCCACCAACAACCCCCCTCCTTATTTCATATTACCAATAACACTATGTAAGTGGGGACCCTTAGTAAAAAATAAATAAAAAAAATCAATTAGTGCTTATATGTCACTCCTTAAGAAATATCGCATCGTGCCAAGAATGATAGGGTATTTTCTTATGAGTCAAAATGATAAAATGTGAGATTGCAACGCGAACTCCATCGCATCGCATGCATTAATAAACACTCACGTTGGAAAACCTTAAAATCGGCGATATGCGATATCGCATATCGCATATCGCAAAATCGCATAAAATACACATAACAATTAAACGATTAAGCGATCTGCGATCTTGCGATATTGTGATCTGCGATCTTTGCGATGTTGCATCAAACAACCTTGCGATAGAACAACACGATGAAATGCGGTAATGCGATATAGTGAAATGTCATACTGCGATGCAAATCGCAGAAAAATTCCATCGCAGATTTTCCTGGCTCAATATTCAAGAAAAAACTTTTTTCCATAAACCAAGAACTGGTTACACGCTTTAATGATAATTAATGGATTACATGCCAGTTATTAATAAAATATGGTTTTGTGTTTTTCAAAGAGCCAGTTCACGTCAGATGGCATGTTTTTTCATATCCGTGGAATTTAAAGCTTTCCTGTCATTATTTATTATCATTACTCTCTCCTCACTTGTGAACTGCAGGAATGAAGAACAAAACTTACACAAAGCAATGTGTAGGAAGCTATGGGGAAAAAGGGTAAGGCTCCAATGTTCAAAGACAGAGAAAAGGCGCCCTTATAAACAGATATCACATGCAACAGAGCCATAGATTCATAAAATGCTGCTGAGCCATCCATTACAAATCTTTCATATACAACCATGGTTAAAAGGGTATTGAGCGACGCTGATATCAGAGACAGACAATTTAATGCTCACGGTCAAGAGCTCACGAGATCATTATTTTTACAAATTTTGAGCTTTATACCCGATAAGAGAAAGAGGCGCAAAAGGCGAAAATGCATCAGAGAAGCCCGGATCAAATAATGGAGGCAGTTTCCAATGCGCGATTAGCGCCTAGCGCTAATCGTGCATCGCTGAGAAAATTGCTCAAGAAGAAAAGCCTCTAACTGCTTAGTCACCTGTAAGCCCGAAAATTACAAGAAAGCAATGATAAAAAACAAACTGGAAACAGAAAGCTAAAGAAAAGGCAGAAGCAATCCAAAGGGTTAACGAGGTTGAACCGGGATTATTACTGGGCATACACAGTAAAGCCACATAGTCAGTGGATGACTCCCAAGTATATCATCGATTTTGTTGAGAAGATGGTGCCAGCTCTTGCCAATTCTGTTTGCTTAGCTCAACCAAAAGCGGAAGATAGTCAGCCGACTCTACTCAAGCAAATACTGAATTCTTGCAACGTTAAGGAGCAGATGCAGAAATAATTAGATATTAGATTTTAGAAATAGTTTTGCTTTATTTTTGCTTAGAAAAGGGCGGTCATTTAAACCGCATCCTGAATCTTTGTAAATAAGTTATTTAGTTAGTAGTATTTAAACCCTTCTCATGCATTTAGAGAAGGGTCCAGAAATTTATCAAAAACATGTCCTCAGAACATGCACTTTTGCACCCTCCGAGGAGGTTTTGATGAATGAATGGAACAAGATTTGTCGATGTTTGCATTTGATATCTGCTACTGATGTTGCACTTCTGTACTCTTAGTGGATGTTAGAGCAAAGAGAGATAAATCATTGTCGCTTGAAGCTCATGAGTAGGACTAGTTATAAATGGTACTTTTATCTCTTAACCATTTCTGCTTATGTGTTAAAGTGATATAAAGTTTTTAGTTGTTTATGTATTATTGCATGAATGCCTGAATTATCATTTGGCACTTTTGTACGGTGATAGCTATTTATTTATGCTTAATGTATGAATAGCTCATTATGCGATATGTTTTTCACAACTGTTTGGTCTAACTTTTTATTCAAAGTGGTTCATCCTTATTGATTTCTTTTCTCATAATAGCTAAATGATCTTTATTACCAGTTGTTATTTGAAATCTTATAGATCGCATAATAGAAGAATTACATCCTGGGTTAGTATAGATTTAGATGTTGCTTCTTATTAGAGTATAATAGCATAGCATTAGATTAAAGTTAAAATTAGAATATCTTAGTTAGGAACTGTTAGATCACGAACATCAAATTCTACACACACACACTCATAGATTGGGAAACTGGTCCCATATCCCCAGTCAGACCCGCTATACCAAATGGATAAGGAGCTGCCAACCAAGGTCCGGACCGCGCGGGTATGCCCCTTGTTGTAGACCCGATTTTCGGGGCTTCAAAAAGTTGGTAAATGAGGGTCATATCCTTTGTGATTAAAGGACACAAGATTGGAATCCGTTGGGCCAATCCCACCTATCGCTGATAATAAAGCCTGCTTTTGGGAGGGGCAATTTTGCAGTACCTCAAGTGCTGACATAGCGGATGGCGATTGGGCCAGATCCTCCACTATATTATAATGTTGTGCTGCTCTGGCATGAGGATTAAATGTCAATTTTTGTACTACTCCCTTTGGCAGCTTTATCGTTAGTTCAGGAATGATGGGTGGCACAACTTTGGTCGAAGTTGTTGTCGAACTACTAGGTTGATCATTGGCCTTGTTGTCCGACAGTTGTGGATTCCCGTAATCTTTATTCCTTGTTGATATCAAAGCATCATTTTACTTCTTTGAAATCAACAACATTAGCACTTGGGACGGGGAAGCATTGTCACTAGCAACCAGATTTGTTCCTGGATTTGGAAACGGATTAATCAATACTGCCGAGGTTTTTGAATTCTTAAAGAATTTTCTAAGCTCAACTTTATATGAACATTATTTTGTCCAATGATCCTCATCACATATAAGGCATGGACGATTTGGTTTCATATCTCTAGAAGAGTTTGCAGATGATTTTTCAAGGGAAGACTCCTCCTGTTTCTTCTTCTTCCCCTTCTTTTTCTTCTTGCCTCTTGGTTTCTTGGTTTCTTTTCCTTTGTCAGTCGATACGGCATTTACTTTTGAGGCAAGAAGTTCTTCATTTGCATTTTGACCTGAAACCATACGAACCTTCTTTGATGTAGCCTTTATGGTTTTCGCACTAGTCATACCTATCATGCCATCGCCGACATGAGAGTCTTTGTTTGATTTAGGAGGAACGGAAAATTCAGGTCTAGGAGCATCAGGGATTTTATCGTAGAGCATGCCAAACTGAGTATCGATCAAGTCTAGATATTGCGCACGAGCAATAACTTTCTCTTCAGTGACGAATCCTCCCTTTGCCACACCTTCTGTGATAGAAGGTAATAATGACTTAATAAACCATTCAGCTAACAACTAATCAGGAACATATGTTTTTACCATTCTACGACGACGTCGCCACTCAAGAATATGATCAAATATGTGAGTGGCCGTCGTTTGTTTGAAATTTGTAAGAAGCTCTGTTCCCATTTCGTACCTTATGGGTAACTAAAAATGGGTTAAAAAGGTTATGGCTAGGGCGCTGAAGTTATCGAATGAAGCTCTAGGCAATTCGATATACCATTTTGCTGCCGGACCAGTTAACGTTCACTGAAAAAGGCGAAGCCTGATCAAATCATCGTTGAGAGTGTTGGATGAACACCATAGATGAAAGGTCATCACATGATTTGATGGGTATTCACCCGGATTTCCATTAAATTTAGGAATATCTGATGGAAGTTTATGCGGAATCGTTGGCCACCAAGGGGTGTAAGCAATTGGATCATTCGTCAGCTAGTTTAGCTCTGGTAATTCTACAGTTGCTACAAAGGGCAACTGTTGATTCAGGTTAGGCGAAGCATACCCAGGATATGATGGAATCGTCTAAGCAGTGGGTCTTTGCATACCAGCATAATGCATTTGATGCTGATAACTTTGATAAGGTTGATGGGCATAACCATTATGAAATGGTTGATTTTGTCCGTTTTGAATATACGGCTGCCCATTACTTGCAAAGACTTGGTGCTCAGTTCCTTGGTAAACTTGTTGGAATTATGGTTGTTGATATTACACTAGCCATGGTTATGAGACCATGTGCTGTTGTCCAATATTGGCTGTTTTACCGAGATGAGGGCTAATGGTACCCGTTTGAGCCTTGGTCACTCTAGTTAAGGAGCCACTAACCGATGATTGTGGTGGCGTCACAGGTACAAGGGGCTCTTAGATTGCGACCTGAGAGACTTGAGGTTGGCATACAATAGGTAACGCTTGTACTTGCGACACCGTCACAATAGCCGGTGTAGTGGGGATATTTGACATAGGCATACTTTGTTGCATTGAGTATACAAATCTTGGTTGTTGAGGCAGTATTGGTATCCAACCACTAGATGTAATTCCAGCATAACTTGAACTCTGTTGCGAACCCTCGTATGTTTGACCTCCCGGAGGAGACAATGAAAGGGCATATTGCCCCCCATACGGCGATAGTCCGGTGCTTAATGGAATGATTTTCCTTTGAGGACCGAACTGCCCAAATTGACACTGCGAAGGATCAATTTGCTGAGACTCAACATAAGAGATTCCAGATATTATTCCGGACGAACAAACGGGAACAGACCATACTGTCGAAACGGCCTCTGGACGGATTCCATCAAGCGATTGAGAGCTAGTTGTGATAGATGGTATGCCGGCAAACATTGTCGGATTGGCAGTAGGTAGTTCTGCCACTGCTGTGTCAGATGACATAGTCCTAGATGTCGACAGTTGTTCAGACATATCTAGTCTATCCAAATGGTTTCCTAGCGATTCTATAGGAACTTCCAATAATGGTAGACTAATTTCTGATGAACAAGGATATAGAGTGATCCCAACTCCAAAATGCGATGGAGTACTAGATGGTGGATCCTCCACAATCTCTTCTATAGCAATCAAACTAGGTGGGAGAGGTAGACTGTTAGGTCCGTAAAATATTTTCGGTGCCGAAGAAGGTATAGATTTTGTAGCGACTCATGTTTGGGGAACAACACCTTCCAAATCAACTACAGATGGAGTCGGTTCAGGTATACTAGGATCAGTTCTACTGTCCTCTAGTGGCTGTGGAACTTCTTCCGTAAAGGCAGGGGTACCAGAAAATTTTGGAGTAACCGGAGTCTCCAAGGGTGTCGAAACACTTGTCCCAACCAGACCAGGGGATTTTGAGCCGGTTAAACGAGTTCGCTTTGTCCGAAATAGTTTTGATTCTGGGGACAAAGACGGTTGAATCGTAAGTCTCCACGAACGATGGGGTTTCAATTGAATTTCTTCCATGATTGCAGGTTACTGGATCAACTAAAAAGAAAGGGGAAAATGTTTCTGAATTAAATGAATTTTAGACGCTTTGACACAACTTGTTTTTTCAATTTTTAAGAGTCGAGAAAGAATAAAAGATGACTCTAGTCGCCTTCAATTTTTAATGAGCTTGAAGTGACAAGTGCTCAGATGGACCTTTTCCTTTAAGGAGTCTGAAAAGGAACAAAAGGGACTACTCTGGAAATCTAGACAGAGGGATTACCAAACCAAACACAAATCTTAAGAATACTTTTTACGGTACGGCAGTCAATCTTCCCGAATGCTGTTTTCAGTGCATTGTGATCAATAAGGCAGCAGACACAGCTTCTTATGGATAAAGGCTATAGCCTATTGTTGTCTCTCAATATATACTTGACAGTACGTGGGAGCACAAGTCTGTACTGGCACTTGTCGTCTCAAAGAGGAGGAATCACCCAACCAACAGTGAAAGTGACAGTTACCAGGCTTTATGATGCTGGAATACGTCTCTAGCCTAGACTTCTAGATGTTGTGCGTTAGGTTCCAAAGCATTTTTATGTTCATTGAATTTATTTTACAGTTGATCTTTCTTAAGAAATTTGCCTTTCAGGTTCACCGCATGATGTAGATATACAATTCCTAAAATGCAATCTAAGATGATAAACAGTGGTTTAATCTTCTTTTTGCAATGAAAATCCTAGCTACTAAGGAAAGAGAGATGATATTCTTTCAACATAGAGCAGAGAGCACACACTAGATGCACTGTCCTAAATCAAACCAACAAGCAGTCTAATTGCAAATGCACATGCATATATTTGTTTTCAGCTTTCTTAATGTGTGAATGACAAGAAGAATGCTAAGTACAAATCTGAATTATCTTTTGAAAGCGACAGTACTAACAAATTTCTTTTCAAAAACGAAAGGAAGATAATGACGACCCTTTGCTATTTTGAATTGAAAACTGCTTTCGACACTTGAAAAACTACTAATTCAAATCAAATACAAGAGTAACTATATAATTGACCATCAAGAACAATAGAATTCTTTTCTTTGACTGAAAACGACACTTGTGACACTTTCAAATCAAAAGATGACAGTTTCATTACGCTACTTCTCTGTAAAAGAGAACTGAAAATGGCACACAATACATAAAAACATTCACAGTTCTTTGCACAATGGAGGCGGAATGATGGAAAGGAAGGGAGTTTCCACAGTGGTATACTGATCACAGACAGCAAAATACCTGAATAGAGCTGAAAAGAGTGAAGAAAAACCAAAACCTGGAGGCAAAATTAGCCTTTTCTAATCATCGCACCTGTAACACAGGGAATCCAGTATGCATCCCACCTACTACACACGGGAGGTGCGATGCATACAGACTTCCTTGAAGAGAGAGTGCGATGGTACTAGGACAAGACTTTACTTGGCTCTTGGTCACAGTTCGCAGCTCAATTAAGGGATTTAGGCCAAGGAAGTGATGTTTAGTAAATATAAATCATAGGGGCTGATCTAATGAGGTTACTAGAGCCACCACTAGGGCAATTAGAAGGTTTTCAAATCGATTGTTCAGTTTATAAACAAAACCCAGAGATAGACTAAAGCAGCATTGATCTACTTTGCACTTGCATAGAAAATGCAGTTCGAAGGCTAGCTGGCTTAACTTCAGGCTCCATCTGTAAGTTTATAAAACAAACAAATATAGAAAAACAAACAATATATTCGCTCCCCAGCGTAGTCGCCATTTTGTTATCGGGAAATCTAGTGTCCACTCGGAGCTGCTAGTCCCACTAACACTGGTAGCTATATTAGAAACAAACAAACTAAAACTACTTTCGTTTTCCTTTATGAGAAGTAGATAAGAGGGGAATGAAGGACACCAACCTCAGTCTTGCACTTGGTTCCTTGCTCGGTTCCTCTCCCTTCCGACAGATCCTTGCCGCTTCTCCTTCGTCTACCCAACTTCAAAGAGCACCTGTAGAATCAAAGCAGCATAATACTATCGAAGAACAGATATCTACAATATAGGACCAGATATATATTGTCCACACAAAAGCGTATATCATCAAACATACAAGAATGTGGAGGAAAACTTGAATAGCTTTATTAATATCAAGAATAGCAAAGAGGATTACAACCAATTGTTCTGATCCAATGTCATCCTCCAGCATGAAAGCCCTTCTTTCACCTCATGAAAAGCTTAGATTACCAAACACTATGATATTCCACCAAGAAACCAACAAAACTTCCTTACAAGATACAAAATTCCAGCCTTTGGATCTCTGGGATGAGGGATCCATATATAGATGATTGTAGGGAGGTGAGTCAGCTTCTGGGATTTTTATTAGTGTCTTCTCTATGATATTTCTTGGTTCCACTTGGAGATTGATGATCTCTTACTCATCCCTGGGCGAATTCAGAGAGACAAGTGTCCTAGGGAAGTTTCTGGAAGATTCCAAGATCATCCACTTAGCAAATTGCTTCCTCCATTTGTCTACTCTCATCCATCATACCCTATAGAAGGAATTTTCAGTATGCATCGCACCCCCCATGTGTAATAGGTGTGATGCTTCTCACCCTCAGCACTGAGCAATTAGTATGGTCCAGTTTTGACCATTTCTAAGTAGTTTTCTGTGGAGAACTTCTGGGAGATGATGTAATGAGCTGACCTTGTTCCTTTAAGGTGTGAAGCAACACTTTTAGGGACTTAGGAGCCCTTGGTTTATGGACATGTATGATTGGGGTTGCAGTGCCCAAAAATGTCTATAACAGTAACTCGAAATCTTTGCATGTGACAATTATTTTGGGTTGATTGATCAGTCAACTACTTGATCACTGAGTGTTGTTGAAATTCCACTTCCACAACTTGACCTCCACTAGTTCTTCTAACTATTAGAACAAGTTAAATTGACAATAACTCAAATTAACTAAAATAGATTTCTACAAATTAGCAGTCAATCATGTAGAACTGAACTCAAGCATCCCCAGCTCGAATTAACTGAGTTAACTGAGTGAAAATTTCCATGTTACCTTAGTTAACTACCTCCAAGTATTCTACTGAAATAAAAATTCGAATTTTAATCCAGTTTGACCAAGGAAAAGTAAAAACTATATTTTCTTGTTGCATTTTCAACACCTTAGTGCCCATTTTTGAGTAATTTTGTCATTTCATTAGATCTAGGAAATTTTGGAGCTAGTTACTCTTCTAGTCATTTTGGTGAATGCTTCAATGCCTTTTGAATTATTGTACAATATCACATGGTGCTCATTCATAAATGCTACCAAGTCTCTTTTGTTTCATGTTTTACATGTTTAAGGGAAGTTTAAACTTTAGTTTTCTATCTTCATTCATTGTTGACCTTTTGTGTCGATCATCCCTCCATCAGTTATACCTCATGATTTCATCCATTTGCATAATCTCTCAGTCTAGTGGATGATCATTGATGTGGTATACATTAAGGCCCTCCTTAGATGGATCTTCCCCTCAGTTGATATGGGTATTCATGGTAACAAGTTGGAATGTTGAACTACATTTTCTCTACTTGATAAAAGGTGGGAAAATTGGGCTACAACAGATGCCCCATAGTGCATGAGGTCAAAAACAAAACTCATGGCTGGAATGCATTACAACAACATAATAAAAATTTGATCATGGATTCAATATTAAATGACTATATCAAAGTCATACTGATAACCAAGACTGAGTTAGAAGATGATCATCCTCGAGGTTTGAAAACCCATGCTCGGCATAAAGAGAAACTGAACATGTCCACCAACCATACACTATGAATCTATGACATGAAATGATAATATATGACCTGAAGACATACATAGTGGATCCATGTAAGAAAGTAAAAATCATAGCCATGATCAAAATCCAACGTTGATCTATGTCATAGTATACATTAGCAAGACTATAAACATAGAGAAGGGACATGCCCCACAATATCCCTCAATGTACATAAAATCATACATAACTCCAAATGTATCTTAGGAAGGGTTCCACATAAGTGTTAGGTGTGTCTATTTCAAGGTCTTCTACTCAACCTTGATGGTATGAATCTACAACATGTGAATAAATGGGCTAATGTCGAGCATGGTAGAAATCCTCTCCTTACTAATCATTTAGTCACGTCATTAACACATGCGAGGGGACCCACCAATGATGAAAATGGACTGAAAGGTACCTAGTACAACCAAGAGAGTGTGAATAAATGTGTTCACATTGAACATTCACATATTTTTCCAATTATGAGCCAAAGTGGTAAACGCATTGTCAACTAGGTGGAAGCCTACCACTAAGGAGAATGTCCATCAAAGGAGATCCTTAATGTATCCCCAATCAATGGACAAGAAATAGATCAAGAGATTATGTAAATGAATGAAATCATGTGGTACAATTTGCATAGGAGACACAAAAGGTCAACAAGGACCAAAGAATAGGTTTATACTTCCCTTAAGCATGTAATAACACGACAACAAGGTGACTTGGTAACCTTGACTAATGAGCACCATGTGACATTGCAAAGCAACACAATAGGCATTGAAGCTTGCTCCATAATGAGTGGAAGGGTAACTAACTCAAAAAATACTCATATCCGAGATAATTATTTACATATTATTGTTAATAAGGAGTGCATGGGGAACCTCTTGATAAGAGTCATACAAGTAATACTCAAACTTATTCGATCCATATTTCCAAAGTTTTTTAAAGGTTGGAGATAAAAGTTTGAATGCTTCACACACTAGATGTAGCTCTAAGCATAACCATATCAATTTAAGAAATAGTGATAGAAGTGATAAGCATGCAATAGGGAATGTTCTAAGAAGAATAATCCTAACAATCCCAGAAAGAAGGCATATTTGACTAGGATACCTCCATTGGTTATAACTTACATTTAAAGTAAAGAACACATGGAGGATAATAGTGTTGTTCCATTAAATCTCAAAACATTTCAAGGTGAATTGGTTACCCTACATAATTGTAACTATGATGTGAAGTAAAATACATTTATGGTTTTCTTGTCAAATCTAAAGGGAGAAAGCATGATATAATAAATTAATGATAAATTTGATACTCTTAGAAAGCACTCATTACCTTTAATAAATAACACATTTAATTCAGTGGAAATTATTCAATAAGTTAGATTTACATTCGTTCAAGTTTTATTACACTTCTTATATGAGATAAATCTATATTTAGGGTATGTATAAATATAGATAGCTATGAACTTAATATGTATGTAATTCATATTAATAAATGAACTAGTTTCCATATAGTGTTGCTTCAATTTAATGTAAAACAATAACACTTTCCAAGGAGAAGAACCTATGTATTTGACCTTATTTTAATTTGAGGTTAGAGCTATGGGTAGGATAATCAGTATAGTGGGATTTTCATATTTAGGTAAAGTGTGAATTTGTAGCAATCTGGATTATTAATACACATTCTACTTATTGACTGCTACTATAAGTTGTTGCCGAAATTAAGCAAGCCATTCATTCAAGTGCATTGTGTCAACAACATAATGTATTAGGGTGCCCCTTTATGTGTATAAGTAAGTTAGGAAAGAGTGTAAACCCTAAACCCTAAACTTGAAAGCATTTAGAGTTGTTAGAAAGCTTGAAGCTACTAGAGATATACTTAATAATTTTGTGGATAACAAACAAATGAAAATAGTGGTTTATAACAAAAGTTAATTGAGTTTGAGAACATAATGAGTCATTAAACATTGAGAAATAAATCTGCATATATACAAGATCCATTTGACCAAGGAGATGCACCTAAGAGAGCATGTAAGGGCCAAGATGCTAAATAATTGATCCTAGTTGTAAGGGAAACTATGGCTCATATACATAGACATAGACATAGACATAGACATAGACATAGACATAGACATATACATATACATATTCAAGGGAAATCATCCTCTCTCTCACGAGGAGGGGAAGATTGAGGGTCAATACAACAATATTTTTCACCATCATGTCATTCTCATGGAGTTGAACTTAGCTAGCTGAAATAACAACCATTCTTCCCAAACTTCTAAGATAACCCCAATTGGCGCTCTCTCTCTCTCTCTCTCTCTCTCTCTCTCTCTCTCTCTCTCTATATATATATATATATATATATATATATATATATATATATATATATATATACTTGTACTTTTTAATAGTTGACATATTGTTGATAGGTAGGTTGTGTTAGGATGCATGATTATTGCATTGAAGCATATAGAGCATTCTAAAATAAAGAAGGATGATTATTTCAACAATAAATATGTCAAATTGTTTGCAGGAAATTCAAAATATTGACTCTAATTGAAATACCAAAAGCTTACTTTCAATTATATCAAGGATTGCGAGAAATCAAAAGATGTTCAAAATACAAGTTAGGAACACTTAGAGAGTTGGTTAAAGACCATGAAAACATTAAGAAACAAACATCTTACATTTTCTTCAACATAAAAGATGAGAACACATTTGAAGTGTCCTTTAGTAATTGATGACTCTTGATTGATAACTAAGAAAGCCTCAACATTAAGGTACTAGAAACTAAAAATACATTTGTTGCTAATTTGAAAAGTCCAATAATTTTTCATTAAAACAGATTAGGATTTAAATTAGTAAGTCATGTTTAGTATTAAATAGAATTGTAAAACATGGGACTGGTGACATTAGAGTTAAAGAGAAAACTAGCCTCATAAAACTTAGGTATTTTCCATTAAAACGGATTAGGATTTCAATTAGTAAGTCATATTTAGTGTTAAATATAATTCTAAAACATGGGATTGGTGACATTGGAGTTATAGAGGAAACTAGCCCCATAAAAGTTAGGTATTTATTAATGATTAGATTGATCGATTCATGCATAATGTGAGAAATTTAGACAACCCTCTCCCACAATCCATGGAGAAATTACCCTAGTTGTATGGTAAATTCGATGTAGGTGAATACATAGGATATTTAGTTTTTCAATATATATTTAAGTATAATTACAAATAAATAGGGTTATGATCATAAAAATTATATAAAGAAAAAACAATTATATGAATATCAACACAATTTATCAACCAAAAATAAAATAAAATATTAATAAGTAGAAATCAATTTTCATAGTTAAATAAATGACCAAGAGAAATATGTGAGAGGTTTTAATTCCAAAGGCAACTTGTGAAAGTACACAAATACACATAGCTCCATGTTAAAGCACCTTTCATATTGAGAGATCAAGGGTTCAATTTTGTCCACAAACTATGGATCAAGCTTTGTGGTTGTGGTTGAGCCGGCAAGAACTTAAAATTGGTCTCTTGTGATTTGCTAGTGCAAATATAAAAAAAATACACAAATACACATGTTTTCAAATTTTTATAAGAAGTGAACTCCTAGACCACAATTTGCCAATTAAGATGTCTTGTAAAGTTTTTCCAATAATTTTAATAACTATAAATGTCATTTTCAATGATAAAGGAAAAGTTTAACAAACATTTTTCAAATATTTTTGAATATAATATATTTTAAAATAACTTTATAAGTAATTTTTTTATAAAAATCTAACATTTGCAAAATAAACTTGGCTATCAACATATAAATAATGATATTAGAGAATGTAATAAAACCATGCTTAGTAAAATACTTGGTTGAATTATATATATATATATATATATATATATATATATATATATATATATATATATATATATATATATATTGAGTATGTATTTTAAATTTAATTTTGATTGATAATTTTTGAATTAATTTATTTTTTTCATTAATTAAATAAATTCCAAAAGTATGACAACCAAACTATAAAAAGCATTAAAACAAAATAACCAGAAAGATAGTTTGTTGATACATAAATCTAAATTACAATAAACCAATGTACCATTTGGTTCTAAACTAACTATATATCAACACATAGTCAGTCCTAGATAAACTGATAATCTTGCACTGCATTTATTCTTTCCCATACATGCCATGCAATAATAATGTACTTAACCAAAACCAAAAAAAAAGAAATCTGTGATGCCTTTGTGTAAACAGAAAGAAAGTGAAATCATGAACCATGACATATTTGTGCATATACTACACTGAAGAAATATTTAACTGCATGTACTGCACTAAAGAAATATGAAGCAAGATATCACATAAATATCTTTAAATAGGTAACAATAGATACACTTAAATTTAATTAGATACATTTAAATGAATATATACATTAAATTTAATTTTGATTGATAATTTTTTATTTAATTTGTTTATTTCATTAATTATTCGACTACTTATTGGGAGATATCACGACTCCAACATAAAATCATTAAAACAAAATAACCAGGCAGGTAATTTTTGGTCATACATAAATGAGAATTACAATATATCAACGTCCATCTTCTATTTATAAATAAATAAAGTATTTCACTCCAAACTAACTATATATCAACACATAGTCAGTCTTAGATCAACAGACAATCTTCGACTGCATTTATTCTTTCCCATACCTGCGATACAATGACAATGTAATTAACCCAAGCAAAAGAAATTCATGACATATTTAATGTAAAAATCATTAACGATGACTTATTTGTGCATATAGTGCAGTAGTGAAGCAAAAGCGGAGCATAAATTTTAGAGAGGAAAACAAAAGGCACTTAGTATAAAAGTTGGTCTACTTAATTTGCCATTACCTGGTGTTATAAGTTGCTCTACTAGCCGATGCTGACTTTGTTGCCGCTGGCAGCTTTGCCGGTGTTGTTGCTGTTCACCATGTTGTTGTTGCCGCTGTTGATTTTGTTGCCGCTGTTGGTGGTGTTGCCACTGTTGTTGCCGAGGATGGGATTGCCGTCGATCTTTGTGTTGGGGCCGATGACGTTCTTGTCGCCGCTGTTGCACCTGCGGTCGATCTTGTTGTTATCGCCGCAAAAGTTCCGCCCTGCTTGTTGCAAATTGCTCATGTTGTTGGCTTACGGATATTGAAACTGGAACGCCTTGGAAGGCAAGAAGATTCCCACTTCTGCAAAAAAAACGCCTTCAGTTCAACTCAATCTGCTAAAGTGAATCAATGCATACCGCGAACATAGAATATGAGCGAATCAATGATATCTCACACATTAGAAATATACAAGCATACCTGCAACCGGAGTAGGGCAAATTTCGTAAGCAAGAGTTGAGAAATACAATGACATAGGCTGCCTTATATAGAAGCAGGTGAACTCCAAACTCGGATTTGAAAACCATCTACACTCCCAACCAGGGTCAAATTTTGAAGTTCTCATGTATTAAATTTACATGAATGACATGATCAATCATGCAAAGACCACCCTCACGAGGATGACATATTCTGGACGCCGTATTGGGCAGACGAGTTATTCTTTTTGAGAGCAGAAAAAAAGGTTGCACAATGTACTGATGTGACTAAGATTTATTCGCGCAATTGGGCAGAAGAGTTATCCTTTCTCTGCCCAAAAAAAAAAATTATTTGCCATCTTTACAGATGTAACCTCTCATATTTATTCGCCCAATTGGGCAGGCGCGTTATTCTTTTGTAGCGAAGAACGAATCTTTCCCATAACTACTAGGGTTTCTTCGGGCAATGGGGCAGAGGAGTTATTCTTCTTGGGCGGCAAAAGCTAATAAAAAGATAATTGTTATCGTAATAAAAACAAAATATACCAGCATTTTTAGCTTTTAAAAATAATGTACATACACTTTTGAAGAGACAACTAGTCACTGTACTATTCTAGGGGAGTTAGTCTTCTTAGACATTTAGGTATGGTCACCATAACTGCTCTTACACACCCACAGATTGTGGCGTTGCCAAGCTATTGTCCTTGCAAAATACTATTTTTTAGAATTTGTTTATCAGTGTGCTAAACTCAAACCCACAGATTGCGGCGTTGCCAAGCTATTGTCCTTGCAAAATACTATTTTTTAGAATTTGTTTATCAGTGTGCTAAACTCAAAATCTTTCTCACCAGGCTATGATCTCTTCCTCCTCAATAAGACATCATCTCAATAAGCCATGATGTCTAGTGATTGTTTCTCAATTATTTTTACTATAACTACATCTCTATTTCCAAGATTTCCATACTTTCTTAAAAAAGACTTAAAAACAATAAAAATCCTAAATAGCAATATTTATAACTGGAATAACAATTCAAATAAAACATCTATGGCCTCATTACCTCCTAAAAGAGTCGCCTCCTCTTGAAATTGTCTTTCCTTTCCAAGTTTAAGTCTTCTCAAAGCCTTCTGGCCTTGTCGCTCCTCTTGAAATTGTCTTTCCTTTCCAAGTTTAAGTCTTCTCAAAGCCTTCTCACCTTGTAGAGAAGCAATTTTGGTTATTTCTCTCATGCTAGGATATTGTACATGAAGCTATGTTGGGAATGACCGAATATATATATATTTTTTTTTGGCTAAACCCCCATTAAAAACACACTATGAGAAATATAACTACTATGCTTATATGCACGCATGTTAGTCACTTATTTGGTATATGCATAAGATATAAAAATTATCTTTAATTATGGAAGTAGTGTTCATTGATTATTTCATTTAAAAAAATAAATTGCAATGGACTTTAACTTTATTTTTGAATGGTGATAATTTTGTCAAAACACTACAAGAGCCATGAAGAAAGCCTACTTGGTTTATAGGGCTCCAAGAACATGCAAATATTGCATGATTGAATCCTGTAATATCCCAAACATCAAAATTTTAGGTGTTCTAATAAAATTCTTGCAGTAAAAACACTTAACACAATAAAGATCTAAGAATACAACCTCTTATTTATGTAAATAAATAGAAAAAAAATTACATGCCCACACAAGACCTACTATGTCATGGCATGTATGGCTGCCCATCAACAAAGAAATTAAATATATTGAAGCACAATCGTAGATCTTAGATGGATCCACTAGACAAATTACTCCAACAGGTTTTTAGTAACTAGGATCAACTAGAACTAGCCTTGCCAAGTTCTCAACAAAAGCCAAATACATAAATAACTCTCCTATCCCCTTTTATAGGCTTGATTAACACTTTAGAGACTTTATTTTATTGTTTTCCCTCGAAAAACAAAGGCAAATACCATGCCATATTAAATACCATTAGCAGATTCCATCCACTTTGGCCATATCCAAATATATATATTACAAATCCTCCCGCCCAAAGATTGTTTTCCATGTGGTAATCCACTTCTATCCACAACACAAGCATGTGTATATTGATACCGAGATCCCATACAACCCAATGTGTTATTCCATGCCTCGATTCTAAATGATCATGAATATACCCTTCGATACCTGAATCTAAAACAACCCTCTGGTCAATTGTGCCCCCAATGGATTCTCCTAGATCCCAATGCCACCTAAGCCCTAGGACATGTTGTTTATGACACCACCACACCCCTCCACCATTGCTTGTGCTTAAGGGCCCAAGTTGCAATATGCCCTTCGCTAAGAGTATCCTATCAATAGAGTTCCAACTCATAATCTCTCATAAATCCACCTCTTGGGAAGTATATAATGCATGAATTCTTGCACATGGAATATGATGGCGATCCCGAGACGATTGCGTGGCAAGACTTATGTGGTAGCTGGCCCATCCTTGGTCCTTCCCATGTTGGCACACACCGAGGTTTGGTGCATGTTTATGGCACCTTCAATGCACATCTCACGTGAGGTTGGTCTCGTTTTGTGTGAGCACGACATGTATGGTGTGGCTCGACCTCGGCTCATTTGCATTGTTGTTCATTTGAGTTATGCTTTCATTCGTTTGTTGTTCGTTTGAGTTATGCTTTCATTCCTGTGTGGCTCGTCTTGATCGGCTCTAGAAGAATATGGGTCTCTGTTGCCCACTATCCTCTTGGTTCTTCTCTGGTTCGAGTCCTCTATCGTTTGCTAGTTATATGAATGTTTTTCGTTGGACCTCGTGGTGCTGTACACCTCGTTTCCATGGAGCTCTAAGCTTTGGTTTGTCATTTTGGGTATGCCTTATTTTGACTGTCTCTGAACGATTCTTTTACAACTTGCAGGTGATGTTTTCTAACTAGGTTTTCGTTGTATTTCACAAGCCCTTCATCTGTTACTCTCATCGATGGCTTGGCTACTTATTTGACACGTAAAAACCCTATTTTGATTCCACTATTTCACCTTCCTGTAGTTTTTATTAACGGCCTTGCTCCTGGTGAGCACGCTATGGTATCATGGTACTTCGGCCATTGGTTGCGCTCAGGTTGGAGTTTCAACTCATGGCTCAGTTGTGGAGTCCGGCCTCCCCTTTGGATATTCATCGTGGGTCAAGTTCCTTGTTTTTTATCTCGTGTTGTTGTGTGCTACGTAGGTATGCTTCCTCTCTAACAATCTTCTTGTCACTGTGCAGGTATCCCTCTCCTCTTTGTTGTGGCTGCAAGGGGTTGTCTCTCGGGATGAAATGTCGTGGTCTTGTCCTTGAAGATTTGGGTCCGATGTGCTTAAATCGGGTAGGGTCCTTCCTTGACTGCACTTTGCGGTTGCATTTTCATTTTGGGCTATAGTTGTTTAACCCTTGGGGTTTCAGTTTGTTGGTTTGTCGATTCTTGGTTGCCTCATGTGCAATGAGCCCATCTTGTCGTTTTTGTTTTATGTTCTCAGAATGTGTTTCGGCCTTCTGCTATTGGTTTTCGTGTCTATTGTTTCATCTGTGTACTGCTTAGGTCTATTTGGGTTGTGGAAACCCTCCTTGTCCTATCTCGTTTGTATGAAGGACTGCTAGTTATTTTTTTAAGGGCCCTATGTCTTGAGGCCTCAGTCGAATCTGGAAGTTTTGTCTTATACTTCCATGGACCATATGAATATATATATATATATATATATATATATATATATATATATATATATATATATATATATATATATATATATATATATATACTGTAAATTTCTAATTTAAATCAAATAGTATGCATTTGGTAATGTACCTCAATGGTTTGGCTCTGTCGTATTTGATCCCTTTAGTCTCGTTGCGCAGTTTGAATGTTAATCACACAATTTGTTGTTTAATTGCTATGCACAGTAATTTATACTTATTACTTCTGAAACAGTGAATACATGTAAGCTTTCTTTAAATTCATAAAAAAAAAATGTTCAGAGTTATGCTTTCTTTCCTTCTTTTCATCTAGATGGTAGCAACCCCACTTTTGATTCTGGGTTGCCTATTCATCCTTGCTGGTAGCCTCATACTATTGAGGAGCCACCCTTAGTTACATTATAGTTATTTTCCAGTTTCATTTCTAACTTATTTTAAAAAAATCCTATTCTAACTAATATTCAGTTTACACATAAAAACATTGGCTGTAACAGCCTTCATTTAAAAAATAAAAATGAAACTAACTAAAAGTGAACTTAATCAAAATAGTTTGTCCAGCTATCGCCTCCCTAGTCATATGCTCCTACATCAGGCTTCCGGGGTGAATGAATCTCATGGGTTCTGTCCATGAGCTCTTCAATCGAGTACCCGGCGCTTTGAATTTGGCCTACATCCAGCCAAGAACTATCCTCAATTGGATGGTCCTTCCATTTGACCAGGTACTGTAAGTACTCTTTCCGTTGAGTTCGCCTGGCCACCTGAGTATCCAAGATTTGTTCGATCTCTAGAGGCTTGGCTAGAGGCATCTATTTGACCCATGACTCAGTCTCTCCCTAGGTATCTCGTGTGTGTTCTGTCAAACTATCCTCCACATTAGCAGTAATGTATGGGTACAGGTATGCCACATTAAACATGGGCGAGATCCCTATACCTAGGGGTAGTTGCAGTTCATATGCATTTGCACAGAACTTTCGCAGTATCCTGCAAGGTCCTATTTTTTCAGTTTCATTTTGTTATATTCACCTTTAGGAAACCTTTCTTTACATAGATGTGCTAGTACGAGGTCCCCTACATTGAATTTCACTTCCCGCTATTTTAATATGCCTTATGTTTATACCTTTGGCTGTTGTCCTGTAATTTGGATTTCACTTGTTCATGAAGTTCATTGATCACCTTCGCGAAGTCTTCACCATCAGCACTCCTTTGCTCCAACCGACCCAAATCCCGTAACTTGTGCACACCATAGGGGTGCATCGTGTAAATGATTTGGAAAGGACTTATGCCCATACTCTTGTTGGGTGAATCATTATAAGCAAACTCTTCTTGTGCGAGTACGCGATCCCATTGTCGTGAATTTTCACCAACCAGACTACATAACAGATTCCCCAGGCATCGGTTCACCACCTCAGTTTTCCCATCAGTCTGTGTGTGATAAGTTGAGCTGAAGTTTAGTTTTGTATCTATCTTTTTCCACAAAGTCTACCAAAAATTACCAGTGAACTTCACATCCTGATCTGAAACAATAGACTTCAGCAAGCCATGTAATCTGACAATCTCTGTGAAGAACAAGTGTGCTACATGTGTGGCATCGTTGGTCTTCCTATAGGGAATGAAATGCACCATCTTGGTGAAACGATCCACCACCACCATGATTGAATCAAACCCCTTCTATGTTCTTGGAAAACCTAAGACAAAGTCTAAACTGACCGAGTTCGATGTTCTATCCAGAATAGGCATGGGTGTATATAATCCTGTATTTTGACTGTGTCCGTTCGGAAGCTGACACATCTTACACCTAGCCACAAATATTTGTATGTCTCTACACATTTTAGATAAATTTAATAATAATAGAAGTGGCTCACTTGATCCAAAGTATTATCAATGCCAAAATGTCTGGCTAAACCCCCACTATGTTTTTCCTCGATTAAGTTTTCCCTCATCGAACATTCCAGAAGACACAATTGTCCTCCCCATAATAGCAATCCTTCCTATATTTTATAGTCTAGCCATGAATTGTTGTCTCTAAACAACATATTCTAGCAAGCTTCGTACGCTTCCTTAAAGTTTGCTTATGTTTCATACAGATCCTTAAGATGCTCAAATCCTAACACCTGCACTTTTCTTTCCCGTAAAATCGAATTTCTCCTGCTTAACGCATCTGCCACTTTGTTGGCTTGACCGCTAATGTGTTTCAATACAAATGTAAAACTCTAGAGGTACTCCACCCACTTCGCATGTTTATGGTTGAGCTTGTACTATTGCATAACATACTGCAATGCAGAATTGTGTGAAAGCAAAACAAATTCATTCGCCATCAAGTAATGTCTCTAATGTTTCAGTGCTTGGACCACTACATAAAATTCCTTGTCATAAGACGTATACTTCTACATACTCTCATTCAAATTCTTGCTGAAATAGGCCATTGGCTTGTCCTCTTCGCTAAGTATTTCTCTAATGCCTATCCCACTGGTATCACAATGAACTTGAAAAAGTTTGTTGAAATCTCACAACCTTAAAATTGGTCTTTCGGTGAGCTTCTTTTTCAACAGCTCAAAACTATTTTCCGTTGACTCCGTCCAATGAAAAGGTTGATTTTCCTTTTTAACGGTATCCACCATGGGTGCACAAATCCCATTGAAATATTTTATAAATTTTCGATAAAAACTTGCCAATCCATGAAAACTCCACACTTCAAACAAACTCCTATGGGATGGCCAGCTAACTATGGCTGCAACCTTTTCTGGATCCATCTTTAATTCATTTTCCGAAATCACAAATCCTAAATAAACAAATTCTTTCTTAAAAAAGTACAGTTCTTCAAATATTACAACAATTTGTTTTGTTGCAACTTTTCCAGGACATACCTCTCATGTTGGAAATGTTCTTCCTCTGTCTTACTGAAAATAAGGATATCATCTAGATATACAATCACAAACTTTTCAATGTATTCCTTCAGCATATCATTCATCAAGTTCATGAATGTGTTGGGTGTGTTGCTCAGTCCAAATGGCATGACCAGCCATTCATATAGGCCTTCATTGGTCTTGAAAGTTGTCTTCCATTTGTCCCCTTCACGAATCTGAATCTGCTGATATCCGCTTTTCAAATCAATCCTCAAAAAATATGCCGCTTCACTAAAACAGTCCATCATGTCATCCATCCATGGTAAAGGAAACTTGTACTTAATAGTAATCTTGTTAATTTCTCAAGAATCAGTACACATCCGCTATTCACCTCCTTTCTTGGGAGCTAAAACAGTTGGGATCGCACAAGGACTTGAACTCTCCCGAATCAACCCTTTATCCAACAAATCCTATACATGCTTCCTGATCTCTTCATTGTCCTTTGGACTCATCTAGTAATCAACCTTGTTTGGTAAACTAGCCCCTAGAATGAAATCAATATGGTGACTGATACTCCGTTTTGGTGGCAATTTATTTGGTAGATCATCCACCACAATGTCACTAAACTCCTACAACATATCTTGTATCTCCTCAGGTAAGTCAGTAATCTTAGTATGGATTAACACAGCTCTTGGCCTTCACACAATTGTATATTTTACCTCATCATCTCCAATCTGTTGCAGAAACTCTTTTCTTCCTAACAGTAATGCCTTTGTTCCACCGTTTTCTGCCATATCCTCCTCTTTCATGGGTACTAGCGTATGCTTTATCCCATCCTTAGCAAACTTGTAACAATTTTTCTTCCCATCGTGGACAACTTTCCTATCATACTGCCATGGTCTGCCCAATAGTATATGGCACACATCCATCGGCATGATATCACAAGTTACTTTATCCTTATACCTACCAATGTGAAACTCCACTTTACACTACTCATTAACCAACAGTTGGTGTCCTTTTTGTAACCAAGATATCCTGTATGGTGTTGGGTGCTTCAATTCTTTTAAACCCAGTTTTTCTACCATTTCAGTGGCTACCAGGTTGTCAGTGCTCCTACTGTCAATAATCAATTTGCAGCATTTCCCATGTGATTTACACACAGTTTAGAACAATGCTTTCCGTTGTGTCTCGTCAGCTAACTCTTTATCCAGTTTCAACAATACCTTGTTTAACACTAAGTCTTCTCCCATTTTAGGCATGTTCTCCACTTCTTGTGGTGGTGCCTCTACTTCTTCCGGTTGAGCAACATATGCTCCTCTTTGCCCTGCTTGATCACTTTTAGGACATTCAAAAGACCTGTGTCCCCACTTGTGACACTTGTAACACTGATAGGCATTTCCTCTACCTCTGCCATTAGCTCTTCTTTGTTGGTAAGGCCTTCCTCCTCTGGTTTTACCTTATTTTTCAGTTGGTACTACATTTTTTGAACTGCTACACTCTTTATTGCTATTGATAGGTCTACCTCTGCCAAAAGACTGTCCTCTTCATCTGCCAGATCCACGTCCTCTTGTGGTATTCTGGTTTCTAGCGATCTTTTCTTATGCCTTCAAAGCACTTTGATAGGTTTCCTCTATGGACTTGGGAGAAATAATACTAATCTCATCTAGTATCTCCATCTGTAAGCCATTCACAAACCTTGATGTCTTTTCCGGGGTATCTTCAACATAACCCGCTCGCAAGTTCACTCTGTTGAATTCTTCTGTATACTCCTTCACTGTCATTGTTCTTTGCTTCAGGTTATGCACCTACTTATACAAAGAAACCTAATAATATTTGGGTGCAAACTTACTCTTCATCTTGGCAATCATCCTATTCCACCTTTTCATCAATGGTTTATTTGACTTTCTACTTTCTGCCTGCACACTGCCCCACCACTGTGCTACATGTTCCTTTAGTTTGGTGGCTGCAAACCTGACCTTCTTATCTTCACTGATTTATTCACACTCGAAATATTTATCCAGCTTACTATTCCAGTCCAACAATACCTTCGTAGATAAACTGCCATCATAATTCAAAAGCTTTGGCTTTGGCTTGCTACTTGCTAACAAAACTGATCTCAATAATTTTATCTTTGATCCGTCTTCGTCTGACCCATCCGTCATGGCTGCAACTTCTTCTTCACTATCATCACCACCTTTTGGATCCCTATGCCTCCCTGCTTCCATTGCTTCCAATCGGGCACTTAGGATCCTGATTTCTTCTCGCAGCCCGTCATCAACTACTCTCTTGATAGCTCTACGTCGACCTCTTCTTCCTACTTGCATTTTTTCTTTTGAGAAAAGAACTTCCTCTAATACCAAAATTTGATGGCGATGACGAGATGGTTGCGTGGCAAGACTTACGTGGAAGCTGGCCCATCCTTGGTCCTTCCCGCATTGGCACACACCGAGGTTTGGTGAGGGTTTATGTCACCTTCAATTTGCGTCTGGCCCAAGGTTGGTCTCATTTTGTGTGAGTACGACGTCTATGGTATGGCTCAACCTAGGCTCATGTTGGGTTGTGTTATATTCTTTCCACGACTAGCCCACGTAGTTCACGTGTGGGTCATAGGGGGTTTGAGGTGTACCCGTAACCCCACTTTATGGGGTTCTCAGCAGCACCCTGAAAAATTTTGGTTTTGGACACTATGTTAGGTTTTGTGGACCCACCTATGGTTTTGTGCATGATTTTCGCACATGTTTTTGGACGCAATGGTTTTCGGTCTATGGTATTGGACACGATGGTTTTTCGGTCCATGTTTTTCGATGCTTCGGCATGTATAAATATGTATTATAACATTGAAAGTAATATAATGAAAAATCAAGCTGGTAGTCCCAGTTTTGGGATCCAGGGAAAATCTCTGTGTATATATGTTTTATGTGTTATGCTCTCACATTGTTTATTTTCTGTGTTTAGAATTTGTATGCAGGTAATTTCTGTACAGGGTTAAAACCTATATTTGGTATCAGAGTAGTTTTGGCTTCAAGGGGACGCCTTTGTTGCTGAGGGGTTTCACTCAGGCCTCTGGTAGACCCTGTTCAGTGGGAGATCTGCGAGATGGCAAACAGTGGAAAGATAGAGATCAAGAAATTTAATGGTCAGAGTTTTGAGTAGTGGAAGCTCAATATGGAGAATCTGTTGGTGGATAAATATCAGTGGATCGTGGTAGATCTGGGTACTAAACCAATGGGAGTGTTCGTTGAAGAATTGAAGAAGTTGGATCGGAAGGAAAAGAGAACAATATGATTGTGTGTCTCACATTCAGTATTGTTGAATGTATCAAGGGAAGCTACAAAAAAGGCTTTGTGGGAGAGGTTAGGGACTTTGTACCAATCTAAGTCTCTCGTGAATAAATTGTTCCTGCGAAAAAAGTTGTATAACCTGAGGATGAAAGATGGAGACTCGGTGAAAGATTGAAATACTTCACTCTGTCAATCCTAGCCATTGTATTTAAGGAAATTATGTATATGGGTGTTAGGTGCAGTATAGGGTCTATAAATGTACCAACATTTGATTTTTCAATCCAGATAGTTATGAACATCTAGACGCAGCACTAGAAATGCCAAAGAAATCCCTTGGAAACCTATAAAACAAATGCTAGTCTATCTTGCATATTAAGCTCATCAATAAATGAAATCCTGCACTAAAGGGAATTCAAGAAAACATCAATGCACACAATTAAATCATGCGGGAAATAAAAGGAAATTAACAATGCGAAAGGAAATTCTAATTACAAGCGAAAAAAAAGGAAAACTGAACTAGAAATCAAGCAGTGTCGGCATAGTAACAAAATGACTATAAATGTTGGAATAAATTCAAAAGCAATTCAAAACCATTTTGCTTGCACTAATTCTACTTGAACTAATTTTGTGTAAGGTTAACTTGAAAGCATCATCAAGTAAATATGCTGCATAAATAACTTATGAAAGAAATTAAATTAATGTAAATCTCTCACCATGCTTGACCTGAAAATAAATCTTTCAAACTCTGCACAAGTTTAATGGAAAGTAAATGATAGAATTTACTTTCATTAATATTGGCTGCACAACATCCAGATAATATATGGTTTTTGTAAGTAGAGTTTTAAATGGATTTGTGAGTGCCAAAAAACCACACCTACTCACATCATTTTCATATTCCAGAGTATAAATCAATTGCATCTCATCAACACATAAGCAAATCTTGTCAGTAAGAAAAACTGGAGAAATATCCCAACCGTAAGCACAAATAGGAATAATTTCTTAGTGCAACAAATCAATGAAGTTTAAAGCTGAAGGGAAAACGCTGCAGAAATTTAAATAACGTTAACTTGAAGAAGGAAAAAAGACTTGAAATAATTAAGTCTTTCACATGGAAAATATTAATTTAGATGCTATTTAACATAAAATATGAGGGTAGTGTCCATAGAAAATTTTAGGGGCGAATGTTAGCCCTTTGGCGAAATTAAGGGGTTTTAAATTTTTAGTGGGCGAATATTTTGTATCATAGTACATTTTTATAAATCACCTCAAATAGCCATACCATATTTATAAAAGAGGTACGGTAAATTAATAAAAATATAAATAAATGAGAAGTATGGTAAATAAATAAAACATTTTTTATATTTACTCCATAAGTGAGCTTATATACATGCAAGGGTGTAAACAAATAAAAATATAAGTAAAGTGGAGGTATGGTAAATAAATAAAACGTCTTTTTATACTTACTCAAAAGATATGGTAAATAAATAAAAATATCTTACTCAAAAGATATGGTAAATAAATAAAAATATAAATAAACTAGATGTATGGTAAATAAATAAAACCTCTTTTTATATTTAGTCCATAACCCTCGTTCTATTTATGAAGGCTCAAGAAAGAGGTTTTATTTAAGTGAATCCCATGGGCCAAATACCATATTTGTAAAAGAGGTATGGTAAATTAATAAAAATATAAATAAACGAGAGGTATGGTAAACAAATAAAACATTTTTTTATATTTACTCCATAAGTCACCTTATATTTACGAACACTCAAAAAATGCGTTATATTTAAGTGAAACCTATGGGCAAAATACTATGGGACAAATACCATGGACTAGATTGTTATTAATACCATGCAAAAAAACATTATTAACCCTAATATTAGTATTAATAAAAATAAAAATGGCACATGGTATTGACCCATTGTATTCACCAAAATGGCACATGGTATTGACCCATGGTATTCACCTGGAATGTAGCCTATTTAAATGGGGGAATTAAACTAGCATAGATCCATCTTTACTTTGGATCTACTAACCCCCGAGAGGTATCAAATATCGTGATATGCAAACTAGCATAGAGTGAAAAAATATTTGATCCCTCTAGTGGATCAAGAGTAAAATTGGATGTTGTAATTTAATTTATGTTAAACATTTTAGCTTGGTTAAAATAAAAAATAAAATAAAAATAAACTATTAATTTTATTAATTTTTATAAATTACTAATAGTAATTTTTAAGCTCCAGGTTTATGATAACCCGTGGTAATACCAATATCTTACAAGATTTTATAATTAAGTAAAATATTCGCGATGGTCGGTGAGAGATTCGCCAAAAATTATATATACATATTATATTATTGATAAAATCGCCTTCCATTTTTGCTATATACCATGGAGATTCGCCCATTTATTATATTTATAAATTTAGGGGGGTTCTTAAAATTTTCCCTAGTAGTGTCGAGTTATTCTAGTGGCCAACCCATCCAGCTCACACCCTCTTTGAGTGCCTCATTCACACAGAAATAGAAATCATTAGACAGAGCAAGTAGGTAAATGGAATATGCTTGGAAATTGCTTCAATTAATTACTAAAATAGCGTTTACATTATGCAAACATCACTCAACTCCACCAAGACCAGAGGAGCAATTCACAACTGATGAATTGCATGGGGCTACATTGTGACAGCTCCTCTTCCCTTCTGCACCTTCCTTTTATGGACATTATCCCTGGCTAGGTCGATTTCCTTCCTTACTGTAATTAATTGATTGACTAAGATGACTATTGTTCCAGGCAGTTTATATAGGCATCGATTGACAAATTGGGGCTCTTTCAATAGCCAATTAAAATACAGGAAGATTATTAATAGTTTGCCAAATTAGGAATTAATTTGAAACTGAGTGTCGAAAGAGGGAACGATTCTGGTGAATCGTTCCTCTTTTCCTAGAATACATGTTGTTGCAAGGTGTGATTTGACTGAGCAATTTCCTCCTTGTGTGAGTTTCTCACAGGTTGTCGTCGGCGCTAAATCCTTCGATTACATTCATATTAACTCAGACTATCGAGCATCGAAGCTAGAGTGATCACCATAATTCTGATCTCCATATCATTCGCACTAGTGATAGGGCGATTATAAAGGTGGAATTTAGCCAAAATCACTGGGAGGATCTCCTCTGCATCACTAAAGTTCTGTATAGAGGGATGAATGCTATGAGCTCTGAGTCTGACTTCAGATCATTGAAGCGTTTGATGCGGATGGCATTGCTCTATTGAACTTCACGCAGA
The DNA here is from genome assembly GCA_031772625.1 of Pinus tabuliformis. Lineage (NCBI taxonomy): Eukaryota > Viridiplantae > Streptophyta > Pinopsida > Pinales > Pinaceae > Pinus > Pinus tabuliformis. The sequence continues at coordinate 30,805,599 of CM062810.1, read as the reverse complement.
TCGCTTCCGGGCCGAGACAAATCTTGAAATTTTCGAGGGTCTGTTGATGAGCTAATGATCTCTATCGATCATGTCTAGGAAGGAGTTCACTCACTAAGAGTGAACATGCCTATCCCATATAGCTTAAACATCTTTGTTAAAAATAAGTGGAGGTCGGGCCCCTTGTAAACGTATGGCTTGCGCCCTTTTCCATTATTCTCTGGTTGCTTCACCTTAAACCTCTATCGATGAATATAATTCGGATTGTCCCAATAAGTTGTATAACACCCACAAGGTGCAGTTGACCAGAGCCAGATGCTGCTCCTTGAATATAAATCTCTGTCTCCATAATGTCCACATAATTTAACCTCTTACTTTGCCCACATGGTCTTGGATTTGAATCAGTACAAGGAAAGCTCTGTCAACAGAATGTATGAATTATGTGCTTGAAGCTCATGAATTGACTCGAAGTCCATCATGGTCTATGTTCCACGCATCAACCTCCAAACATAGCTTGCTCCATGATTATTTGCACCTACAACCAAACTTCCATCCAACATAATTGTTACTTGTTTCAAACGAACAATACATAGACATATTACTGCCCAAATCACTTCATCACCGAAGATACAATTCGTGATAAAAGAAACTTCCATAAAATGAAGGATGTTCTGGTGAAGAAATTAAGAGAAGAAATGTAGAATCATTAGACTCATAGTGTAGGAATGTGAATGTAGTTCAGGAATGCTTCATAGTGTAGGAAGCCCACTATAACTAGTGTAAGAATCCCAATGCATGGTGCAGGCAGGTAAGTGCAATGGTGTAGGCATGTGAACACATTGGTGTAGGCATGTCCCAAAGTATAATAAAGCCATCTTTAATGTTGCAACATACAAGCCTTAATTAAACTCACATTAGTGCTATTTTAATCCTGTTAAAACAAAGAAGTAGCAAATACTATTCAAAAATAATCATTTAGCCAATCGACAACATGAGAGAAATAGATAAAAAAAATGACAAAACGAAGACTCAACATCCCCCCATGCTAAGCATCTTTCATGTCCTCATGCAAGGAAATCCGTTGTTGTTACTTGCTTGCAAAAAAAAAAATTAAAATATTTGTAGTTGTTCAAAATGATATTCTTGCAATTTTCTGTGATCACATTTCCTGCGCTAGATAAAGCTTGCTCTAAAACAGAGTGTTTGCTGGACTCTTTATTTGCTTAAACTGATTTCAAGAAAACCTAAAATGAAAGTTGTCATGAAAAACTAAATTGCACAGATGGTGTTATTAATAGCTAACTTTTAAAATTTCCAAAAGAATATATCACATGCATCCATTATCAGAAGTTACACTTTAAAATCCCCATTGTAGATATAAGTGACATGCTTTAAAAGCCATGACATTAAAAGTATACATAGTAATATTTTCCCATAGTGACCGTTTTACCATTATCCATGTTAGTTAAAGCTCTTCTTGCCTGGGCACAGTGAATTACCTACACTAAGGGTCCCACATCCATAAAAATCATTCCAAAAAGATAGAGCCCCAAGGTATAACAGCAAAAGGTTTTTAAATCCATTCTCAAAGAGATTGATAGTGAGTACACAGAAAGAAAAAAAAACCAAGTAAATTATAGTGTAGAGTCAACTTTAATACCACAAGTATGGCCCTACTGCCAGTAGGCGTCCATAGCCTTGACAAGGGTACATTTTAACCTTAGGAAATGCTTTTGTCCCACCTATTAGATATAGATTCAAAGTCGGTTAAGAGCATTTATTTTTTCTCTTTTTAGAAGTTAATTGAAGGCTGTTGTCCTGGCTTGGTAACCAGCTATTGGCAGTGCCATTCACGAGAACTAACAAGAATGAATGAGCCAGCTCGCTATGAGACCTCTTGTCTTCCAATTTTTCAACTGAAAGCCATTACCCTGGCTTGGTGACCAGTGTGGTAATGTCATTCTCCTTAGGAGCCATGATCATAGTAGGTCAGCTCACAATGAGACCTCCTATCCCTCAATTAATTTGTTTATGTTTTTAGAAAAAAAGTTTGATTATGATTAACCTCAAATGGGTTACTTAATAGGTGGGGAAGCAAATCCACTCTCTAAGAGTGCAGGATGACGCGAAAATTTTTTAATTACTATTCTTTATCGGTTGGTCATGCTACCTTAAGAACTTATTTAAAAAAACATCTGAGAGAATGACTAAAAATATTCCTTGAGTTGGTCATGTCGAGGTTCTTTATGGAAGCTTGTTAGCATTTTCTAGGTGTTGTCCACCACAGGAGGTTTTTCACCGCTCCTTTCGAAGAGGAACTCGAATTTTTTTTTTGGATGTAGTTTGTTAGAATAGGAAAAAGTATTACATGTAACTTATAACAATACTTCACTGACATATTGATCAGCAATAAAGGTCACTTTAATATATGAGGTATTAAGTGTAAATTTCTTCTGACAAGTCTTATCATGAGAGTGCATGATAATAGAAATTTCAAAAGTTTTTCTTTTAGGGAATCACAACCTCATGAGTGTTGTTATGCATTTTTATTCATTATTCTCCTATTATCCCACCCTATTTTTAAAGAAAGATATATCACCTTTAAGTGAAAGCATACTTCCAATGAATCCATGTGCATAAAAAAACACTAAATATACTCACACTCAGGTTTAAAATGTAAACTTTAACGCATATTGGAGTATGAGAAACCAACTTACTTACTTGATATGGTACCAAGGGTTTTTGAATGATGAGGGAATGGGGTGTACTAACAATTGCGTGGAACCATGATTCAATATGACACACACATTCATGGTTCTCCAACTTGTATAGGTCTTCCACAGCTTGAAGATTTCTTTCTTTAGATTGACAAGGATGGTTAAGGAAAACTCTAGGGTTTTCTTCTTTGTGAGCTTCAACAATAGTTTCCGAACAAGTTCCAATCATGGATTGCTTATCTAATGGTTTGTGGATTAAAGTATCTTCCCAAGGTAAATGTTGCGTGGTAATAGGGGAAGTTTCTAGATTCACTCCTCTCCCCTCTCTAAAAGATATGACATTACATTCGATAGGGGAGTGAGTAGGAAAAATATGTGTTTTAAATTGATGTACAACTTGATTGTTGAAATTAGGGTTTGGTTGCAGAAATGGTTGGGACCATAGAGAGGGATAACATGGTGGTACATTGGATGGAAATTGCAATTTTTGTGGCTCGGGTAGTGGAATTTGCATGGGGAATTTCCCTAGAGAGGAGACTTCAAACCATGCATGAGGTTGTAGGAATATCTGGCTCGAGGAAAAGGGCCATTGTGGGAATACGGTGGGGTATTCAATCAAAGGAGGATTATAAGTCTGCCATGGCACTGTGGGGTTGTAGATGTGTTGAGGAACCTACTGGGGATAAGAAATATTACTCCAAGTATTAAATGATGATGAGTTTTGAGTTATACATGGCAATCGATTTATTTTCTTCATTGATTCCTTTAATACTTGTTGAAACCCCGACAGTGATGGGAAATAATTTGTTGAATGATCCTCCTTACACTGCTTATGTTCTTCCTGCAAATCATCCAATTGTAAATTTAGAAAATATTTTGTAGCTCCTATTTTTGTAGTAGATTCCAAAAATTGAGAGGAAAGTTCTCTAGAATTCTTACCGATCTTGGAGAATTCTCTAAAATAACTAATGCACAATTTACAAACATCATCATATGGTAAGTGAGAAACATCACTTTCTCCTATCAGATTTAAAGGTTCTAAAAATTCGTCTATGATTCCTTTGTGTAGGAGTGTTTTCAAGGTCACTTCTACCAAATTCTTATGTTTTGATTTTTGGATGTTGTATCTAAATCGCTCCACATAATCCTCCAAGATTCCATTTTCCCTTTGTTTTATTCCAAAAATATCTTCATCGGCCTGGAAATAGTCTTGATATTTCTCCAAGAATACATTCTTCATGTCTTCCCATGTTTGAATGCAGTTCCCACCAAAGCTCTTGAACCATCAGAGAGATGCTCCTTTAAGAGTAAGAGGAAACACTTGCAACCTCTGAGAATTAGTACAATAACCATATCCTCTACAAAATGCTTCAAACTCAAATAAGAATGTATCTGGGTCTTCATTTTCCAAACCGTGAAATTTTGGTAATGCAGATGGGGAAATATTAAGCATTTCAGCCACTCCTAGATCTTTGATAGGAAATTCAAAAGTAACAATGTTTTACATTTCTTACCAAACTAAAATAGGTTCTCCATGTACTACTTTGAGACTACTTTTCTGAATGTTCTTAGAACTAATTAGTGAAATAGGTGCATTGAATGATTGATATTAAAAAATACCTCAAAATACCATTTCTCTATCTTTACAAGCTAGTTGGTATATATTGTTAGCACGTGGTTGAATAGATAAAGGGGGGGTTCTTACAACACCCAAGAAATGAAAAAAAACTTAAAAAGAATGCAGGAAAGAAACAAATTCAAAGAATAAATTCTAAGTAAATAAATTTTGCAAAAAACTAGGTAAAGAGAAAACCAAACTGGAGCAAGTTACCAAGGTCAATCCCCTAAGTGCCTCCCCGACAATGGTGCCAAAATGTTGGGTCTAGTATAGGGTCTATAAATGTACCAACATTTAATTTGTCAATCCGAATAGTTCATGAACTTTGAGACACAACACTGGAAATGCCAAAGAAATCCCCTAGAAACCTGTAAAACAAATTCTTGTCTATCTTGCATATTAATCACATCAATAGATGAAATCCTGCACTAAAGGGAAGTCAAGAAAACATCAATCCAGAAAATTAAATCATGTGGGAAATAAAAGGCAATTAACAATGTGAAAGGAAATTCTAATTACAAGCAAATAGAAGGAAAACTTAACTAGCAATCAAGCAATATCGGCATAATAACAAAAAGACTGTAAATGCTAGAATAAATTCAAAAGCAATTCAAAATGATTCTGCTTACACTAATTCTACCTTCACTAATTCTGTGTAAGGTTAACTTAAAAGCATCATCAAGTAAATATGCTGCATAAATAAGTTATGAAAGCAATTAAATTAATGTAAATATCTCGCCTTCCTTGCCCTGAAAATAAATCTTGCAAACTCTTCAAAAGTTTAATGGATAGTAAATGACACAATTTACTTTCATTAATATTGTCTTCGTGACATCCAAATAATATGTGGTTTTTGTAAGCAAATTTTTAAATGGATTTTTCAGTGCCTCAAAACCACACCCCCTCACATTGTTTTCATATTCCAGATTATAGATCAATTTCAACTCATCAACAAATAAGAAGATCTTGTTAATAATAACAACAGGAGAAATATCCCAAACATAAGCACAAATAGGAATAATTTGTTAATGCGGAAAATCAATGAAGTTTAAAGCTGAAGGGAAAATGTTGCAGAAATTTAAATAATATTAACTTCAAGAAGGAAAAGAGACTTGAAAGAGTTAAGTCTTTCACACGGAAAATAATAATTTAGATGCTATTTAATCTAAAAGATGAGAGCAGTGTCGACCTGGTCTGGTGGCAAACCCAGGCATCTCGTACCCTCTTTCAGTGCCTCGTTCACACACAAATAGAAATCATTAGACAAATAAAGTAGATAAATGTAACATAATGGGAAATTGCTTCAATTAATTACTGAAACAACGTTTACATTATGCAGACATCACTAAACTCCAGCAAGGCCAGAGGAGTGATCCACAGCTGATGAATTGCATGAGGCTACATTGGGACAACTCCTCTTCCGTTCTGCACCTACCTTTGATGCCCACTATCCTTGCCTGGGTAGATTTCCTTCCTTACTGTAATTAATTGATTGACTAAGCTGACTATCACTCCAGGTAGTTTATATAGCCATCGATTTACAAATTGGGGCTCTTTCAATAGCCAACTTAAATACAGGAAGATTATTAACAGTTTGCTGAAATAGGAATTAATTTGAAACTAAGTGTCGAAAGAGGGAACGATTCTCGTGAATCGTTCCTCTTTTCCTGGAATAGATGTTGCTGGAAGGTGCAATTTGACTTAGCGATTTTCTCCTTGCGTGAGATGCTCACAGGTTGTCATCGGTGCATAACTCCTTCGATTAGATTCGTATTGGCTCGAACTATCGAGCATCATATCTAGAGCGATCACCATAATTCCGATCTCCATATCATTCGCACTAGTGATAGGGCGATTATGAAGGTGGAATTTAGCCAAAAGCACTAGGAAGATGTCCTCCGCTTCAATGAGGATATGTAGAGAGGGATGAGCATTGTGAGCTATAATTTAGACTTTAGATCATAGAAGTGTTTGATGTCGATGGCATTGTTTTTTTGAACTTCGTGCAAATCCCTTCCAAGCCGAGACAGATCTTTAGATCTTCCAGGGTCAGTTGATGCGCTGATGGTCTCTATCGATCACGTCTAAGAAGGAGTCCACTCAATCAGAGTGAACATGCCCATCCTATACAGCTTCAACATCTTTGTTAAAAATAAGTGGAGGTCGGGCCCCTTGTAAACATATGGCTTGCGCCCTTTTCCATTATGTTCCTGCTGCTTCACCTTAAAACTTCTATCGATGCATATAATGCGGATGTTCCAATAAGTCATATAACACCCACAAGGCACAATTGAGTAGAGCCAGATGCTGCTCCTTGAATATAAATCTCATGCTCGACAATGCCCTCGGAATTGAACCTCGTACCTTGCCCACATGGTCTTGGAGCTGAATCAGTAATAAGGAAAGCTCCACCAATAGAATGTACGAATTATGTGCTTGAAGCTCATGCAATGGCTCGAAGTTCATCATTGTCTATGTTACACGCATCAACCTCCAAACATAGCATGTTCCATGATTATTTGTAGCTACAACTAGACTTCCATCCCACATAACTGTCACTTGTTTCAAACTAACAATACATAGACATATTACTGCCCAAATCACCTCATCACCGAAGATACAATTCGTGATAAAAAAAACTTCAATAAAATGAAGGATGTTCTCGTGAAGCAATTAAGAGAAGTAATGTAGAATCATTGGACTCATAGTGTAGGAATGTGAATGTAGTTTAGGAATCCTTCATAGTGCAGGAAGTCGACTATAACTAGTGCAAGAATCTCAATGCATGGTGTAGGAAGGTAAGTGCATTGGTGCATGCTTGTGAATGCAATGGTGCAGGCAAATCCTAAAGTATAATAAAACCAACTTTAATCATGCAACATACAAGCTTTAATTTAACTCACATTAATCCTATTTTAATCCTGTTAGAACAAATAAGTAGCAAATACTCTTCAAAAATAATGATTTAGCCAATCGACAACATGAGAGAAATAGATAAAAAATAGGGCAAAACGAAGACCCAACAATGGGACTCATCATCTCATTATATCACTTTCTACCCTATTGATGCCAGCATATCATGTATCATGTACTATGTACCTCAGACCCACATTGCTAGGAACACTATTATCATTTGTATTCAGTTATCTCGTAGGTATGGGTATGCCTCCCCTGCCCCTTTGAGATCTTGTACTCATCAATAAAATGATACTTTTATCTCACAAGTAGGTCTCATGCCCTCCAACATTAGTCCTTTTTGTTAGTTGAGTGATCTCTCTCTCCCCCTATGACTCCCCTTTGGTGTCTCATGAAAGTTAACCTACAACATATTTCCTACATATGATGTGGTTCTCACACTCTTATGCTGGACGACAATTTGTTAGGTACCTATAATACTAGTGATGCCCCCATTAATATTGTAGTTATATCCCTTATTAATATTGTTGTGCCCCTATTGTCCCCATATTGTTAGTACTGTGCCCCATAAAATCCCTCTATTGTTATTTTTGTGCCTTTATATTATTATTGTTAGGTCGGCTTGGTTATATTGTGACCCCTTAGACTCCTATATATAGAAAGGAGGTTTTGTCATTTGAATCATCCAAGAATTATTCATTTGTGTAATGTAAAGGAGGTTTCCCCTCGAAGAGGCTAAATTCTAAGGCATTCGACTATCTTTTCTATATTTTTGTGAGCTGGTTTCATAACATTTGGTATCAGAGCTTTGGATTCTAGGGTTTCGCTGCTCCAAATAGGTCATCATGGAATTTTCATTATAAATTTTTTGCTGCAACGTTTTAGAAGCGAAAGAAAAAACCCATTTGAGATGAAATCGTGCTGAACCTTGGGTCCGAATTTCAAAACTTTTTGCACTATATTTGTGGAGATATGATCTACAGAATTTGGCCTTTTTGTAGACTCCTGAATTACATTCCAAACAAGTGACATTGGGAAAATCATCATAAATTTTGTTTCGAGCATCAGATTGAAATTTTGTAAGAAGTTACAGAAAAAGGACGAAAGGTAGTTTCCTGTGTATATTTTTTAGATACTAAGGTCAAAATAGTGACACGTGGCACTTCATACAAGTTTGCTCTTTTGGAAAGTTCTATAATCAGGTCATCTTGGGAGATTGTGCATAACTCTGCCTTGGAGAATCTAAATTCGATCAGATTGGTGGCATTCGAAAGTGGACACAGAGGGCTACTGCAAATCACAATTTTAGAACTGGATGATCCGAAATTACAGAGATACATCAGATTCAATATCAAGCTCCTACAAAGTGAAAAAAGGCGTGTAGTTTTTTATTTTTTATTTTTGCATAAGCTTGGTTTGAAAAATTAGTTTGAAGGAATTCAAAGGGCATAGTAAAGCATTATTATCGGTAATTGATGCTCCGAGGAAAGAGAATGCAAACACCTAGTGAGAAACTTGAAAGCTTTAGCATGACTCACGAAGAAGAGGAAGAAATGCAACATGATATATCAAAATTACGAGACAAAGTGCAACAAGTGTCACTTGCACAAAAAGTAACGGAAGATAAGATTGATGTTTTCAAGAAAGATGTAGAAGCTAAGATGGATGGTTTAAAGAAAGGCATAGAAGCTAAGATGGATTTTTTAAAGAAAGGTGTAGAAGCTAAGATGAATGGCATGGAAGCTAAGATGAATGGCATGGACACTAATATTAATGGAATGGACGCTAAAATGGATGGCATGGATGATAAGATAGAAGAATTGAAGATAAATTTGAATAAGTTTCTACAAGAAATGGTCACTAATGGTGAAAGGGTAGTACAGGAAACTCATGATGAGAAAAAAAGAAATGTTAATCATGATTTCATAGACTCTAATGTTGGATCGAAGACTCCCCATATTCCAAAAATCAATATGAGGAAGTTTGATGGCAAGGATCACGTAACATGGATATTACAGATGGAGCAATTTTTCGATCTCAATAATGTGAAAAACACGCAAAAGGTACGTATTGCAACTTTATATTTGGAACCAAATCAGTTTGTATGGTATCAATGGCTTTGCTCTCGTAAACAAATTATCACTTGTGCAATTTTTATGGAATAATTGACAACACATTATGAAGATACAAAAAGAAACACTTTTTTTAGCCAATTGATAAGTCTCAAACAAAAGGGTTCAATAATGGAGCACATTGAGGAGTTCCAAAAATTGAACATAAGGGTAAAAAATATTCCAGAGGAGCATAGGATTGATGTGTTCATAGGGACTTTAAAGGATAATATCCAACATGATGTTTGCCTTTGGGAACTTGATTCATTAGAGAAGGCATTCAGGTTAGCAAGATAAATGGAAAGAAAAATTATGGCAACTAGGAAGCATACCACTCACAACTATAAAGATGGAAGTGTTGTTGCCCCTAGCCTTCCACAACCTATAAGGTTGACACCACAACAATTGGAAGAAAAAAGAGCAAAAGGGCTTTGTTACAGTTGTGATAGCAAACACACTAAAGGTCATAAGTGTGATGAGAAGAAATTATTCTACATAGATTGTGAAGAGGAAAAAGAAAAGGAGCAAGAAAGGTCAAAAGAAGAGGATATACTCTAGGAAAAAGGCCTAGATAAAGAAGAAATGAATCCAACCATATCTTGTAATGCATTGGCTAGAATTACCACCCCTCAAACCATCAGGATAGAAGGACAAATCAAGAAGAAAAAGGTAATAGTGTTAATTGATTCAGGAAGTACCCACAATTTTATTCATTGTAAGATAGCAAAAGAATTGAATTGCTTCCTATATCCAGCACCAGAGTGTCAAGTGATGGTTTCAAATGGAGGAATGATAAATTTCTTTGGAAAGTGCCATAATATCAAGCTATCCATGGGAGAATATGTATTGAATAGCCCAATGCTTTCCATTCCAATGGGAGGTGTTGATGTTGTACTAGGAGTCCAATGGCTACAATCCTTGGGTATAGTAGCTTTTAACTTTCAAGAACTTTTCATGAAATTTTATGCGGAAGGAAAGGAAGTTGAATTAAGGGGTATTGCAGGAAGAACGAGAAATATAATAAGCTCTAACGGTATGACAAAGCTTCTAAAAAAGGAACAACGAGGTGTAATTGCACAATTGTGTTCGCTAGATGTTTCCACATTGAAATCATCTATTTCTCTAGATCTCCAAAAAGTCTTGGACAATCATTCCAAGGAATTTGAGACTCCCAAAGGTCTCCCACCTATTCGTGATCGTGATCATGCTATTCATTTGATTCCGGGAAGTGTTCCTCCAAACATCAGGTCGTACAGATATCCCTATGCCCAAAAGAGTGAAATTGAATGTATGGTTGCAGAAATGCTTGAGGCTGGTATAATTCAACCTAGCCAAAGTTCTTTCTCTACTCGAGTAGTATTGGTGCACAAGAAGGATGGATCATGGTGCATGTGTCCAAATTATAGGGAGCTCAACAAGGTCACTATTAGAGATAAGTTTCCCATTCCTGTCATTGATGAATTATTGGATGAATTGCATGGATAAATTTACTTCACCAAGTTAGATCTTCATTCAGGATATCATCAAATCAGAATGAATACTCAAGACATTCCAAGAACAACATTTGGAACTCATGAGAGTCACTATGAGTTTTTGGTGATGCCTTTTGGCCTTACCAATGCGCCTTCTACATTTCAAGGTTTGATGAATTCCATTTTCAAACCCTTCCTTAGAAAATTTGTATTATTATTTTTTGATGATATACTAATCTACAACAAGCCTTGGAAGGATCATGTTGAACAGGTTGAAAGGGTGCTACAACTATTGGAGGGGAAACAATTATATGCAAAAAGATCCAAACGTTTATTTGGAGTACAAGAGGTGGAATATCTGGGTCATATTGTATCTCATGAAGGAGTTAAGGTAGACCTTAGCAAAATTAAAGCCATTAAGGAATGGGAAATCCCCACATCCATAAAGCATTTGTGAGGATTTATCGGGTTAACAGGGTATTATCACAAGTTTGTTAAGAATTATGGGAAAATAGCAGCACCTCTAACAACATTGTTGAAGAAAGATGCATTTTCATGGACTCCAGAAGCAACAAAAGCCTTTGAATATCTTAAAGAGGCAATGTGCCAAGCACCGGTCTTAGCTACACCAGACTTCAAAAAAACCTTTATTATGGAATGTGATACTTCCAGAAATGGAATTGGTGTTGTTTTAATGCAAGATGAAAGAACCATTTCTTTCGAAAGTCGTCCAATCAAGGGAAAGTATTTACACAAAGCTGTTTATGAGAAGGAAATGTTAGCAATACTACATGCACTTAATAAATGGCGACCCTACCTAATTGGAAGACACTTCAAGGTAAAAACGGATCATGATAGCCTTAAATACTTTTTAGAAAAAAGATTATCCTCTGAAGAACAACAAAAATGGGTCACAAAGATGTTGGGTTATGACTTTGAAATCATATACAAAAAAGGGAAGAAAAATGTTGTGGAAGATGCACTCTCAAGAAAGGATGAGGATGTGGATGCATTGTTGTGTGCCATTTCTATTATCCAACCAGATTGGATAAACGAAGCAAGGGAGGAATGGAAGAATGATGAAGAAGTGTGGGAACTTATTTGAAAGTTACAACAGGATTGGAGTACATCTGATACATTTAGCTGGAAAAATGATTTGTTATGGTACAAAGATCGTTCATACCTCTCTAAGAATTCCCAACTCAAACAAAATATTCTTCTCGAATTGCACGCTTCTCCCTTAGGAGGGCACTCAGGATTTTTAAAAGCTTACCATAGGGTTAAGAAGAAATTCTTTTGGGATGGCCTTAAATTGGATATTCAAAAGTTTGTAGCAGAATGTTTGGTATGCCAACAAAAGAAAGCTGAAATAATTAAGACACTAGGTCTATTACAACCTTTATCCATTCCAAGCTAACGTTGGGAGGAGGTTTCAATGGATTTTATCACAAGTTTACCCAAGTTTGAGGGAAAGAGTGTCATCATGGTGGTAGTTGACAGACTTGCCAAGTATGCACACTTTTGTGCATTATCACATCCATTTAAATCCAGTATAGTTTCTACGACATTTATGGAAACAATTGAAAAGCTACATGGAAACCCAAAGATTATTGTAAGTGGTAGAGATCCCATTTTTATAGGAAAGTTTTGGATGGAATTATTTTCTTGTCTTGGTACTCAGTTAGCTCATAGCTCATCTTATCATCCTCAATCTGATGGGCAAACGAAGATAGTAAACAAATGTTTGGAAGGATATCTTCATTACTTTGTATCTGATAAATAGACACAATGGGTCAAATGGTTTCCTCTGGCTAAGTGGTGGTATAACACTTCCTTCCATACTGCAACAAAAATGACCCCATTTATGGCACTTTATGGATATCAGCCACCATCCATCACATCATATTTAAGAGAAAATTCTAAGGTTCAAGCAATGTAACATTACATCGAGCATCAACAACAAGTTCTCCAACTCTTAAAGGATAACCTCGTGTTGGCGCAGAATAGAATGAAACAAAAAGCAAATCAACATCGCAGTGAAAGAATGTAGGTGATTGGGTATTCCTATGGCTACAACCATATAAACAAATGTCCCTCAAGCAAGCTAACAAGGATAATAAATTGTCACCAATGTATTATGGTCCATACAAGGTGTTGCAAAAGATTCGTACTATGGCATACAAATTGTAGCTTCCTGCAGCTTCTTGAGTGCAACCAGTTTTCCATGTTTCATGTTTAAAGAGGATTATAGGCGACAAGCTCCCAGTTCAAACAGTATTGCCAAAACTTGACGAGGAAGAAAAAATTATATTGGAACTAGAAGTAGTCATAGAAACAAGAACTTGACAACTACGAAAGTGATCCATTTCAGAGTATCTCATCAAGTGGAAGAACTTATCCACTGAAGATTCCACATGGGAGGATGAGAATTTTATACAGAAGCATCTAGAACTACTCAAGCGTTGAGGACAACACTTTCTTGAAGGAGAGGGGCATGTTAGGTCCCTATAATACTAGTGATGCCCCCATTAATATTGTAGTTGTATCCCTTATTAATATTGTTGTGCCCCTATTGTCCCCATATTGTTATTACTGAGCCCCATAAAATCCCTCTATTGTTATTTTTGTGCCTTTATATTATTATTGTTAGGTCAGATTGGTTATATTGTGACCCCTTAGACTCATATATATAGAAATGAGGTTTTGTCATTTGAATCATCCAAGAATTGTTCATTTTTGTAATGTAAAGGAGGTTGCCCCCTCGAAGAGGCTGAATTCTAAGGCGTTCAACTATCTTTTCTATCTTTTTGTGAGCTAGTTTCATAACACAACCTGTTGTCACCCAAAAAATGATCATTGAGTCATGTATTACTAGGATTGATCAAAATAACCCATGTAGGATGGGTTTTTACATATTAAAACCTACTTTTACCTTAGGAAATAATTTAGTGAACCAATAGCCTAAATTATTCCTCATTAAAATCCAAAAACCTCATGAGCATGATTAAGTAGATCATTATTTATTTAATATTCTCTCAAAATAATTATTAAGTCATTATTTAATGAACATTTATAACCATTTTTTATTTAACCACTCTAGAATAATGTAGAGTCCAAGGACTGTCTTACCTTGACCCATTTTGCCTATACTTTTTCCCTTTTTCCTATACCTATCACCTAAATAATGCAATAGACACAAGGTTTTGTTAAAGGTAAGACTTACATGTCTTCTTCTTCATATTTGTCTCTATACCTTATTTTTTGGTTAAAATACGCATTCAGCTATGGAATCGCCATGTTTCTATAGCTAATCTGGATTTCCCCAGCTACCTCCATGTTGACAGGGTTCAGAAGCCCCAGCTCAGTGAAGGAAGATATAGATAAATGAGGAATGATACCCTCATGGATTGTTTCCTATTCGCTCGAACCAATTCGTCAAGAAGAACACATGATAACACGGTCACCCTCAAAGTAAACTGGAAGATTATCACCGAGATAGAGTCTGTGTTTTCACAAAATCGTATCAATTTTCTTTTCCAAATAGCTAATTGATTATTTAGCAATATAGATTGATTTAGTAGGATCGAAGTAAAGATATATAGGCTTGATATTCTCATACTGTTATATCGAGAAGTATTATAAAAGCAGTGGGCACTCTGTGATTGGGTGCATCCCGATATATGTAATTTCTGAGAACATTTTGTTAAATCTTGCTTGAAAATAATAGACTTAGTTTATGTTTGTTCCATGCTGCGTTGATTGGATATTGTCAATTGTTTCATGGAGGGCCCCTACGTCCAGTACAGGCCTTTAACCAATTAAAAAAGATTTATTTAATTTCTTAATCATAGATGCTTTCTTTTGTGTTTGAAATGCTGTATGATGGAATTCATGATTGAATCTTTGTTTGAATAAGCAATTCCATTTGTTTTAGACCTAGCTTAATCCTATTATTTAATTTTGTTTTTATCTGGTACATTTTGATCATTTTCCTTACTTAGTTTAGTCAACTATTTCATTTTCATAGCATGGTTGCTTTTCAGTTTATTAGATTTATGACTTGTTTGGATGAAGTTTAACGAGTAAAAGAGTCACAATCATTTTCTTGACAATTAAATCTAGACATCATTCCTTAATCTGATAGAATAGATCTCTTTATCACATAGTAATTTATTCTTGGTTGTAGCATAATATTCAAGATAAAAATCCAAAATAGTATAAGAAGAGTAAAGTTTAGAATCACTCTCATACCATCCATAAAATGATTCAATAGAGAATAATTTCTAAGAAAACTAGCTAACAACTTTAAGGATCAATACACTAATATAATCAGCAATACCATCTCCACACTAATTCTAAGTTTAGACTCTAACAGGAACATAACGACATAAAATAACTTCTAGCACATATAGTGCACCTATGCTTCATCAATATTCCTGCCCTGGTCAATAATTTATGTTGACAATCTAAGGACATAAATTGGCTAAACATTTATGCATCGTTGTCGGGGAAGTACAAATAGAAGTTTAAAAAAAGGAAATCATTAATTCAAAACATGATATGTGTAGGGATAGAGACTCTAGAGGTAGAATTTTAGGGTGAGGAAGAAGTATAATTCCCACAAATTCACTCACTTCACCATGATTTTGAGATTCCACACCACCTACTCAAACCTGAATCCCATTTGTAGGTCGACAAAGACTTCTTGAACTCTGAAGATCAGAAGTCCAATCCAAAACTTCACCTACTTCATCTACTAAAGTTGTAATTGAAGAAATTCCTATATGCCCAATTGCAAGAGTAATTTTTCTATCCTCCATTGGTGAACAAATTTTGGGAGAAGAATTAGAAGTTCTTAGTGAAGAAGAGGAACATGAAACTTATTTTGAACAACCATTGATAGAAGAACTACAAGAAATAGAAGAACCCTATATTAGTTTTGAGGAATCTGTCATGGCTGAAGAAGGGGAAGGAGAGGTACACAATGTCAATGGTGAGAAAAATAGGATTGGAGGAGGTAGAGGTAGTGGTAGAGGAGGAGGTGGAGATAGGAATAGAGGAGGGGGTAGAGGTAGAGGAAACCCAGATCCTTTTTTATTCCTATTCTTGATGAAGATACAACCCTCACAATGAAAAATACATCACCCTCAATTCTTCCTAATTTCCATAGAGAAGGAAATTAAGACCCATAGACATTTCTCTTCAAATTTGAGGTATTATGCAGATCATATGACTATCTGCATGATGATCAAAAACTAAAATTGTTCCCTGCTACCTTAAAGGATTCAGCATTAAAATGCTTCATGAGTCTAGGAATGCATTCTATAAGAACATGGGGACAAATGAAAGAGTTTTTCTTAGGCAAATATAGATTTTTGTTGTCTGCCTAGTAACCTTAAAGATGAAATCTTCAAAATGACACAAAAAGAAGATGAAAATATTGAAGACTTAGCAGAGAGATTTGTCTACAATATTAAAAGAGCAAAAATGGACAATTTGGATGAGGAAACATTAAAGACCCTCCTTCATAAAGCTATTAAAGATGAATGGATCGATCTCCTTAACTTAACTGGGAAAGGAGATATTTCTCAATTACCATTTGCAGATATTTGTGATTTATGTGTACATATCTCAAGGGGTAAAGCATGAGTTGGAAAGAGTCCTAGAGACCCTCTCTTATCAAGAATTAATAAATATGCAGCTGGGACAGTCAATGGGTCAGAATTAGGAAGCTTGCTTGATACCTTTAAGACAGATATTTTAGGGAGTCCAAGTGAACAAATAGACACCCTTAAAATACAAAACAAGCAAAAATCTGAAAATGTTGCATTATCTATTTAATGTCCTAGATGTCAAAAGAAACATGCCCTAAGAGAGTGTCCCTTAGATTCGAAAGCCATAGAAACTTGTGTCATATGTGCTGATAATCATGATACTAAGGAATGTCCTTCTTTACCAGGTCTCAAGGTTGTATTTAATGACGAAGGAACACCAAAAAAAGTGGACCCTTTTTACTTTATAGCCAAGAGAACATGGCAAAACCCCCAACCAAATCAACCACAAGGTTTCAGACCACAACAATTTCCTCAGTCTTCAGAAAATAATTGGAATCAATCTTGGCAGCCTTGGGCTCAGCTATAGTCACAATATTGGAATCAAGGATGGAAAAATCCTTATGGCGCTTATGCTCAATATCAACAATATTCACCATCCTATCTTCCACCACAATTTCTACCCTAATATAATCAAATTCCCCAAGCTAATAATTTACCTCAAATCCATGTCCAAAATCAAAACCCACATCTCTCCCTACCATTTCCACAAAAACCGAATCAACTACCCTCTCAACCACTACGAAATCCTAATAATAAAATACCACAACAACCAGTTTACAACATGGAAGATAAGAATCCTCAAACTTATGTAATAACTCCACTAGATCTAAAAAATGTCCAATTAAGGTATGGGAGAGTGTTACAAAGAAAACCTATTGTTGTCATTCAGGAAACAAGACCAAATCTTCAAAAACACAAAAATCAATCTGAAGAAGGAGAGACTTCTCTCCCTCAAAAAGAGAATAATAAAAAAGAAAATGTTCTAGTAAATACTTCTATCATAGAACAACCCTCAGTATCAATTAGAGCACCTTTCCCTGAATGGTTGAAAATTGATGAAGGAGAAGAAAACAAATTACGTTGCATGATTACAATATGATGGATGAATTGAGAAATGTTTGTATCAAAATTCCTTTATTACAAGCCATAAAAGAAATACCAATATTTTAAAAAAAAATTAAGGAACTAAGTACTCAGATATTAGGAAGAAAAAAAATACACAAAAAGGATTCAATTAGTGAGAAAAATTGCAGACATTATGATGGGGAAAATGACAATTCAAAAATATTGAGATCTAGGAAGCCTGATTTTAAAATTCACATCAATGGAAAAGAAATACAAAACACACTGATTGATCTAGGAGCAGCTATAAACATAATGAGTAAACAAGTTATGTACACACTTAGGCTTCCTAATCTTCAATACATACCAACCTTATTATAACTAGTAGATAGGTATGTGATTAAACCCGAAGATGTGTTGGAGGATGTTTGTGTCTCCATGGATTCTTGGGAATGTCCTGTTGATTTCATGGTCCTAAAAACCAAGAATAATTTAGGAGGACATCCATTAATCCTAGGAAGACCTTGGTTAGCCACAGTTGATGATTTCATAGGTTGTAGATCAGGTGACATGTTTATCTCATATGGAAATTCTATAAAGAAATTTACATTATACCCTCCTACAATAACAACAATAGAAACAGAGAATGAAGAATGGATAGATGATGAAGATGATATACAACCTGTTTTTACTACTGAACAAGTAAGACAGGAAGACCAAATTTTAAACCTATTGGAAAATAATGAATCTTCCTCACATTATGATCATAGTTGAAATGAATTGATCTGAAAATCACTTGTGAGTGATCTCAGGTAATTAATTAATGAATGAAGGTATTATAGACTCATGTGTTGTTGTGTGTCTATGTTATCTTAGGCAACGGATCGATGAGATTGAAAAATACACAGACACTGGAAAATGGAAAACAGTAAGAGAAACAGAGTGAGCAAAATAGAACACAACAAATTAATAAGGAGTTCACCCAATTATCCTGGGCTACGTCTCCGGTCCAGCTCTCAGTGGTGGCCTTATTTTATTGTGTCTTTAGAGCAGATTTTTTATAATGGGAGCTCAGTTTGAGTCTCCTGAATAGATAATGCTTAGTAGGGTGGTTCTTGGATTCCCCAAGCCACTAGAGCGCACAGACTCTTCCTTACAAAGTCTCATCCTCAACTGGTCTAAATGGGATGAGTCCAATTTGGTACTCAGTTCCCGACAGATATCCTCGCAGGGATTTCTTGAACCTCTCAAGCATTTTGTCTGCTCGATGACACATCAGCTCTGCAGGTCAGCTCGAATCTGTGTGTTTGCTTTTGTATCTTCTGTCTCCTTCTTCACTATTTTCTTCTTTCTTACAGTGCTCACTTCACTCTCCTCTTTCTCTTTCTGTGCATTCATGGCTTAAATCCAATACAGCACATGACTATTCACTTCCTCTTCCACCTCTTCGGTTTTCCTACTGTTGTTGACTTAGAATTCCCTACCTTTGTGTCATCACCACTGTATAACGTCTCACAGGGAAGTGGCCACTTTTCCTCTCATGAATTGCGCCAGCTCTTCCTCAAACAGTTCAGTATTTCGGTTACTCTGTGTAATGATTCATTCGCTAGCTCAACGGTCAAATCAGACTTCAGAATTTTATATGCTGCAACTTAATTTCTCACTCCAAATCTGGTTTCCCACCGGGTGCAACCTCTGTCATTAGATCTGGAACCCCTAAATCCTACGGTGTTTGCTCTTATCGCACAGTTGACTTGCTCGGACGTTAGCCTGCGATGAGAGGCAGTTTTCTCTCTCATCCACGGGACACACATAATTTGTTGTATGGAATCGTTGGGTCTCCTGACAATTCTGCTTACCACCCAACATGCCTCTGATATTCTGGCGGTTTTGGAGCATGGGACCTGCCTTTTGCTTTAGCAGTTTTCCCACGGTTTTCATCTTTCCTTGTGACCGAGCGCTCAGGACCTTTCCATTTTGAGGGGTTTTGCCCAGTGATGTGCAATTAGCGCTTATCGCGCATAGAAACGACCTCTTTTTTCTGATCCAGACTTCCCAACTACTAGTTTGCATCCTACGTGGTCTCCATGGGCCTTGGTCGACGTGCTTTGATCGAGGTCCTCATCGTTCCTTGTTGTCTACAAATTGCCACTATCCAGAGGTCTTCCTGATAGCTCATTGTTCACAAGTTTTGAAGTCTGTCATGATGTTGATATAGTGATAGAACATTGATAATTTTCATGGATCGAGTTCGGATCACGGCCTTCCCACTGAAAAAGCTTTTGGACCACCAAAAGTTGGTTTTCAAGCATCAACTAGTGAGGGTACAACTGTCTCACTTGTCCAATCTCTATCCATTTTTCACTGCTCAGCTTTGAACCCTTGAGCCCAACTCTGAGGTACTCAACATCTCCCCTGCGCGCCATTCTCACCTTCCTATCTAGAACTGTGTCTTCCAGTAATTCATTAAGATATTCAGGTAACAGGTCATCAATAGAAGGCAATTGACTTTGCTCTTCGGGATCCTCAATTAGTGAAGGTTCAAATAGTCTCAAGCAATCTGCATTCACGGCAGTAGATGTGCATGTAAGCTGGTAGATCAAGGCAGAAAACATTCTCACCAATATTTCAAGTATCTTGAAAGGTCCATAGCTGATAGGCTTTAGCTTCTTACCTTCACCTTGCATCCTGTCCTTGCTGATATATAGTCAGACTTGGTCACCAACTTGGAAACTATGCTCCATCTAATGCTTGTCATGTCTTGCCTTATATTTGGCTTGGCTCTTTTCCAGCTGTTCTTATACTGCCTAGTGGATCTCTTGGATTTTTTCAATGAACCTAGTTGCCCTATCCACATCACTGTGTCCCTCAACTATGGTGTCTTTACCAAAGACAAAATCCAAAGGAGACCTTGGTGTGAAACCAAAACAGGTCTCAAAAGGAGATCTCTGTGTAGAAGAATGTTTCGCTCTGTTGTAAGCATGTTGCACATAACACAAATGTTCATCCCAAAGCTTAGGATGTTTACTACAATATCCTCTAAGCAACTGGATCAATGTCCTATTAACTACTTCTGTCTGGCCATCAATTTGTGGATGAAAAGATGTGCTATTCTTCAATTTGTTGTCCATCAGTTCCCACAGACTTAACCAAAACTTTCCCACAAATTGGGTGTCTCGATCAGATACAATGGAAGTGGGTAATCCAAAATGAACCCATACATGTTGAAAGAACAGTTTTGCAATCTATTCAACTGTAATCTGTTTATTACAAGGTATCAAAATACACATTTTTCTAAACCATAATAACATACAGATAATCATGACCTTTCCTAGATTTAGGCAGTCCTCCAACAAAATCCATGGAAACACTTTCCCAATGGTGAGAAGGAATTGGTAATGGAGTGTACAAGCCTAGTTTTCTATTGTTGGGCTTTCTCTTATCACACATGGCACACCCTCTTACATATCTAGAAAATGTCTCATTCATTTTTGGCTAATAACAAAATCTTTGGAGCTCTGCAACTGTTTTACTTACCCCAGAGTGACCTGATATTAGAGAAGTGTGTGCTTCTCGAATTATCTTTAATCTTTCAGTTTGTGGAATGCATAGCTTCCCACAATGATATAAGAGTCAATCCTTTACATGATAATCCAATTCTTCTATTCGTTTTCCTTGACTTAAAGTTGTATATACATCTTTGAAGTCTATAACTTGAGCATATTGTTCCATGAAGCTCTCATGTAACACAGAATTATGCTTAAGTATAGTAGATGCATTTACAATGGGTCTAGATAACATATCTGCAACTTTATTTTGTGTGCCCTTTTTATATCTGATGACTAAATGAAACTGTTGTAGAAAACCCATCCATCTATAGTGCCTTGATTGCTGCAACTTATTTTGGGAGTGTAGATATTGAAGTGGTTGATAATCAGTGTGTATTACTGTCTCTTTGCCCATTAAGTAATGTTTCCACTTTTTCACACTTTGTACTAATGCATACAATTCTTTTCATATGTAGGATAGTTAACTACTATAGAATTAAATGTCTCAGAATGATAACATATGGGTTTATCGTGCTGTGTCTACACTGCTCGCATGGCATAGTCACTGGCATCCATTTGGATCTGTCAGGCCAGGCAGTAACTCCATGAAGCAAAAATGATTCGACTGTATTATTCCATTAGGTAGGTCTTTATTATATACATGAGGGAGAGACTGTTCAGTTCATCTCCCGATGACTGTTCATATTTCTAATTTACTTATTTACATAAATTCACCCAATCACAAGGATTAGGTGTCAACATTACCCCCCTTAATCTGAAGGGATGTAGGTGAGTCCAAGCATCATTCTGAATCGTTCAAGATTTTCTCTTCCAAGCACTTTGGTGAAGATGTCTGCAATTTGCTCATTTGTGGAACAATGACAGAGATGGATTGTTTTGGCCTCAACATGATGTCGAATTAGATGATATTTAGTATTGATGTGCTTCATTCGATCATGGAACTTTGGGTTCTTGGCCAACTTTATTGCAGAGGTATTTTCAATCATGAGTGGAGTTGATTGTACTTGTCTTAACTACAAATATTCAAGAAGTTTCCTGAGCCACACAATTTCTTTTGTTGCTTCAGTTGTTGCCATGTATTCTGCTTCTGTTGTGGAATCTGCTGGAACTGATTGTTTGCGTGATCTCCAGGAGACAGCTCCTGATCCAAGACTCATAGCATATCCTGAAGTTGATACCCCAGTTTCTTTGTCTCCAACGAAGTCTAAATCAGAGTATCCAATCAAGCTGAAGTCGTCCACCTATGTATACTTGATTCCAAAGTCTTAAGTTCCCTTCAAGTACCTTAGAACTCTTTTTGCAGCATACCAATGTCCCTCACGAGGCTTTTTCATAAGCCTGGAGAGGATTCCAATAGCAAACGAAATGTCTGGTCTGGTGGTAGTTAGGTAGTTGAGACTTCCTACAAGTTGTGTATACTTTGTTGCATCCTCAAATTCTTTTCCTTCAATAGATGTGAGCTTTAAGTTTTGTTCCATTGGAGTAGTAAGAGGATTGCACTCTGTCATGCCAAACCTGTTCAACAGATCTCCAATCTATTTCTTTTGAGAAAGAAATATGGACTTTGGATGTTGGGTTACTTCAATGCCAAGATAGTAATGAACATAGCCCAAATCAGTCATTTCAAAACTTTTCCCCAATTCCTTCTTTATGGATGAAATGTAGCTTTCATTGTTCCCTGTCATCAAAAGATCATCTACATATACCACAAGATATACAACTATTTTTCCAACTTTCTCGACAAATAAAGTTGCATCATCAAGATCAAAATGTTTGAAATTGAGTTTCAGAAGATGCTCAATTAGTTTTTCATATCAGGCTCATGGTGCTTGTTTGAGGCCATACAAGGACTTCACAAGTTTTCATACTTTATGTTCATGTCCTTTCATAGCAAATCCTTCAGGCTGGGACATAAAAACATTCTCTTTTAGATCTCCATTCAAGAAAGCAGTTTTTACATCCATTTGATGGACCTTCCAACCGTTCTGAGCTGCTAGTGCAAATAGTGTCTGGATGGTAGCCCATTTTGCTGTGGGGGCAAAAGTATCCTCATAATCAACCCCTTCCTTACGTGCAAAACCTTTTGCCACAAGCCTAGCTTTGTGCTTGTCAAGTGAGCCATCAGCTTTATACTTGTTCTTGTAGACCCACTTGCAGCCAATTGGTTTGGTTCCTAATGGAGGATCAGCCAGCTTCCAAGTGTCATTCTTTATGAGGGCATCATAGTCCTTTTGCATTGCTTCTTTCCATTCATCATGAGAAGCAACTTCTTTGAAGGAAGTTGGTTCAAAATCTGTAGACAAGTTCAATTCACAACCATAAGAAACATCCATATCAACAGGTGAATTAGAGTCATCTACATCACCTCCATTTTGCCAATTTGAATTTTTGGTTCCTGTCTTTCCAACTTCATCAAGATGAACACTTTCAAGTGTCTTTGTCACCCACTTTGGGGGACCTTTTTTAGATGGTCCAGGTTGCTCCGTTGATTGAGTTGGGACTGAATCAAGATTGAGTCTCCCAATTCTATCAATTACATCACTTAAAGCATCATCCATTGTTGGAGTTTCATGCGGGGGAGAGTGTTCTTCAGAAGAAGATTCCACATATTGATCTAGTATAGGAATCCCCCCTTCAAGATGTGGAATCTGATTATCAAATTCTTGAAATGATTTTGCTTTTGCGAATCTATCCAAGCGATCAAGTTGCCGCTCAACAACATTGTCAGTTTTGGATGATTCAAGAAAAATTACATCTCTAGATACAACAAACTTCTTATTTGCTTCATCATAGAGGCAGTATGCTTTGGAAGTGTTTGAATATCCCAGAAAGATACACTTACGACTTCTAGCACCAAGTTTGTTTCTATGTACCTTGCTATCAAGGCATAACAGGTGGGACCAAAGACCCTAAGATGCTTTACTGAAGGAACATGTCCATACCACATTTCATAAGGAGTCTTGTTTCTAATAGAATTAGATGGACATCTATTCTTTATATATGCAGCACATAGAATAGCATCAGCCCAAAACATTATCTTTACATTCTTGAAAAAGAGCATGGATCATACCATATTTAAGATTGTCCTATTCATTCTTTCAGCTACACCATTCTGTTGGGGATTATAAGGCACAGTTGTTTGATGTTTGATCCCATGTTGGTGAAGATAGTTTTCAAATTCATTTGATGTGTATTCTTTTCCATTATCAATGTGAATAGACCCAATATGAGATTGTGCATCATTTTCAATCCATTTATGAAAATTCTTGAATGTTTGAAAAGCATCAGATTTGTTCTTCAATAAATAAATCCAACACATTCTGGTGTAGTCATCAATAAATGTCATGATATGTTTATTTCCATTTGCAGAAGGAACAAGCATTGGACCACATAAATCTGAATGAATGAGTTCAAGTTTTCTATGTGCTCTTGAATGTGAATCATGAAAACACTGTTTGCTATGCTTTCCTAGAATGCAAGCATCACATTGCTTAAGTTTCCTAGGAATTGTAGGCAAACCAGCAACACCATTTTTCTTCAACAAGCAAAGACTGTCATAGTTCAAATGTCCAAATCTAGCATGCCATAATAAACTTGATTGAGGTGTACCTTCTTCATGATGAGAATTGTATGAAAAATGTTGTGCATGAGCAGAGGTTCCTTGTAGTTTAAGAAGCCTCTCTTCTTCTATTCCCCTCATGACAAGTGAGTGGTCAGATGCTTTTCTTACCTCAAGCTTGCCATCAAACATATGAATGGAGTGACCTTACTGGTGGATTTGGACCAAGGACAACAAGTTTATCTTCAGTTGTGGGAGATATAGAACATGATGCAGAAGAAAGTCTGGAAGACCAACCAGTTTAAGCCTGATTGTGCCAAGCCTTGATGGCTTGATTTTTGATTGGTTTGCAAAGCATACTGCTCCATCAACATTGTCAGTGAAATCTTCAAAAAAAATCTTTTCTATGAGTCACGTGGCAGGTTGCTCCTGAATCAAGCAACCAATCATTATTCCAAGAAGCAAGTGAAGCATTAAATAAATCTTCATTTACTCCAATGTTACATTGTGCCACAACATAGTGAGCGGATTCATGTGCTTTATCTTTGTCTGTATCATCAGTTTTACCTTTTTGTTGGTTTCTTTTCTGCTCAATTTTTTCCCATGGTAGCTTGCATGTAGAGGCATCATGTGATCCATTTCTTTTGTAGTGTATGCAGTGCAGATCTACCTTTTCTCCTTGAGAATGTCTACCCCCCCTACCTCTGAAATATCTTCCTCTTCCTCTTCAACCACCTCTTCCTCTTATAGAATCTTGAGCAAGATGCTTTTCTTTATGAGCAAGGCACATAGCCTCTTTAGAAGATTCAGGGGTTGTCTTCTTTCCAAAAGCTTTCTCTCTTTCAGCAAACTTTTTCAAAAGAGAGTCAAAGGTTATATCTTTGAGATTTCCATTTGCTTGCAATGACTCAAGATAATTGGAGTAAGTAGGATAAAGTGCCTTGAGAAAAGTGATAAGAGGAATATCCAATTCAACCTTAGTGGATTTGATATCATGCATTATAGACTTTACTTCAGATGCAAGAGCAAGAGGATCATTATTTTGCAGTTCAAGAGTGAAGAGTTTAATCATGAGTTGAACAACTTCAAGTGCAGAATGTGAGTCATAGAGTTCTTTCAGCTTTTGTAAGGCTTCAAAGGCAGTTGAATATGATGAAATATGGCAACTCACCTCTTCATTTACAGATGCTGCGATTAATGCATAAGCTTTGTTGTTCTTGTTTTCTGAAATGACGAGCTCTTTTTCTGAGGTAGGCTATACTGGTTCATTGTCTCTGTCTCTGACACACACTCCTTTCCATAATTCATTCAAAATGACGGTGTGTTTTATCATCCGAGACCATTTAGGATAGTTCTCCTTGCCAGTGAGAACTATTCCCACCATGGATATGATTGAATGCATACTGTAGAAAAAACTTCTGCTGCAAAACTTTTACTCTTAATGAAAAAAATATATATAGTTATGATGTGACTAGACAACAAACTCAAATATCAATTTGCATACATCTGCACAATGTTAAAGTATAGAATATCGCAATATACTCAAAAAATACCCTCAACAGCATAAAGCACTGCGTCCACTAAAAGGCCGAAGAAGGTAGTCTTGACATATTATATAATTCAATTGGATGATATTAATGATGGCAGCATTTGACCAAACTGTAAGAACAATATCCTACACTTATCCGATGGTGTAACTGAAGAAATAACAAAGAGGACGCTTTGTATTGAAGCCGACACTTAACACCACGCTGAGCAACCATGCCTTAACATCACACTGAGAAGCCACACCACGCTTATGCAATAGAGTCAGTCTTTCTCTTGGCCTCGTTCAGTCCAACGTTCATGTCACTATATTGGGTTCACTGCAAATGTAACCCAATGTACAGAGCATGCAATCTCATTGAGTTTATCTAGGGTCGAAACAAGCTTTACTTCCTCTTTTAGCCACACAAAAGACAATGAACAACAATGGCGTTCGAACACAAGTCTCCATAGACGCCGAATGTTGTGCGCTGCCTGTGTGATGGTGGAGGCAGAATGATTTTGCAATTATAGGGTCTCTATATAAAAGGCCTCTGACTATAAGGGTTTCTTCCCTTACAATATCAAACCAATGGCGAAGAAGCTTATCCCCTTGCTTAACAGGGTTTTGATAGAGAAAGTTGTTGCTCCGAGCAAGACCGCTAGTGGCATTTTTCTTCTGGAGAGCACTGGCAAGTTGAACTCAGGAAAGGTCATATCAGTTGGGCCTGGTTCTCATAGCAAGGATGGAAACACTATTCCTGTTAGTGTCAAGGAGGGTGATCATGTTCTTCTTCCTAAATATGGTGGCACAGAAGTAAAACTTGCAGAAAAAGAGTACCACTTGTATCGAGAGGATGATATTCTTGTGATCTTGCGGGATTGAGTTTTTCTTGCCTACAGGAAAACCGTAGTGAGAATAACTGTGGAGAGGATGCTTTCTGAGAAAAAAAAAACTGTGGATGGACAGCACTAAAATTACCATGTCAGGACAATGCTTCTTTTATGAAACCATGTCAGGACAACGCTTCTTTTATGAAACGTTTATGGACAAGCAGGACAACATGGACAGCGCTGGACAGTATGGAGGGGGAAGCTACCATGTCAGGAGCAGCTAATTATATGGAGGAGCAGCTCAGCTATATGGAGAGTAGACTAGGGAGTTACAAGGGACATAAGAGCTAAAAAAGGAGCTGGCTCTGATACCATCTCAGGCTAGACAATAACTCCATAAAGAAAAAATGATTCGACTGTATTATTCCATCACGTAGGTCTTTATTATATACATGAGGGAGAGACTGTTCAGTTCATCTCTCGGTGACTGTTCATATTTCTAATTTATTTATTTACATAAATTCACCCAATCACAAGGATTAGGTGTCAACAGGATCTCAAATGGTCTTTGAAGATCAGGCAGTGCTAGTACAGGTGTTGTACCAATCTTTTCTTTCAAGGTGTCGAAGGATTTCTGATGTTTGCCTCCCCATTGGAACACCTTGTTCAATCCTGTTAAAGCATGTAAGGGAGCTGCAATTAAGAAAAAGTTAGAAATAAACTTTCTCCAATATTGTGTTGCCCCTAAGAAGCTTCTAACTTCTATAGCAGATTTGGGTTTAGGCCAGTTCACAATGACTGCCACCTTAGAGGGATCTATCTTCAATTCACCACCCCCTACTATATGTCCCAAATAATTCAAAGATGTTTTGCCAAATTCACATTTTGAGAGTTTAACATAAAAAATTTCTCTTTTCAAAACATCTAGTGTCTGCTTGACATGCTTTAAGTGTTCTTCCCATGTTTTGATAAATATTAGAATGTCATCCAGATACAAAATAACAAAATCGTCAAGAAAAGGTCTGAGTACATCATTCATTAATCTCATGAAAGTAGCAGGAGCATTAGTTAAGCCAAAAGGCATTACCAGCGACTCATACAATCCTTGCTTTGTTTTGAAAGCAGCCTTCCATGCATCTTGTTCTGCAACTCTAACCTGATGTTTCTTCAGTAGTAGTCTTCCATAGCTCTTTGTAATGTTTCTCCAGTATTGGTTAACCAAAATGGCATCCTAGCGTACATGAATGTACCCTAGGGTGTAGTAAAGGTTGTCTTCTCTCTGTCTAGTGTATCAACATGCACTTGATTGTAACCTGAAAAACCATCATGCATAGAAAGTCTTTGTGCTCTTGAAAACATTTGATGTAACTGAACCATTTTGGGCAAAGGATAATTATCTTTTAATGATGATTTGTTCAAATTTCTAAAATCTACACAGAGTCTTATTTCTCCATTTTTCTTTCTAACAGGAATTAGGTTTGCAACCCAATTAGAATATCTAAGAGGGATGATGATCTGAGCATCTAGAATTTTATTAATATCCCTTTCTATAGTTGGTAGAAGGGTTGTATTTATCCTTCTAAGTTTCTATTGATAAGGTTTTGCTTCTGGCTTCAAAGGAATCTTATGTTGTATTAATGAAGTATCATAGGTCTTTAGATCAGCATAAGTCCAAGAGAAAACATCCTTATAATTTTGCAGTAACTTAAGATATTGAGCTTTGATCTCAGGGTCTAGAGATGCACATATTTTGATGTTTTTGATTTCTTCATTGGTTCCAATGTTAATCTCTTCTATGTCATCTTCTCAAGAAATGGACTGAGGGTTTCGAAGGACACCATTTTGATCAAACAATCTTTCTAAAGGAATGAGTCCTTTTGGAATAAAATTATTTGATAATTGAATAATGTCATGATTTTCAATTTGGGTTTTAAAATTTGTATCATTTCCATCTATATTTTTATTCACTTCAGTTCTATATTCATCAATTTGTAGAAATGAAAAATCATTTATTACCTGTTAGAGCCTAGATTTGCCTCAGGCTGAAAAGGCAAGGTTCTAGGTCCACATCAAACCACGCTCAGCCTCGTAGCTAGCCCTACGAGGACAGGAGAGGGCTCTCTCCGGGTCAATCTCAATGAAAGATAATCGATGGGGCTTGAGATGACTTATTTAACAACTGATCTTAGGCTAGGTATGAAGTGCAAGGATTTGATTTGAGTTTTTGAGGGTTTTGTTGGAAAAAAGGGAAAGACAAATGTGGGTCCGGGGATGAGGCCAAATTTTTGCAAAGATCTGGTTGGGGTGAGGTAGGGAGTAGTTTTGATGCTTTACATTAAATGAATGGATGGAAAAGACCGCTGAGGAGCTGAAGAGGGCAAGAGGGTACCAAGAATCCTCTTCAAACTAAAGAAAACATTGAAAATTAAACAAACTAACAGGCAGAGCACAACAAGCTAATGAATTCTACCTTTTGTCACTCATTTGTTTAATTTCAGAAGAAAAGAGAAGGGAAATGGCATACATGAAACATCAATGAACTTACAATTGCATGAAGAAAAACACCATCAAAACACAGAGCCACAAGGATCCCAACAAGTGCTGCAAAACCCTGGTCTTTCCTTTGCCAAAACTGCAGAAATCAAATGTACAATGGAGTGCCAAGAAATCCCAAGTATCCAGCCCCGAAAATCACTCAGAAAATACATGTGATAGACTAGCTCAACCCATTCCCATGCCTCTAGGGGTCAAGCTCATCATTCTAGGAGCTATTTCAACCAATTCTAAACAAAGCACTGAAATCTAGGCAATCAAACAACTTGCCTCTATATGGTAGGAAACTGATTCATTCATTTAATTTTGACTTTTTAGTGAATGAATCCTCTAGAACAAGTAAATATGTACCAAAATTACATCATGGTTATGAAATTACATCATGGTGGATCAAGAGTTACATGAAAAAGTGAAACTAGTCAAAACTGGGTGAATTTCTGAGCTGTACAGTGAAAAATAGGCAAAAATCCTCTATGCACCGTGCCTGATTCTCTATGCATCGCGCCACTTTGGAGCTGAATTTGAGGCCCTTCCCAAAGTCCAAATTGAGCCTAAGATAGCTTGCTGGAAAGCCCTGCCTGTCTACCTTCCAACCTAAGTGGAATTTCTGACTTTGGATGTCATTTGCCCCTCCAAAACTTCAATCGCCCAAGACTGCTTCCTGTGTGTCAAAATAAGGGCACTGAGGTCATTTTTTGAGTGTTTTTGACCTCTTGAGGGCTCAAAACTTGCCCAAATTTCTTTGCCATGCACAAGAAATCATAATTTTTCATGCTAAATCCAAAAATGTAAAGTTTTTGAGATTTGGAGCCCTCTCACAAAAGCGAGCGCCACATGGCGCGGCACATAGGGAAGCAAAGCCTGTTTTTTAGTGCAAAAAATTTTCAAAATGCAAAAATTGCTCCAAATTTCTTGAAATTTGGGCTGGACCTTCTTCATCAAGAGCTATGATGGGCCAAGGATGCTCTTTTTGCCTCTTTTGCCATTTTGATGCCTTCCCTAGTTTTTCATTTAAATTTCTTATTCGTGCCTTGCAAACCTTGTTCTGTGTCGTGTAGTGGAAAGGCATGTGTCTCAGCAATGCTTTGTCCCTATTGGCCTTGTCCAACAGTCTCTCTAAGTGGATGTTGACTCTCTCGAGCCAAATCTCTCGATCATCCTCTATCTCCTACTGAATGGGTGTCATCTCATTTAGGCTTCTTTGGGCAGCCTGCTGGCCTTCACAGATGTTTTGCCACCTCTATGAGGCCACTTGGGTGCATGTTCCTCCATGGGTGAATCACTTTGAGTCTCCACTCCATAATCAGATGAATGACCGGATGACATAACTGTTGCTATACAAATTGCCTTAGAGAAATAGATGTTGGTGTATGAAACTGTGTTGGACTACTCTTTAGTGATGTACTTAACCTCTGCCACCAAGGGGAAACAATGAAACAAGGGACTGTTAGGAGAGAGGAAAACAGTGAGGGCTTAGGGGCTATTGGGATAGATTTTGTTAGGGAAATATGGGAGGGCTTGGGGGTTTTATGTATGGGATTAGGAATTTTTGTGAAGGGTTAGGGTTTGAGGTTTTGGATTTGAGAATTTGGGAAAAAGAAATTGGGAGAAGGAATTAATGAACCTAGGGGGTAAGGAAACTTAAGGAATGATGAAAACAAGGGAGAAAGGGATGGAGGAGTGACTCTGGTGACAAAACAATGATTTTGAAACCCTAATAGCAAGTTTCCTTGAGGTAATTTAGGAGGTAGGGTTTGATGTTTTTGTTTTGACCATTATCATCCATAAACCACCATAGTCTATCACAAAATTGGATGAAACACCAAGATGGAGGCTCTACCTGGCGAATCTGTGCAAGTTATTGGCAATTTGGAGTGAATTGTGAGTAGTTTCAGGCCTTTTGCTGTGTGCGCCGCGCAGCTCGCCCAATGCGCCGCGCCCCACCAGTGTGTTGCGCCTGTGTAAAAATGCACTGAATGGTTGCACCCAGTGCGCCGTGCCTCACGAGTGCATCGCGCCTCCTTCTCAGTGCATCGCGCCTACAACTTGCAGCGATTTTTTGCCCAATATTCTCACTTGCTCACCAAATTTTCTCAATCTTGTTTCTCCTTTGCAAATGAGCTTATGACATGAAGGAATAGCTTATAGACCAAGAGCTTTTGAAATCTTGGCTCATGAAGCCCACTTTTATAATGTTTTGCCAATAACTTTTATTTCAACCTTTGTTTTTGGACTTATTCACTACTTTTTCACTTTATGATGATTTAATAATTTGAACTTTGCTTGATTTTGCAGGTGTCAGAGCTTCTTAGGCTAAGGAAAGAAACCAGGGTGCAGATGAAAAAATTTACAATCAAGAAAACAAAATTTACATGATTTTAGTACAATAAAAGCTGAATACTCTGTTTTTTCCTCAAAACCCTGTTTTGAGGAAAAACACATTTCCGAACACTTGTTGATGAAATTTATTGATGTTGAAACATCCTCATGGCCTACTGGCAATTTTTGAACACTCTGACACATTTTTTTTGACAAAACCCTAATACAACCCTAGACCTAAGTGACCATGAAACCCTAAAGACAACTTATGCAATTTTCAAAATAAAAAGACTGTATATGTTTTTTTTTAAATGAACACACACACAAGCCAACAGGTAGATAACATGAGGGGAATAAGTGACAAGGCCCTACCGTCAGACTATGGCATGCCCCCTAACGGAATGCAGATGAATGAACTATATCAGACACCTAAAAAAAATGAAATGCAATAAGAGAAATGATCTTTGAAGGACGGCTGAACAGACCGACTCTAACATTACCTATAAGAATGATTTCAACTGTTCATCATCTTCAAATATTTGCCAATGTTTCAGATTATTTGGGATAGATGGCCTATATTTGACTTGTATCTGATAGAGTACATCAGTATGATCAAGAATTTTAAAAGAGCTAGTAGAGACAGCTAAGGCATCTACATGAATATTCTGATCTCTGGGAATATGAGTCAAATTAAAAGCATCAAAGAAGTTTTCAACTGAATCCCATACTTCATTTCGGTAGGACCTAAGTCTAGGGTGCTTGGTCTGGCAAGCATTTCTTACTTGCTTAACAATAAGTTCTGAATCAGTAAAAACACTTAAGTTTTGAACTTTTAAGCTTTTGGCTAATTGCAATCCTAAAAGGAAAGCTTCATATTCAACAACATTATTGGTAACTTCAAAATCTAATTTACATGATTGGGTTATATTTTCTTTTTCAGGTGAAATTAAAACTACTCCAGCTCCTGCCCCATCTTTCGTGCAAGAGCCATCAAAGAACAACTTCCAAATATCAGTTTGGTTTGGTTCAGGACTTTCAACTACCTCTTCAATTTTGACTTGAGTTTTATGTTGGTTTGAAGTGAGTTGAAAACAACCAAAGTCTTAATCTATTGCATAAATTGGATGGTTCCTTGGTTGCTCAGTCTTACAAACAGTATGTATTCTTACCTCTCTATATAATCTTATTTGCTCTCCTCCATAATCAGGAATAGTAGCATATGGCATATCCATCTGTAGGGTTCCCCCTAATTTGGCACAACAAGACCTAGAAAGGAGTATTCCAAATTTGGGAGGGATATTTGTGACAACAATATCAAGTACTACACTTTTCACTGGAATTTGGGCAAGGGTAACCACTAGATCCTTGATCAATCCCAAACAAGGCATCTTTTTAGAATCAAGGGTGTACAGGTCATGGTAGGATCTAGTTATGTCGACTTTCAAATGGTCCATGATAGATTTTGGCACAAGGTTATGTGATGCTCCTGAATCAAGCATAAAATTATATGACATGGAATGATTTGTTTTAAGTGTTACATAGAAAGGAGGCACTATATCATATGTCATGTCTGAACTACGGCCAAAAACTACTGTTGGTTTTTCATCTTGTAGACTTATGACATCTCCTTCAGCATCAACCGAGGTATTTTGTATCCATTTTGTGACTTGGCTTTTGTAACCAAGATTTTTAGAAAGCTTTGACAGTGTAATTGGGATCTTAACCCTCTCTAATTCTTTTTCAACATTAAATGTAGTCAAAATGTTTTTACCAGTTTGGGTAGTATCAATTGACTGATCTAAGGGCTGAATAAGAGTTGTTTGAGTTAGAATAGTTTTGATACATGGTTCAATTACTGGAGTTTCCTTTGAATGTCTCCCGGGACTAGGCCTAGGCCTAAGATCATACCTCTTGTTTAATTCTGCAATTAAAAATTTAGACAAAGCATGATATTTAGAGACTTGTGAAGCTTCCTGATCTTCTTGAACCTAATTCTGTTGTGAGAGAGGAATGATGGCTATTTGATTGGAAGAAGAATCCATACTATTAATATCTTTAGTAATTGTCATAATATTATCATCAGGTTGTTGGTCATCTATCAATAGAGGAGTAGGAACCATTTGATCATTGCTAGGTCTTTGAAGAATTTGTAGTGGTAGATTTCTTTTATACTAACCTTGATTTTGATTTTTGGGTCTTGTAACTGTTTTTTGTATTGTCCTAGGTTCGGTCTCAATCTTTGAAATCCTATTTGATAGGTTTCTAAGAAGAGATGTTATTTCGTCAATTTTGGAGTCTTCTGATATAGTCTTAGAGGAACTAGAGGCTTCTTGAATAGATTTAAGTTTTCTTTGGGCCTTTTCTTCCTTAAGTTTTAAAGAACTTGAGGCTACCCTATTTGCTTCTACTTCTATAGCGTTTGTTTGCATATCTTCAAGAGTTCTTGAAGTTCTCTCTCATAGCATAACAACAAAGTCATCGTAAAAAGTTTTAGAAAATTTAGACTTCGCTGTTGTTGCAAGGGGCTTACAATCAGTGGGCATTTTGTGATAGAGCTTATTGAATATTTTGATAAAATCTGATACAGGTTCACTGAATTTCCTTTTAAGCTCTTCAATTCTATGAGGAAATAAAGAGGATCCTTTTTCACACCCCATTGATTTTTAAATATGGTTGTAAGCTCTTCCCAATTTCTAATGGTAGCTATTGGTAACTGCCTAAACCAAATCCTCACATTTCTTGTTCAATATTCATGTTGTTTGCAAAGTCTAGGAAAGCTTGAAGTTGGTCCTCAACTGAGGGACCAGTTTCTCCATTGTACTTGGTAAGGTATTTTAAGTATCCAGCTGGGAATGCATCAAGGTTATTAGGTAAGACTAAGGCAGCATATCTAGCCTATACAGTATGTCAAAAAGCCATGACAACAGGTGGTGTATGAGGTGCTTGAGGTGTATGAGGTTGTCCAGGTGGAGGATGAGATGCTTGTGTGGATGTAGAAGATGAAGAAGAAGTAGAGGAAGAAGATGGTGATTGAGGGGTTGATGGACTAGTTGGAGTTGAAGGAGGAGATCTCCTGAAAGACTTCAAAGGAGTCCTAAGAACTAACTTTGGGATTGTAATGGAATACCTTCTTTTGTTTCAAGGAGAGGATTAGAATATATAGAGAAAGTCTCCTCAGATTGTTTAGAAGAAGAAGCTCTAGGTCGGTCGAAAATGGAAGGAAAATGATTGGTGGTAGGGGATATGAAATCTGTGGGTTTATATTCTAGTAGATTAACACCCAAATTAGATTAAGTTTTAGGTGATCCTGATGGTAGTGTGGGTATTGGATGAGATTATAATGAATGAATAAGGTAGGCTGATTTAAAATCAACTCCTTTATCTAGAAGTTCAATAATCCTAGGTGATAAATGGGAGTAACCAGGATCAGATGGGATATTACTATAGGGGTCAAATGATTCTAATTCTTCAGACTGTAGGACTGAAGAGAAATAAGAAGATGGATGGTGTCCCCTTTTAGAATTGGTTTTTCTCAGAAGCCTTTCAGGATCTGACATAGGACTAACTATGTCAACTTCTAAACGAGATCTGGTATGTTTAAAAGGTGCCAGCGTGGGAGTGTGGAGTCACCTAGGTGAATGATTTTAACCTTTCTAAACCTTTAATCACCTTTAAAGGAAAAGGATTAATGAATATTGTTGTCCCAAGGGAAACTTAAATGAAATTTGAATCCTCGACAGTGGCGCCAGCCTGATGTTGTACCTCTGACATAGTAGTAGGTAATCTATCAATTCCAAAGCATCTAAAATAATTGTTTTGGGGTTTTTGATTTTAGTTTTGGAAGAATAATGAATGAAGATAGATGTAGAATTAAAGTAATTAATCCTTTGGGTTACATTAATATCTCAGCATAAGGCTGCTATAAAGTTTCACACAGTGATATAGGTCAAAATAGTGGTGAGAAGAAGACAATAAAAAATATGATTATTACAGTTTCCAGACTATAAAACAGAACAATCATAAGTAGGAAAACCTTGTAAACTATGTTCCAAAGGTTTAAGGCAGTATACTTGATGCTTACACAAGATGTTGATGATTTATTGGTTAGAGGGGATTAGCTAAACAGACAGTTCATTAATCCATTCTCTTAATAGATGATCACTTCCGGAGCTTATAGAAAGTAATGGAGACACAATTATTCCTACATAGATATCTCTATAAGTCATAAGCATATGAAGAAAAAAATAATGATTGATAACTGGAAAAACTTACAGGATAGCACAAACTGTGTAAAACCAAATTCAGAATCCTCTGCTTTGTATTAAGGTTCCAGAAAGATTGAGTACATCAAGTGTCTACAAAAGCTTCCTTCAAAGGTGACTTCCAGGTTAAAATTAGAATAAACAATCACAACTTTACAAGCAATGAACTATGAACCTTGAACTTCGAACCCTTCACATGTCAAGAAGAGAGTTATTTATACATTAATGAAACTAAGGAAATATCCTAAAACTCATTAAGATTTATTCTAGGAAAGGAAAGATCTTCATACAAGAAGATAGGGGCAGCTGTTGAACTACTTCTTGCTGTCCCTTTTATTCATGTTGTGTTGGCTCTGTTCTTTGATATTTTTCCCCTTTAAGCTGCTTGATTGTTTGAATCCTTTATGCTTGGTTGATTTCTTCATTTGATATTTCATCTGATACTCTTTAAACTCTGTGAAAATCATTTGACCCAACTCATTAACGTTTACTGTGTTCCTTTTTCTTTTATTGTGCATTTCAGGTATTTACTATGTTTTTCAACAATAAATCCCTCTAGGTTTGTCTTCAAACTGTATGCAGGATTCTTCTTTGTGAACCTGGAATAGGGGTTTTTATCTGAAAAACACAGAAATTGTTAAGAAATCATAGGTGACAGAGGAGCTCTTCAATGGCTTTATTGAACTTGAAAGGATATTGGAAGGAGTCTGGACCATATCGGAAGGTAAAACCATGGCTTAATTGGTTGTAGAGGCTTATGGAGGGTTTACTGTGAAAACAGGTGAAACAAAGGCAAAATGGTTATTTTTGAATTTAAATGGAGAAATGACTTTCTTTTTGAAATATGAGGCAAAGTGAACAATCGTTATTTTGTCGTTATGTGGGAGGCGTTTTTGGTTTTCTTTACACCGCTTTAAAGGCATGGACGATTTTGGGAGGGGGTCACCCGAAATGATCTAAGATTGACATGTAGTAAGGGGAGTTAAATGGAATACCACTTTTCGGGTGGGTAATGCTCGTACAGAGATCCAACCCAAAATTTCCAAGGATCGTTGGATTTCAGTGGTCATATTCGGATGGTGGAGGAGTGAAAAAGCAGTGTGAAAGAGCAATGGAGGGGCCCAATGATAAATTATGGTGGAATGGATTTATCATGGTTAAAAACCGAGATTAGAGGTGTTTTATAATTAAACAAAGGTTTTAGTTTAGTTCTTCGTTAAAATCATAAAAACAATTTAACAAATAAAACCTTCACAAAACACATATGTCGGACTTGAAATAAAATGATCTCACGCAGATAATTGATATCGGGTCTAGTTTCATATCACATATCGCAATTGCAGTTTACAGAGGAAGGCCCATCACGAAGGACTGCGATAGGGGCCGGATGTGACGCATAAATATATCATGGTTAATACTGCATCGGGTTTGGGTTCCTGTCGCAATCAGAGATTGCAACTGGTGGATGTTTATTGCTTTAGCGGGACTTACGGTGGAGGAAGACACGATATGGCATTGAGTTATGATATATATATATATATATATATATATATATATATATATATGCGTCGAGTCCAGGTCTATCGTGCATCGCATATCACAATGGCGGAGGGTAATGTTACAATTGGGATTTGCGATGGAGGCAGATGTAATATGAATATGGATTTATATATATATATATATATATATATATATATATATATATATATATATATATATTTGGTCAGGTCCAGGCCCATCGTTGATCGCATATCGTAATTGGGAAAAGTGGATGAATGTTGAAAGGTTGTGATCTGCCAAGATTGTGATGAAATATGAAGATACATAGTTTTATTATAAAACTAAGGTTTCAGGTTATTCTATAAAGGAGTTAATAATATACTGGAGAAGGACCTTTTTAGGGGTTTAATACTATAGTTAGTGTTAATATGAAATATGAGTAGAGAAGGGGATTATTATGCTTTTTATGAGTTTATTTGCTTTTCATATATATGCATCAATACTTAGGGTAACCACCTTTTGTGGGATTTTCGGGTAAAAGGGGATATTACATGGGATTTTCACCTTTCATAGGCAAAATGTGTTTTGACCTTAGGAAAAGGTGTTTTTTATGAAAAATGAATGAATATGAATTATATGAAGGTGAGAAAGGGAAATTAGTGAATATAGGGATGAATGGGGATGAACGGGAAGTTAATTAATCTATCTTGTGGCACTTCTTTTGCTTTGTGTGATTGCCTCATGGACATAGAAACATGATAAATGTACATTTTGTCCAATCAATAATCAAACTTCTGCAACCTTTCTCTACCTACCCTTAGCTTATCCTATCATTTTTTCTTCACTTAATGGGTGCATTTATGCTAGCAAAACCCTTTTCCTTTCTATTTATTTTACAAAAGAAAACTATATATATCTACCCTTATAACACCCAAGGGCCTAGATTAAACTCATGAGCACCTTATTATTCTCTACCTAACTACTGATCTGCCAATATTAAAGGGTTTGGCCAGATCTTTATTCTCTAACTATAACATCAAATTTAAAGCATGAAGCAGTCAAGATTAAACTATTTGACTATCATGGGTTGTGGCATTTATGACAAGTTGCACACAACCATTATCTTACAGAAACATAGTAGTGGCATTTAGACCTGTTGAGTTTATTTGTTTTCTTTTCTTTCTAACCTAAAATTTTCTTTTTGCCTTGAGTTTTAGGACATCTAACCTAACATTTTATTTGATATGGACATCATCATCAAGATTTCGCTCACTAACATTTTATTCACTATTATTATGTCCATATCCTAACTTAGCATTTTTTCTTAAATATTTTTTATTTTTTTGACCACTATATTCTACCTCATCAAAACAAAAAAATGTTACAACACCTAAAATTTATTCGGGCATTTATGGTCTTCTTGATATTGTGTCAACACTGCTTGGTTTCCAGTTTTGATTTCCCTTCTATTTTCTCATACTTAGAATTTCCTTTCGCATTATTGAATAGTATAGGATTTCTTTTTATTTCCCACATGATTTTAATTGTTTGGGTTTGTATTTCTCGAATTCTATTTTAGTGCAGGATTTCATCTATTATCAAGATTGATGTGCAAGATAGACTAGAATTTGTTTTGCAGGTTTCGAGGGGCTCTCTCTGGCATTACCAATGCTGCATCTCGTAGTTCATGAACTACCAAATTGCCTATTAAATGTTAGTACATTTGTAGACCCTATACTGCACCCAACAGAAATGAGATCCTTTCCTCAAGCTTGTAGCAAGGCCTCCTTCTCTCAATACAGTAGAACTCTCACACTATAATATGGATACTAGATATTTCCCCCTTTCCTCTTTGTGAGATTATATAGGTTCATTCTATCCTCTGAGAGAATGTATCTAGACACCTAGGGGCTTGATAAGTTAGGAAAATTCTACAATAATGGACCACTAGCCAACTCATACACAAGTGGGTCAAGTTGATCTCCTTAGGAAAGTAAGCCTCTAGAAACCTTTTTCTCAATTATGATATTTTTGTCAATTGTTGTCAATTATGAAATAATCATTATCTCATAATTATAATATTTTGGCAAAATAATTATGATAAATTGATCAATTATGTAATTTCACCCATGGAATAAGTCTCAAATAAGTAAAAGAAAATATGAAAGGGGATGGATTCTAGCTAGTAATTGAGGTAACTTTAACTTGAGTTTTTCTCATGATAATGGAATGGTAAATAGGGTTATAACAACATGTTCTTGTCTCTAGCTTTTTGGCAAGTTCATTAGTCATCCAACTATATTAGAATTGTCATTGATGCGACTCTAGCTATGACACTCATCAAATGTTGCACCACAGATCAGATTAATCTCTAATGTTCCATTAGCGCTTCACTTATGCATGTAAAATTATTTGAAATAGGATAGTTCCCAACATTGCACATTGTCTAGTCTTACATCAATAATATGTGACACTTCCCCTGGTGTGCAATGTTCTACACTTGTACACAATGCATTACTAATTTTTACTCTTGAGAAACAAAAATAATTGTTGACTACTAACTTGAAACAGAAAAAACAAAAATCTATTGTAGACCCCAATCAATCTACTTTATTTATTTGCAAAAGAGTAGAATGAAATTTGTCTTTTCACAATTGGTGCACAGGAGCTCATTTGTTCCAATACAACTTCAACCAAATCCTATTGAAAAATCCCTCTCACAAGATACCATCCAAATTCTTCAATTGTGTTTCTCCCCCATCCATCACATGTTGGATGATGTATGGTAGAATCCAACAAATCTGAAATTTTCATGGGTTCTATAAAAAATTGTTGTCATGTAGCAGTACCAAATATCCTAGATGAAAATTCTTGTTTTTAATCCTTCCATCATGCCACACATTTTCTCTGGATTGCTTCACATATTGGTGAATGATGGCTATGGCCAAATCATCCTCTAGTTGTAGTAATTGATGTAACCATTTCTCCACTACTCCAGATTCTGTAAGTTGTGTGGCTACTACAATGTGAAAACTCGGCAACAAAAACTCCATTGGCATTATAACCTCCTGCTCATAAACTAACCAGAATGGTGTTTGTTTGGTAAACATCTTGTAGGTGGTCCTTTACACCCACAAATTTATTGGTATCCTAAAATCCAAGTCATTTCACTATACATTGCATACCTTAGTAAGCATTGTCTCCAATACTTTATTAAATGCCTCCACTATACCATTAGCCTGTGGATGATATGGAGTATTTTTTTATGATAGATATGAAAGTCCTCTGTTAGTACCACAATTATTATTTTCAAGAACTGAGTGCCTTGGTCACTCATGAGAATTCTTGGATGCTCAAATCTAGTCACTACGTTGTCAAATAAAAAATGTGCAGTTGTCTCTACGTTGGAATCTTTGACTAGTGTGACTTCCTCCCATCTAGTTAGATAATCAGTCATAGTGAATATGTATTGTGTTCTATTTATTCTTATGGGTGGGTCGATTGGGCCCAAGAAATCAATTTCCAGTTTATCTAATGGCTTCAAAGTGAACTGGGTGCCAAAGGCATGTTGTCTCTTTGAGAAGGCTTCCCTACTCACTGGCATACATCATAGGTCCTACAAAACTCGACATTAGTATGTAGAGTGGACCACCATAGTACTGTGTACAAGATCTTCTATGTTGTGGCCCATCCTGCATAGTGTCCTCCTACGACACTTATATGTGCTTCTGTTAAAATCATAAGTCATTCATGCTCCAATACACACCTAGACAAAATTCCATATGCGCCTAACTTATATAGGGAAGTTGCAATTTACTGGTAGTCGGCCATGTTTACCACTAGTTATTTTTTTTTGCCACAGTATAGTCCTCTACTTCCATCTTTGTATTTAGAAATCTTGCAATTTTTACAAAATGTTCATCCACCAAGGTCACAGAAAAAAGTTCCGCATCTGGTATATTTTCCTCCAAAATTTTCGCATCCTCTCTCAATGTCAACTACGACAAATGATCAGGTCATACATTTTGTTTCTAGTCTTGAACACTACTTGAAAATCGTATTCCTCAAAATAGAGTAGCCATCTGCAAATTCCCCCCACCCTTCAGCCCCCTCCAACACGAGCTTGTTTTTTGAGGTACTTTAGCATAGAATGATCTGTGTACAATTTAAAGTTATTGCACATAAACTAATGCATAAACGTTTTAAATGTATATGCCAATGCCAATCATTCTCTTTTTGTCATGGTATAGTTATGTTCAACCACTGATACCTTCGTTCTTGCACAATAAATGGGATGATCAATCTCTCACTCCTCAGGCTGGGCTAAGAACACACGTAGTGCAATCGATGAAGAATCGACATGCACTTGGAACTCCTTCTCCCAATTTGGTAATACCAAAATTGGTGGCATCACTATCTTCCCATTCAATGTGTCTAAATCTTTCTAACATTCATCATTACACTGAAAATTGGTTCCTTTCTTCAACAACGTTTCCATAGGAGCAGTGATTTGAGTGTATCCCTCGATAAACTTCTGATCTTAACCTATATGATGCAAGGTATACCATAGTTTTCATACTAATGTGGGTAGTGGTAGGTCCACTATCACCATAACCTTAGTAGGATCCACCAGTAAGGATTTCTTGCAAATGACATGTCCGAACAAAATATATATTTATTTATATTTAGTGAAATTTTCAGTTTTTTACACATGTCTAGCATTAGCTAGAGAACCTCAATATTCTTCTTCAAAAAACTAAACACATTCCAATCATGCAGGTAAACTTCCAAAAAATTATGAA
The DNA here is from genome assembly GCA_031772625.1 of Pinus tabuliformis. Classification (NCBI taxonomy): domain Eukaryota; kingdom Viridiplantae; phylum Streptophyta; class Pinopsida; order Pinales; family Pinaceae; genus Pinus; species Pinus tabuliformis. The sequence continues at coordinate 30,763,187 of CM062810.1, read as the reverse complement.
TAAATCCCTTAAATTTTGGAACCACAATGCGCTAGAAAATAGCAGGTACATTCTTCAATCTGAGTAGCATAACTATGTATTGAAAACATCCCCACTCCATCAAAAAGGTAGTTTTATGTTGATACTCTTTATTAATATTCATCTGATGATAACTAGAGAATTTATCAGCAAATGAATAAGCTTCCTATCTACCAACATTTTTCAACATCTCATCTTTAAATGGTGTAGGAAAGGGGTCATGTGCACACTCATCATTTAACTTCTAGAGGTCTACGTAAATCATGATTTATGCCATATTCTTATTCTAAACTACCATTGAGCTTATCCACTCTGAAACTTCCATGGCTTTAATGACTCCCATGTCGCGTAGCTTCCCGATGGCATTCTCTGGGTTCTACCCATATTACCCATGGGAAGACCTTTGCAAGGCAGATAGCTTTGCCATACTTAGAAACTCAATAGTGCATACACAATTTGGAAGCCCAAGCAAATATTCTTCATAGAGAGGTCACCACTAAGGATGTTGCACCAACTTCGCTTGAATCCCTGATCTTGCCCTCAGGAGAGTGGGGGAGAACCTCTATGTGCTAACCATAGAAACATGGTAGTAGATGAAAACCATCATGGGGCTTGCTATGCATGATTAGGAGGAGGGCACCAAGGTAGTGAAAACAAAGATTAATAGCCTTACTGACGCTATCCACCACTCTAGGGTTCATAACTAGAGATTCACCACAATATACAGTCATAAGGAGGAAGTGATTCACCACAATATATGGTCATCAGGAGGAAGTGGTTCACCACAATATACGGTCATCAGAGGAAGTGGAAGAAGGTCCATTTTGTAGTTGAAGGCACCCCAAGCATCAAGAAGGAGCTAGAAAGAGCCTCCACAAGTAGCTCAAACTCTATCCTGCAACAAAAGGGGAGCACCCAAGAGACCCCATCCAACTATCTTTTGTCTCTTATCTTTGGCTAGTTGTTTCTATCAAAGAACACAAAACTCATTTTTGCCATAACTACTATGTAAAAAAGATAATACTAAAACCACTTCAGGCCTTTTTTTTTGTTGATCCTTCCCACACACCCCAATATCTTATTTAAAATATATATATAAAATTTTCTTACTAAACAAAATGCCAAAACTTGCATAGTTACTTCATATCCACTTGTGTACATGGAAACAGGAATAGGGATTTATAAATACAAAATATAGTTATCATATGCTTAATGTTGGCGTTACGAGAATGACATGATCAATTAGGAAAAGTGTAGCGTTCAGCCGAATGATTTTTGTTTCGATTTTTGTTTCGGTGGTCATGTTGATGATTTTATTTGTTTTAACTTATTGAGAATCTATTTTAACAAATACATTTTTAGTGGTTAATGTTTTTAAGATTATATATAGTTTTAATATTTTTTTTAATAATATTAATTGGATTCATAATTAGATAAATAAAGTTGATATTTAGTTATGGTTCAAAATATTTTTAGGAAAAGAATTTGAATTAAAAATTTTGAGGATTTTCTTTTAAAATTATTATTAAATATTTTTTGTGGGGGAAGGTGGTAATGAATTTAGGTTACCAAGAGATCATCCTTTGTCCCTTTATTCAATTTTATAATCTATTCATTTGAACTTAAGTTGGTGTGGTGGAGAGCCCATCCCCTGCCTCCTTATATTTTGTTTTGGATTGAAAAGGGGTTTCATAGAGCCTTTTCTTTGACTCCAATATTTCTTTTAGGAAATGTTTTGAGATTGCATGTGTTGTAATCATATTGAAATTTTCATGAATAAAGGTGACATGGATGATCTCATGTATAAATTAAGGTTGTGTTACATAATTTTATGCATCATTTTTAATCATTGGCCCAAAGCACCATTACAACCATGTCAATAGTTGGCACTATCAATATACAAATCCATTCACAAGTTCCAAGTAAATTCATGGATTATTGAAAAACAAATGTTATGGGATAATCAATGTCATATACCCATTGCTAAGAAAGGGTTACAAGATATTTGAAGGGTTAGTAAAGTTTCACAATTAGAAGACAACCTTGCATTTGTGGAACCAACACATTGATTGTTGAGCATGAATGGTAGTTTTAAAAGTCATTAGCCAAGCCTCCAGGAAACCACTAATAAATCCCAATGAGGTTTCCACTAGAATCACTATAGAATGGTTAGAAAAGTAAATAGTGATGATTACTTTTTTAGCCACAATAAATAAGAATGAGGAATCTATCTAAACCACAGGATAGTATTAGTTTCAACTAATTATGTGAGGGTTTAAAATTATAATCTAGAAAGTTACTATTTATGGAAGCTCCATTAAATTTTACAACTATAGAAAGTGCCAAAATTTGGAGCTCAATTTTAAATATCAAACACTATCCAATATCCAAAAGATATAAAATATTCACATTTGCTTGTTCTTTTATTCCCATTTATTCCTTTGAATTAGTTGTACAATTACTAGTATTCCCTATGGCTTTTAGAAATAAATGTGTTGTTCCTTCTAAAACCATTTCCCACAACCCTAAAGCCCAAAGCCTAATTGGCATTGAGTAGGATTTTTTCAAAAACTACATTATTAGGGAAATTCCATAAAAGAAATTCCAAGTAGCTTTTGGAAAATTGTAGAATGCTTGTGATTGAATTCACACATGGGATTGTGACCTTGCTAAAGTTATTGTCACCGCAACATACCATTTCCTAGAAATTGTCTATGGGTGTGTAAAACTTGACAATCCTTGTGACCAAGCAATGATGTCCAATGACTGTTCCATGGAAGATTTTAGGGGTTAATATTGGTACTTGGCCTAATTTTCCATTTTTTCTAAAAGTGATTGGCCCAAAGTTTAGAATATAAATTATTTTACTTTAAATATCACCAAAATTTTATATCTAATAATATACAAGAATTATAAATCTAAATATTTTTATGAAAGTATGATCAAACATTTTACATTTTCATTTTAGGGGCTATAATATTCACCAAAATATCTAAATTTTAAGTTAAACTCCACTCCTTAAAATTTTCCCTATACTATTCTCCAATTACTTTTCCTATAACTACTACATCTATTTCTTAGATGTCAATACTTTCTTAGGATGTTGCACACTTGGACAATGAAAATCCTTGATCACAATATTTAAAACCCTAATAACAACTCAAGTGAAACACCTATTTACTTACTACCTCCCAAAAGGAGCCCCTCTTCTTGAAAGTATCTTTCCTTTCCAAGGTTCTATCTTCCGAAAGCATTCTGGAGAAGCAATTTTGGTGTTTTTTGTCACACTAGGATATGATGATGATGATGAAAATATAGATGAAGCTATCTTAGGAATAATGGAAAATATTCTTGGCTAATTAAATTTACACTATGAGAAACATAACTATGATTCTTACATACATGTTAGGTATTTATTTTGTATATACATACAGAGAGTCTTGGATTTATCTTGAGCAAGTCATAATTATCTTTAATCATGGAAGTCATGTTCATTGAATATTTCATTTAGAAAGAAGAAATTACAATAAACCCCAAGACCAACTCTTAATAGTGATAATTCTATCAAAACACTAGAAAAACCATGAAGAGAGTCTGCTTGATTTATAGGGCTCTAAGCACATGTAAATCAGACATAATTTAATCCATTGCTTTTTATTTAGCCTAATAACTTTATGATTTGGAGCTTCTCAAGATCCATAAAAATACAAAGTCAATCAAATTTAGTCATAAAAACCACCAAATATATTATTAGTACTGAAAATATTATACATTCACTTTAGCTCTAAACACATGCAAAGATTCTTCTTAGCACTTTATCTCTTAGCACATGCCAAGATTCTTATTAAAGTTGATACTGGAATAAAATCATGTAGATGCTAGAGTAAAATCCTAATGCAAAAGTCTACTTATAACAAAAAAAAATTGTGTTACCTTATCCATAAATTTATTAAAAATCGTAAGTATTCTTCGCTTTTGGGATGGAGAGAGAAAAGAGAGTGACGATTCTAAGAAATGACATCTTTTTGCACTTTCTTTTCCATACAATATAATATATCTTTTTGACATAGAACCAAGTACCAAAGATTCTGGCTAAAAACGAATAACTGGTCTCTCCAATTGCGCGAAAGATTTTGGCTAAAAAAGAATAACTAGTATGCCCCATTGCACGAATAAATTGGGGTAGTATCATCTGTGAATAGGGCAAAGAATTTAACTCGTCTGCCCAATTGCGCGAATAATTTCATACATCTGTAAATAGGGCGTCCACCATATGGATGCTCGATCTATGTCATCCTCGTGACGCTGGACTTCGCATGATTGATCATGTCATTCTCGTGATAAGACTTTCTCAACATTAGTGGGAATGGGAATTTTTCTTGAGCATCAAACAGTCTTGTAAATTTAATACATGAAAAATCAAATGGTCCTAACATGCACTCAAAACGTCAAAATTTGACCCTGGTTGCCAGTCTAGCTGTTTGCAAACTTGACCCTGGGAGTGTAGATGGTTTTCAAATCCGAGTTTGGAGTTCGACTCCTTCTATATAAGGCAGGCTATACCATTGTATTTCTCACCTCTTGCTTACAGACTTTGGCCTCCAGTTGTAGATCTGGTTGTATATTTGGTGACTTTGGCCTCCCGTTGTAGGTCTGTTTGTATATTTGGGGTAACATAGGTATTGTTTTATATTTTCTATTAGGTCAGATATCATATTGAGTTGAACTGAAGGCGTTTTCTTGCAGTAGTATCTGGTGAAACTCAGCGGCAATAATATGAACTTCGGCGGCAACAACAACATGGTCGACCGCAGGTGCAATAGCGGCGACAAGAACGTCATCGGCCCCAACACCCAGATCGACGGCAATCCCATCCTTGGCGACAACAGCGGCAACACCACCAACAGCGGTAACGAAATCAACAGCGGCAACAACAACATGGTGAACAGCAACAACGCCTGCGACGCCTGCAGCGACAACGAAGTCAACATCGGTAAAGGAACCTTAAGTAACCTTAAGTAGACCAACTTATAGCACCAGGTAATCGCAACTTCAGTAGACGAACTGCACTCACATATATTTCCATTTCTGTTCATAGCACAATAACGTCATGAATTTCTATTCTTTTGCTTAATTACATTGTTAATTTCTATTCTTTTGCTTAATTACATTGTTATTGCATGGCAGGTATGGGAAATAATAAATGCAGTCGAAGATTATCTGTTTATCTAAGACTGACTATGTGTTGATATAAAGTTAGTTTAAAGTCAAATAGTCTACTTATAAGGCATTGTCATATCTGGATGTTGCTATATTGTAATTTTAATTTATGTATTAGTAAACTACCTACCTGGTTACTTTGTTTTAATGTTTTAGAAACCTCTCAATTTAATGTTTTTGTTGCCATATTTCATAATAAGGTAACTGAATAACAAAATAAATAAACAAATTAATTTAATCCCTGAATAGGCATGGCCATGGATGGTTACATTAGTGTCGTCTCATTAGCATATGCAATGGTTATGTTATTATGTTCTCATTAACATATGCAAGATAGATGTGTATGACATTCACATTCTACTTAGATGGTAGTATATTGTAATTTGAAAAGATGTGTATTTGTGTACTTGCACAAGTTGATTTTAGAATAAAAGTCTCCCACATATTCGTCTTGGTCATTTATTTTCTTGGAAATTGGTTTTTATTTATTAATATTTTATTGTTAGAAAAAAAACTATTACCATTGATTGTATTGATAATTATAAAATTGTTTTTTTTTTTTTAATTTTAATATTATTTATTCATATTTATACTTAAAATATATTGGAAAAAATAAATATATTATATATTTCCCTACATCTAATTCACTATACAGCTAAGGTAATTGCTCCATGGTTTGGGATTGTCCAAATTTCTCACATTAAACATGATTTTTTCAATCTAATCATTAATAAATACATTTTTTTTATTAATCTAATCATTAATAAAGACATTTTTTTTTGCTATTTTATTCTTTTTAACACCAATGTGAACTATTCCATGTTATTAGCCATGTAACATGAAGGAATATTCTTCAATAGTGGAATTATATCTAACATTGAACATGACAAAATTACTAATTAATATTCTAATATTTTTTAATGAATATTTATTGTACTCTTACACTTAGCAACAAAAGTATTTTTACTTTCTACCATCTTAATGTGGAGGCTTTCTTAGTTATCAAGTTGAAGTCATTAATTAATGACGAACATTTCAAATATGTTCTCATCTTTTATGTGGAAGAAAAAAATTTGTTTCTTAATGGTGTCATGGTCTTTAACCAATTCTTTAAGTATTCACACCTTATATTTTGAACATCTTTTGCTTTCATGCAATCTTATATCTAATTGAAAGTAAGATTTTGGTATTTCAATTAGAGTCAAGATTCTAACTCTTTTGTAAACAATTTGACATATTTATTGTTGAAACATTCTTATTTCTTTACTTTAGAATATTCTATATTCAATAATAATCATGCATCCTAACACAATTCACTTATCAACAATATGCCAACTATCAAAAAGTATAATCATATATATATTTATAGATATAATTGGTGTTATCTAATATGTTTGGGAAGAATGGGTGGTATTTCCCACGTCTAGGTTTAATTCATAGAAGTGACATGATGGTGACAAGCATTGTTGTAATAGTTAGGTGCCTATGAACATTGTTGTATTCATTCTCAATATTTTAGAGAGAGAGGATGAATTCCCTTCTCTCTGTGTGTGTGTGTGTGTATATATATATATATATATATATATATATATATATATATATATATATATATATATATATATATATATATATATAGAGTAACCATAGTTTCCCTTACAGCTAAGATCAATTCTTTAGCATCTTGATTCTTACATGTTCTCTTAGGTGCATCTTCTTGGTCGAATGGATCTTGTATAGCCACAAATTTAGTTGTCAAGGTTTATTGATTCATTATATTCTCAAACTTAGTTAATTTTGCTCCAAACATTTACTTTCCTTTGTTGTTCATCCACAAAATGACTAAGTATATCTCTAATATATTCAAGCATTCTAACAACTCTAAATGCTTTCATGTTTAGGGTTTAGGGTTTTCACTATTTGGTGACTTGTACATGTTATCACTCAGAGGTTCTCCCTAAAAGTTATCAAAAGAAGGAATAATCCAAGGTAACCACAAACCAATCTTCAGACTCAAGTTCTAGCCAACCTAAGTCGAGAGAGTGCGCTCTCTTTATAATTTAACTTTGTTTGGGTGAGGATTTCACACTAGTTCTTAGTGTTCATAAGGTTTTGATTTTGGTTGGGTGGTGGAATTATAGGAACAGATGGATAGAGTTAGCTTCTTCAAACCATTGGGCTATGGAGTCAATAAAGGGATAGCATAATTGGATTATATCATTAAAGGAAAGCCAAATCTTCAAGGGCTAATGGATGGAATGATTCTAACCAAGGTTAAGGGCACTTAAGAATCCTTGGACCGGGATCAAAATGAGGAATAGAGGGTGATCATCAACAAAGGGTAATTAAGAATCCTTTGCTACATAGACCAAAAAGGAAAACTACAGAGCTACGGAGCATCTACGAATTCCCTAGCTAAGATATTTTAGCAAAAAACATTAAGAATGTAAATAGATAGAGTGCATTTTGGCCAGTTCTAAAATATCATTCCTAGTTTAACGTTAAGATTTTATAGAACACATATGAGTATTAAGAAACATAAGGAAAAACAATAATACACATGAGAGAATACTTATTTGATTTTCGCTTTACACAAGAATCCTGAAAAATATTTGAGCTTTATTTCATGATCCAGCGGGCCAATCAAGTTTTTTGATATAATAAGACTTTGATTTGAGAGAAAAATTTGTAGAAATGTCTTTGAATCCACCCTAAATACTTGGAAATATGAAGTATTTATACAAAAAATATTACAAAATATCTTATAACAATATGAGATTTAATCTAAGGAATCAAAATATCTTCAAGCATGAAGGTAGGGACAGATGGAAAATTACATCATGATGTCCCTGTTATTGTGGTAGTGCTAGTTGTTGCAGTTGAATTTGAGCCCTTTAAGTTGGCTAATATTTGTATGCTGGAATCATCTTTATGTTTAATCATTCACTGATATTCTTTATCCTGCTACTCTTTGACCCTGCTGATTTGTCTTTCACCTGACTCATCTGCCTGTCTTTAGATTTACTGTGGTAACTTATAGTAAATCTGTCATTTTTTCCCACCATTCATCCTCGGGTAACTTTCTCTTTATCATTCTCCTATATATTTCGTTTGCTTTTGTGTACTTAGCAAATTTGGGCTTGGTGACAAACCAATGTTTCACCTCATGCTCTAAAAAGAACAAGTTTTTAAAAGTGTTATATAGTACTTTCCCTGTAGGCAAAGCTTTGATACCCGAAGTACTAGCCTTTTCCTTAGCCAAATTCCTTAGTTTGTCTGTGTACTCCAATTGGGTCATGAGTTTATCATGAATGACCATAGGACTCGAAAGGCCTTTGTCCCTCAAAATTTCAAATTTAGCCATAAACCTCTCAATGGCCACCTGCATTTTATGGCATTTTTCTTCTAAGTTAACCATGAGGTTTCTTTTGGAAATGACCTTTTTGACTTCTAGCATGGCTTCAGTCCTATCCTCTATACCAAGCTAATTTAGCTCATATCCGTTCTTGATGTTCAGGAAGTGGATGAGTCGATTGGCATCCTTCAGCATTTCACCCAATTCTTTCGTTACCTTTTGGATAGCTCCACTAGCTACCTTTACCAGTTATGTTTGCTCAAATATAACTTGAATTGATGGCCAGATTTCATTGAAAGAGTCAATTATATTGGCCCAGAGAATCTCTTTGGTATGTCCTAGTGGCTTTTGTAGTGTTAAGTCTTTCTCTAGGACCTTGATCTTCTCACCCACCGTTAAGGCTTTCTGTGTTTCTTCTCTCTGCTAAATTTGGGCAAGCTTACATTCAGTTTCTAAGCTTGCCACTTTCTCATTTAGCCTTTTGAGCTCTGTTGCCTTGATGGACATTTCCTCCATGGCTTTTACTAACTCTAATTTTTTTTCTGTAGATGAACCTGCTATTGTAGACTCAATTATGACTTGTAGTGTTGTGGCAGGTGGAGCTCTTGGTGCCAAAGATGCTGCCAATGTAGAAGGAACTGCAGTTGTTACTATGGGAATGGCAGTTGTGGAAGTTGTTGCTAGGTCACTTTGCTTGGACTAAATTAAAATGTCCAACTCTTTCTCTGTTTCTTTCAATTGGTCATTTAGCTTTCGGACCAAGTCCATAAACTCCTCTTGTCCTTTTTATGTTTCTAGAACTTTTGTTGTTTGTGGGTGATGTAATGGTGGAAAATTGAGTTGCTTCTTCAAAGCAGCTATGTCATCATTCTTCTTCGTTATCAATTTTTTAGTGGCCTTTACATCTTTGGATCATGTCGCAACTCAATGATTAAGCCCTCTAAGGACTTGATTCTAGTATCTTTGGCCTGTGAAGAGGCCTTCTCCAATTGGAACTGAGCTGATATGTTATTCAGGGAATTCTGCAATTGGTGGGATACGATAGCTTTCCCTGTCAAGCTGGAGTAAATCATCTCCCCTGTCTGCTTATGCAGCTTAATCTGGTCAATAGGATGAGTGTCATTTTCCAGTACTTCAAAGTCTATCTTTTTGAAGTCTGTTGTTGTTCTTGGTTGCTAAGTAGTGCGCTTTATGAATGTCATTTTCATTTTTCCTTCTTTCACATCATAGGCTAACATAAGCCTTGTCTGATTGGTTGGTGCCATCTTTAAGTACTGTGCATAGGTTTGGGATTTCAGCCTCTCATTTCTATCTTTTATATCCTTGTAACTTTCTCTAATGTCTTGGTCTCTGTCAGTTGGCATCCTGAATGAGGACACTTCAAAACTCTACTGCCTTTCCAACATCTGAGTGTGCGATGTGGAAGTTTCTAGTCTGCCCCTAAAGGGAGTGGCATGTCTGCTTCCTTCTCTTTCTGTGTTGGTGGCCCCAACTATTTCTTCTGTGAATTCGTGTTCAGAGACAGGATTTATCCTTTGCCTTTTAATGAGGCTCGTCTCTTCATATGCGTGTGAGGTTGCTCTGCCTGAAGTTGCGGCCTCTTCCCTATTTCTTTTGATGTTTTTCTCCTCATTTAGAGGATTTTTCAGGGCTGGGGGAGTACTCATGATGGGCTCTGGTACACCTATTTGAGTTAGCTCCTCTAATAGGTTTGGTTGTTCTGACTCTTCTTGCACCTGGGATTCTTCTTCTACATGTGATTCACTTTGTTCCTAAGATTCTCCTTGTGCTTGTGATTCTTCTTGGGCCTGAGATTCTTCTTGGACCTGAGATCCTCCTAGCACCTATAGGAAAGAACCCTCATAAAGTTGTTTCTCTAGATAAATTAGGGTATTTTCAATAGCAAATTCAGTGCTATCTCTGTCCACTAAAGTATTCTCCACCCATTCTAATTGATTTGCATATTTTTCTATTTCAGGGATTCGGTGGTGAATGTAGGGAGCCATCTTGTTTTTTTGTCTTCTATTGTGATGAAATCCAAGGGATCATATCTCTACATGAAGCTCTGTTTTAGTTTAAGTCTCTGAAGGATTTTCTCTGCTTCTTTTCTAGCTTCTCGGCTATTACACAGAAAGGGGCCTAGTTGATCTTTGATTCTGAGCTGAGCCTTCATTTTGGCTTTAACAAAATGCACCTCATCTGAATTGATTATCTTCCTGTAGTACTCCAGAGAAAATAACCTCATTGGGAGGTATCTCGGTAGTTTATATGGGGCTAACTCATAGCCATATATCCTAATTTTAGTGTAATTTTGGTACAAGTACCAATATCCCACTTTGTGTTGTTTTGAAAGTTATAGAATCCTCCTAATATCTGAACTGATTCTTGGAGGAGGGTTTCTTATCAACATTGTCACTATAGGATGTACGAAAAGACATATGAAGTCTGTATAGGGATATGGGGAGTCATACTTATGGATCAAAGGAGTCCAGAAAATCACTCACCTAGGATGACCTTTAGTATCAAGCTTTTGGAGAGAAAATGGGAACTTGTCAGCTTTGTAATATAGGAATAGGTGGTACAAAACTGAGGAATACTTGAACACTCTCTCATTACTCATCCTAGGAAAATGGTCATGCATCCTATCAGCTATGAACTTGGCATAATCATACATGATAGAAGGAGGTTGTCCTAGAGTGAAAATGGACATGAAGGCTAAGATGATTTCATCTATATACTCATTGGTGGTATAGCCTAAGATACTATATATCATTGCTACAATGTCTTGGCAAAATTTGGAAAAAATGGTATATACATATGGGGGAAGATCTTTTGGAATATGTTTCACTTCTACAATAAAATATTGGGACATTTCAACAAGCTTTGTAGTGGTTAGCTTGGGGAAATGGTCTAACAAGTCTCCAATAGAAATTGGGGTGAGGTTTTCCCCTGGTTGTAGTTGCAACATGTCATTGATTAACTCAACAGTGACGGTGAAAAGTATGGTTTGGTTGGGGGACATCACTGCTCTTTGACTGGGGATGTAGTTTGCATGGCAATAGTGGACAATTTCTAGAAATATGTGCACCTCAGGGAATTGATACTTGGGCAACTTAGACTCCTAAAGACCTATTTTATCAGCATGGTTTAGGTATTGATCTCTATATCGGTAGTATAGTTTAAGAGGGGATTCATGGATAGAGGTGTCCTTGATTTGGAAATCCTTATCAGCAGGGGAAAGGTGGTCCAAGTCCAGGTGAGGAGTGGAAATTGGTCTAAAATTGATGGCAATTCGGGCAGCCATTCTTAGTTCTTGTGGATTTAAGAATGGGGGAGGTAAACTGTCAGTATTTAGGGTAAAGGTGGTTCAATTCGAGGTGGGTTTTAGTTACTAGAGTTTCCCTTTAATTCCAATTAAGAATGCTCTAAAATTGACATGGTTTTAGTGAATTATGGTTTAAATACCTAGAAGTTGAAGAAAATTGGGTCTGAACCAGGTAACTGGCAACTGTGAACAGGCGAAAAAGCTTCAAGCAGGATGGAAGGCAATTTGGGAGCTTTCTAGCGTCTTCAGGGTGCAATTGTACGTGGGTTGATAGCTTGGATGTTCACAGACGTGTGCATGGAATTTTACAGTTAAAAAAATGATAAAAGTAATGATTTGGGGCTTTTTTGGATTTATAAGCGAAAATTCAATCTGGTGGGTATGGGTGAACAGTAGCCATTTTTTCCATAGCGGGGTGATTAGTGGTTGTTTTGGCATGTAGCAGGGTGGCAGTAAGTTGTTTTCTTCGCACATCTTTTGGACACTTGGCGGTATTGGAGGGAGGCCACCTGATTCCACTCATTGAGCGCCATGTTTCCTCGGGGGCCTAGTGGAAAGCAACCCATTTTGGGTGAGTAACATTTGGATCTCGAGCCCTTCCAAAATCCACATGGGCCATCAGATGGGGAGGGGAGAGATCGTGTGGTGGTTGGGCAATGGAGTTGCACGGAAGGGTGATTCGGGGGGCCCAGCGGCATTTAAGCATGACAATTTCGGTTTAATGAGGGATTAAGGTGGGGATTAAAGTATCGGGGAGGATTTAATTAGGTTTTTTAACTGACTTAATCGAGGATCGATTAGTCAGTGGGTTCGGGGGTATAAAACATAAGTTTATATAATTAAATTGGGGTGGTATTAATTAATATTGCAGGAGTTAGTATATATAAGGGAAAGGGTTTTTATTAGGGATTTAATAAATAAGTCAATAATTTAGTCAAATGAGTGGAAGGGGCACCATACTCTAAGAATATGATTTTCATGTTTTATTGCTTTCTGATAATCACATAAAGACTTAGGATATAGTGTTCTTATGGGTTTTTGATATGAAAATGAGTTATGTGGGGGAAAAAATACTTTTCCTAGGTAAAAGTGATTTAACCTTATGAAAATAGTATTATTAGGAAAGATGAATGAAATGAAGGGGGGAATGAATGTTTATGAGGGGGTTTTACTACTTATTGCCTATAATTCATTAATCCAAGGGTCTCTTCCCTCCAAAAGTTAGAGAAATTCTCTGAGCCTCTTTGACATAGGGTTTTTAAGAATTTTGAACTTATTGTGGGAAATTAGTTAAGTAAAAGGTGAAATGAATGAAATAAATTAATTAATTGACTTTGATATCCATCTGCATACTTGAATGCCCATTCACATTTGAAATACATGTTGAAAGATTATAAATATGCTTTTTCCTAATCAATCATCACACTTTCTGCAACCTTTCTTCTACTTACCCACCTACTCATCCTACCATTTTTACTTCTCTTTATTCGGGTGCATTTGAGCTAGCAAACCCTTATGAAGCATTTTTTTCTCTTTACACTGGTAAACTAACTAAATCTAACCTTATTACATCTAATGGCTTAGATTAAACAATTGAGCTCCTTTTATTTACTCTACCTATCTAATTAACTGCCAAGATTAAACAATTTGGGCAGATATTATTCTCTATCTATAGACATGAAACTGAAAACATGAAATAGTCAAGTTTAAACATTTGACTATTATGGATTATGGCATAGATTACAAGCTGCACACAATCATTTATTATACATAACATTAAATAGTAGTGGAACTTTGGCTTGCTCACTTTCATGGCCTTTTTGTTTTCTTGGGGTTCATCCTTTTCATCTTTTTTGACCTTCTTGTTCTTTTTGTCCTTTTATTATTCTTTTAGGCATACCCTCTTTCCATTTTGTAATTTTTTGAATATCAAAAACATTTTCTGAAAGAAAAGGTATGTACATATTACTGGTTTAATCTTAGTCATTCAAAAATTATGACTCCTATGGGTAGAGAAACCTAATAGTGGCTCCACTTGGGGATAGCATTTCCTGGTGAAATGTCAAGAACTTTGTAGGCCAGTGGCCTTCTTGTTGTCTTATATGGGCCTGAACCAGGTTTGGAAGAGTTATTTAGCCAAACAAATCGCGCAACTACCTTCCCTTTCGGCAACAGCCCGTAGAGCGCGGACTGAGGTCTCACCCGAGGTACTAGGGGAGGGTGCTGGAGCTAGGTTTCCGCGCCCTTGGAATGTCTTTACGTGGTCTAGAGGGTTTGCACGCCATTTTGTGGCCTCGTGCCACTCTTCTTTCACGTAGATCCGGAACAGGGAAATTCCTTAATACTTATTATTCAATTAGTTGTTATAGATCAGATCTACTTGTTACAGTGTTTACGCACACATTTAACAGAGATAACTAGTGCGCGCACCCAGAAAAGATATAGATTTGCATAATCGGATAACATAAGCATAAAAACACATATCACATAGTAATATCAACCATAAATTAACCAGATCCACAATATTTCAAATTAACATAGTATTTCAGAACCAACTTATCTCTATTCAATTCATTCGCTAATAAATCCAGAGCTACCGTGCGCACTCAGCTGCAGGGGTCCGCACACACAGCTGCAGACTCTCCCAGGCCTCTGTGTACATAGCTGCAGAGCCTCTATCAACCACCAACACCTTGACTCGAACTTATAGATGTAGAATATACTGTCTTCACAGACCCATAACACTAAAATTCATTCAAAACCCAAAACCCTCCTTTCTACCTTTAGAGCCTAGCTCTATTTATACATTCCCATGGTCTTCGAACCATGGGCAGGCTGACTTACTACCTATTATTCTATATTATTTCTTGCGCAGACAATCCTTTGACTCGACATATTACATTTTGTGCTCTGCATATTTCAGAGTTTTACAATATTTTCATCCTAACTTGTAGGCTCTTAGCCCCAAAACTATTAGGCGGGACCTCCGCTACCCAACAATCCCCCAACACAATCATCATGACTCATCTTGAGTCACTCATCAGTGTGGCAAGATGCATTGCCTAGGCTCTGCGGTTCACCTCCATGTGAGTGACGCTCTTCATTCTGCTAGTCCTTCTATGTCTGCACTACTTCTTCCAGCTCTTGCTTCGTTGTTTCTACCAATTCTCACAACCAATAATGCTCATTCTGCTCTGCTCTGTTAACACAGAACACCCCCTAATAGGATTTTAGCTCTAGCTGGGGGGCCGCATATGGGACCAACTCATACCAATGCAACACCTTTCTAAGTTCATATCTTCTCGTCGCAGTGTCTGCTAGAGCTTGTGTTGCAATTTTGCAAGAGCATTGTTGTTATTCGTGAGATCCCAATCCTCAAGGTACATCAAAGATGACTTATTAATTGCAATTCCACCATTGGTCTACGTATTTACAACCTTTCCCTTCTTTTTTGTGGTTCGCCAACTAGCCCATGTGTGAGGCCGTAGCATTCAGACCAATTTTGCTTCATTTCTACAAATTTCTAGCACATCCCCTACCGTTGATGTTGAACTCTGTGCAATGCTCACAACTGTCAACACCGTATTCTTCAGCGAGCCCTACATCTCCATCGGTCATATCACAACCCTCAGGCTTACTCCTTCAGTGTAGATAATGAGGATTTCCATAGAGGTGGGAAGGCACAACAGCTTACAGTTCTCAGAAACACAGCTCGTTCGATGGATGCCCCCCTGTGGTTTATAAGTGTTTCTAAATTCAAATTTGTTAGCTCCTGCCTTTTTTGGTGCCTTCATGTTAAGCCTGTGGCAAATCATTCCAGAGCTGTTTCTTACGCCGTCTCTTAATTTCCCGCCGCTCACTCCCTTTTGCCATAACTCAGACATCATTTCATGAATAGTGACAGCAACGGTCACCTCTCTGCTTGTCAACACAGCCACACAGCCCTTTCTGCGCAACCACGACCCTTGTGATAGACCAAATCTATGCGCACCCTGATGGTCATGCAGCTTCCCCCCAGACTACTTTATCATCCTGCGCTCTCTTTCAACTGGCTGGAGCGGTGAGACTGTCCTTCGGTTAGCTAGTCAAGTGGTCGGTCCACTTGTGTAGAGCTTCAAGTGATTGCCATTCACTCTTCCCAAAAAGGGGTCTCCATTGAGCTTGGCAAGCTGGACCGTGCCTCCATCTGTAACTTCTTTGACTACATAGGGTCCCAAGCAATGCATTCAAAGCTTGCCAGGGAATTTCTCGAACTTGCTGTCATATAGTAATACTAGATCATTCTCCTTGAAAGTTCGCACCTTGATATGGCGATCATGCGAGGTTTTCTCTCATTGTTTCTGTACTTGTTGAGGGAAGCCGGCCAAAAACCATTCCTCCTCAAGTTCCTTGTTATGAAACCAGCTCACAAAAAGATAGAAAAGAGAGATCCACGCCTTAGAATTCAGCCTCTTCGAGGGGGCAACCTCCTTTACATTACATAAATGAACAATTCTTGGATGATACAAATGAAAATACCTCCTTTCTATATATAGGAGTCTAAGTGGTCCCAATACAATCAAAGCCTACATAACAATAATATTGTAGGGCACAACAATAACAATAGTGGGCTTCTATGTGGCACAATAGTAACAATATGGGCACTACATGGGTACATCAATATAAATAAGGGGTATAACTACAATAGTAATGGGGTAATCACTAGTATTATAGGGACCCAACATGCCCCTCTCCTTCAAAAAAGTGTTGTCCTCAACGCTTGAGTAGTTCAGGATACTTCTGCATAAAATTCTCGTCCTCCCATGTGGAATCTTCAGCGGATAAGTTCTTCCACTTGATAAGGTACTCTGAAATTGATCGATTTCGTAGCTGTCGAGTTCTTGTTTCTATAACTGCTTCCGGTTCCAATATAATTTTTCCTTCTTCGTCAAGTTCTGGCAATATTGTTTGAACTGGGAGCTTGTCGCCTATAACCTTCTTTAAGCATGAAACATGGAAAACTGGGTGCAATCGAGAAGCTGCAGGAAGCTCCAATTTGTATGCCATAGTACCAATCTTTTGCAACACCTTGTACGGACCATAATACTTTGGTGATAATTTATTGTCCTTCTTAGCTTGCTTGAGGGACATTTGCTTATATGGTTGTAGCCGTAGGAATACCCAATCACCTACATCAAAACTTCTTTCACTGCGATGCTGATCTGCCTGTTGTTTCATTCTATTCTGTGCCAACACAAGGTTATCCTTTAAGAGTTGGAGGACTTGTTGTTGATGTTCGATGTGATGTTCCACTGCCTGAACCTTAGAATTTTCTCTTAAATATGATGTGATGGATGGTGGTTGATACCCATAAAGTGCCATAAATGGGGTCATTTTTGTTGCTGTATGAAAGGAAGTGTTATACCACCATTCAGCCAGAGGCAACCATTTGACCCATTGTGTCTGTTTATCAGATACAAAGCAACGAAGGTATCCTTCCAAACATTTGTTTACTATCTCAGTTTGCCCATCAGATTGAGGATGATAAGATGAGCTATGAGCTAACTGAGTACCAAGACAAGAAAATAATTCTGTCCAAAAATTTCCAGTGAAAATGGGATCTCTGTCACTTACAATAATCTTTGGGTTTCCATGTAGCTTTTGAATTGTTTCCATAAATGCAGTAGAAACTGTACTGGCTTTAAATGGATGTGATAATGCACAAAAGTGTGCATACTTGGTAAGTCTGTCAACTACCACCATGATGACACTCTTTCCCTCAGACTTGGGTAAACCTGTGATAAAATCCATTGATACCTCCTCCCAACGTTGGCTTGGAATGGGTAAAGGTTGTAATAGACCCGGTGTCTTAATTGTTTCAACTTTATTTTGCTGGCAAACCAAACATTCTGCCACAAACTTATGAATATCTGATTTAAGGCCATCCCAAAAAAATTCCTTCTTCACCCTGTGGTAAGTTTTTAAAAATCCTGAGTGCCCTCCTAAGGGAGAAGTGTGCAATTCCATAAGAATCTTTTGTTTTAGCTGGGAATTCTTACAGAGGTATAAGCGATCTTTGTACCATAACGAATCATTTTTCCAGCTAAATGTATCAGACGTACTGGAATCTTGTTGTAGCTTTCGAATAAGTGCCCATACTTCTTCGTCATTCTTCCATTCCTCCCTTGCTTCATTTATCCAATCTGGTTGGATGATAGAAATAGCGCACAACAATGCTTCCACATCCTCATCCTTTCTTGAGAGTGCATCTGCCACCACATTTTGCTTCCCTTTTTGTAGATGATTTCAAAGTCATAACCCAACATCTTTGTGACCCACTTTTGTTGCTCTTCAGAGGATAATCTTTGTTCTAAAAAGTATTTAAGGCTATCATGATCTGTTTTTACCTTGAAGTGTCTTCCCATTAGGTAGGGTCGCCATTTCTTAAGTGCATGGAGTATTGCCAACATTTCCTTCTCATAAATAGCTTTTCTTAGAAACTTTCCCTTGATTGGACGACTTTCAAAGCAATGGGTCTTTCATCTTGCATTAGAACAGCACCAATTCCATTTCCTGAAGCATCACATTCCACAATAAAGGTTTTTGTGAAGTCCGGTGTAGCTAAGACCGGTGCTTGGCACATTGCCTCTTTAAGATGTTCAAAGGCCTTTGTTGCTTCCGGAGTCCATGAAAATGCATCTTTCTTCAATAATGTTGTTAGAGGTGCTGCTATTCTCCCATAATTCTTAACAAACTTGCGATAATACCCTGTCAACCCAAGAAATCCGCGCAAATGCTTTATGGATGTGGGGATTTTCCATTCCTTAATGGCTTTAATTTTGCTAGGGTCTACCTTAACTCCTTCATGAGATACAATATGACCCAAATATTCCACCTCCTGGACTCCAAAGAAACATTTGGATCTTTTGGCATATAATTGTTTCTCTTCCAATAGTTGTAGCACCCTGTCAACATGTTCAACATGATCCTTCCAAGACTTGCTGTAGATAAGTATATCATCAAAAAATACTAACACAAATTTTCTAAGGAATGGTTTGAAAATTGAATTCATCAAACCTTGAAATGTTGAAGGTGCATTGGTAAGGCCAAAAGGCATGACCAAAAATTCATAATGACCCTCATGAGTTCTAAATGCCGTTTTCGGAATGTCTTCAATCTTCATTCTGATTTGATGATATCCTGAACGAAGATCCAACTTGGTGAAGTAAATTGATCCATGCAATTCATCCAGTAATTCATCAATGACAGGAATGGGGAACTTATCTTTAATAGTGAGCTTGTTGAGCTCCCTATAATCCGGACACATGCGCCATGATCCATCCTTCTTGTGCACCAATACTACTGGAGCAGAGAAAGAACTTTGACTCGGTTGAATTATACCAGCCTCTAGCATTTCTGCAACCATACGTTCAATTTCACTTTTTTGGACATAGGGATATCTGTACGGCCTGATGTTTGGAGGAACACTTCCTGGAATCAGATGAATAGCATGATCATGATCACGCATAGGTGGGAGACCTTTGGGAGTCTCAAATACCTTGGAATGATTGTCCAGGACTTTTTGGAGATCTGGAGAAATAGATGATTCTAATGTGGAAACATCTAGCGAACATAATTGTGCAATTACACCCTTTGCTCCTTTTTTAGAAGCTTTGTCATACCATTAGAGCTGATTATCTTTCCTGGTTTCCCTGCAATACCCCTTAATTCAACTTCCTTTCCTTCCACAGAAAATTTCATGAAAAGTTCTTGAAAATTAAAAGCTATTGTACCCAAGGATTGTAGCCATTGGACTCCTAGTACAACATCAGCACCTCCCATTGGAATGGAAAGCATTGGGCTAGTCAATACATATTCTCCCATGGATAGCTTGATATTATGGCACTTTCCAGAGCAATTTATTGTTCCTCCATTTGCAATCATCACTTGACACTCTGGTGCTGGATATAGGAAGCAATTCATGTCTTTTGCTACCCTACAATGAATAAAATTGTGGGTGCTTCCTGAATCAATCAACACTATCACCTTTTTCTTCTTGATTTGTCCTTCTATCTTGATGGTTTGAGGAGTGGTAATTCCCGCCAATGCATTACAAGATATGGTCGGATTTATTTGTTCTTCATATAGGCTTTGTTCCTGGAATATATCCTCTTCTTTTGACCTTTCTTGCTCCTTTTCTTCTTCCTCTTCACAATCTATGTAGAATAATTTCTTCTCAGCACACTTATGACCTTTTGTGTATTTGCTATCACAATTGTAACAAAGCCCTTTTGCTCTTTTTTCTTCCAATTGTTGCGGTGTCAACCTTGTAGGTTGTGGAAGACTATGGGCAACAACACTTCCATCTTTATAGTTGTGAATGGTATGCTTCCTAGTTGCCATAATTTTGCTTTCCATTTTTCTTGCTAACCTGAATGCCTTCTCTAATGAATCAGGTTCCCAAAGGCGCACATCATGTTGGATATTATCCTTTAAAGACCCTATGAACACATCAATCCTATGCTCCTCTGGAATATCTTTTATCCTTATGTTCAATTTTTGGAACTCCTCAATGTGCTCCATTATTGAACCCTTTTGTTTGAGATTCATCAATTGGCTAAAAAAAGTGTTGCTTTTTGTATCCTCATAATGTGCTATCAATTCTTCTGTAAAAATTGCCCAAGTGATAAATTGTTTACGAGAACAAAGCCATTGATACCATACAAACTGATTTGGTTCCAAATATAAAGTTGCCATACGTACCTTTTGTGTGTTTTGCACATTATTGAGATCGAAGAATTGCTCCATCTGTAATATCCATGTGGCGGGATCCTTGCCATCAAACTTCCTCATATCGATTTTTGGAACATGGTGAGTCTTCGATCCAACATTAGCTTCTATGGTATCATGATTAACATTTCTTTTGTTCTCATCATGAGTTTCCTTTACTACCTTTTCACCATTAGTGACACTTTCTTGTAGCAACTTCTTCAATTCTTCCATATCTGTCTTCAAATCTATCTTCAAATCTGCCATGTCTCTCTTCAAATCTGTCTTCAAATCTATCTTCATATCTGCCATGTCTCTCTTCAAATCTGTCTTTGAATCATCCATCTTAGCTTCCATGCCCTTTATCTTAGATTCCACGCCACTTATCTTAGCTTCTGTTAGCTTTTGTGATCGTGACATTTGTTGCACTTGTTCTTGTAATTTTGATATATCACGTAGCATTTCTTCTTCTTCTTCATGAGTCATGCTAGAGCTTTCAGGTTCCTTACTAGGTGTTTTCATTTTCTTTCCTCGGGGCATCAGTTACCGATAATAATTCTTTACTATGCCCTTTGAATTCCTTTAAACCAAGCTTACACAAAAATTTAAAAAAAAACTACACACCTTTTTTTCACTTTATAGAAGCCTGATATTGAATCTGATGTGTCTCTGTAATTTCGAATCATCCAGTTCTGAAATTGCTACCTGCAGTAGCCTTCTGTGTCCTCTTTCCAATGCCACAAGTCTGAGCCAAATTGGATTCTCCAAGGAAGAGTTATGTGAAATCTCCCACAGTGACTTGCTTTTAGACTGGTTCAGTAGAGCGAACTTGTACGACGTGCCACGAGCCACTGTTTCAACCTTTGAATCTAAAACACACATACAAGAAACTAAAGTCCGTCCTCTTTCTGCACCTTTTTACGAAATTTCAATCCGATCCTCAGAGAGAGAGTTATGACGATTTTACCCAGGTCACCTATTTTGAATGTAATTCAGGAGTCTGCAAAAAGGCCAACTTCCTTAGATCATATCTCCGAAAATATCGTGCGAAAATCTCTGAAATTCGGACCCAAGGTTCAGCGCCAATTCTTCTCAAATGGGTTTTTTTTGCGACTTCTGAAATGTCACAGAAAAAAAGTTATAGCGAAAATGCCACGATGACCTGTTTGGAGCAGCGAAACCCTAGAATCCAAAGCTCTGATACCAAATGTTATGAAACCAGCTCACAAAAAGATAGAAAAGAGAGATCCACGCCTTAGAATTCAGCCTCTTCGAGGGGGCAACCTCCTTTACATTACATAAATGAACAATTCTTGGATGATACAAATGAAAATACCTCCTTTCTATATATAGGAGTCTAAGTGGTCCCAATACAATCAAAGCCTACATAACAATAATATTGTAGGGCACAACAATAACAATAGTGGGCTTCTATGTGGCACAATAGTAACAATATGGGCACTACATGGGTACATCAATATAAATAAGGGGTATAACTACAATAGTAATGGGGTAATCACTAGTATTATAGGGACCCAACATTCCTCCAGTTGCCATAGCCGTTCCTCCAAAGCCCCGCAGTCTGCCATGCCTGTTATTGCTGCGATCCACAAACTAGGGACAATGTATTTCATGGGCATGACAACTTCCTTGCCATAGAATAACCAAATAGGTGTCTGGCCCGTCAACTTCTTGCACGTGGTCTGATATGCCCATAACACAGTAGGGATGTGCAAGTCCTAATGGTTTCGCTACGCACTACAGACCTTGGTCAACGCAGTCATTGTTGTACTCTATTGATGATATATTTGGAATTCCTTAGTGAGTGCGCTGATTGTTTCATTCAGAAAGTGTGTTACCCAGTCACTCATTAGAATTTTGGGACATCCAAACCATGTCAACACATTTTCGAACAAAAATTTCACAGCGGCAGTAGCCGTGCAGTCCTTAACCGGCTATGCTTCTTCCCATCGGGTCTAGTATTCTGTCGCAGTGATGATATAGCACGCGCTCGTCTTCCCTTGAGGTGAGATAGGTCCTATGAAATCGATTTCCCACTTCTCAAATGGTTGCAGTGTCATATGTGGCTTGAGCGACATTTCATCCCTCTGCGATGGTTTCCCAGTCCGTTGACATATGTCGCAGGCCTGACAGTACGCTTTCACTTGATGTAGAGTTGGCCACCATAGTCCTACGCGAAGAATTTTTTGTGCTGTAGCACGACCCGCAAAATGTCCTCCAGCCACCCCCCCATGTGCTTCGGCCAAGATCTATTCGTGCTTAAATTCAGGTACATATCTATGTAATATTTTGTTGTTGCCCATTTTGTACAGGTGTCGTGCAATAACAGTAAAGTCTACTGCACATATCACTAATTCTTTCTTCTATTGAAGGGAATATCCCTGCAGCGCAGTTCCCGTGGTTAAGAAGTGGATTATATCCTCAAAATGGCCATCTGCGATGTACACAGCATATAGCTATGCATCTGGTATTCCTTCCTCTAAGTTTGTGGTCTCTTCACCGTTCTCAATTTGGGACAGGTGATCTGGGCCTGCGTATAGATGTCTCGACTTTACGATGACTTCGAAGTCATATTCTTGAAATAATAACAACCACCTATAGATGTGCCCCCCTAACACAGGCTTATTCACTAGGTATTTTGGCACAGAGCGGCCAGTATACATCTTAAAATGTCCTCTGAGGAGATCATGGCGGTATTTCTGGAGCACGTATACCATCGCCAATCCCTCTCGCTCAATAGTGGAGTAATTCTTCTCAACTTTTGATAATCGTCGACTTGTGAATGCAATCAGATGATCAATTCCCTTCGCTCCTTCTTGAGTGAGTACCGCACCTAACGTGATACACGACGCGTCGACATGCACGTGAAATTCGATGTCCCATTTTGGAAAGACCAAGATAAGGGCTATTGCCATCTTTTCCTTAAGCGTTTCCAGAATTTTGTTGCATTCCTTATTCCAGTAATGAGTAGCATCCTTCTTTAGCAACTGCTCCATTAGTGCCGTGATCTATGCATAGCTCTTTATGAACTTCCGATAGTAAGTAGTGTTTCCTAGTGTGGCACGCAGTTGTTTGACACTTCGTGGTGCTTGCAGATTGAGTATGACAACGATCTTTACTAGATCCACCATCAGACCTTACACTTCTACAAGGGAATGAGGAAATTACACTTCTACAAGTTTAGCGTGATCTGGTGCCATCGGCAAGTATCCAACATTAACTGTAAGCTCGCAGTATGTTTCTTAACTAGCCCAAATACAATCCAATCATCAAGATATACCTCTAAGAAGTTGTGTATAAATTCCTTGAATGTAGTTACCACAATGCGTGAGAATATTGTCGTCGTGTTCTTTAGTCCAAAGGGCATCACTATATACTGAAAACAAACCCACTTGGTGGCAAAAGTTGTTTTACTACTGTCCGCTAGTGTGATCTTAATATGGTGGTACCACGAGAAACTGTCTGTGAAGGAGTAGGCTTCCTATCCACACACATTTTCCAGTACCTCGTCTGTAAATGGCATTGGAAATGGGTCATTAACACATGCATCATTGAGCTTCCTAAGATCCACAGAAATGTGAATTTCACCCTTCTGTTTCTTCTCCTGCACAACCATAGGACTCACCTAGTTGGAATCCTCTACTAGTTCAATTATTCCTGCTGCAAGGATCTTGTCCAACTCTTCGCGAACCTTCACTTTGTATTTGGGATTCAACTGGTAAGGTCGTTGCTTAACTAGCTTTGCATCTGGCTTCAGGGTTATCCTCATCATTCCTAGGTCACCGAGGATCCCTTTTAACTCCGTGATTTTTTTTGGGAATAAATCTTGATATTCTTGAAGCAACTCGATGACCTTTTCTACCATGGCATCATCCCAATAGTCCCCAAGAATTGCATACTTTGGTTGTTCCTCCATTCAAATGTTCACTTGTTTCGTTTTCAGCAACGCGGTGTTGTCTGGATCCTCGATTACTGGTCTGTGCACCTTGTGACTCTCCTCTATTTCTGGAATATTGATGTTTCTAGGGTCATCCTCAACATCTTCTACTTGCGCATTATAACATTCTAGGGCTTGGCTCAGCTGTCGCGACCAGTCTGGCTGCATGATTACTTCTGGTTCCATTGGTATTTTGAAAATAGTGGCCTTCAAAACCTGCAACGCGTCATCCATATTATCCATCCATTGATCTTCAAAGAGGAATGTTGACAAGAATCCTTCGCGCAAGATATCCCACTCGCTTGTACCATGTCGGAGATCTATTTCAGTATACCAGTTCCTTGGAATGACATCTAGGGTATGATAAAATAAGTGTACCCACTTCGGTTGAGGCTCTTCTCCATAGGCTTGGACCCGCCTGTTAAGGTGCATGAGTGGATCATCATGTCCATCATATTTCTCAGTTATTCATAGTTTTGGCCTCCAAAATCTTATCTGCATCATGCGCCAGTAGCCGCGCCAATTTTTTAAGGTTCCTTCATGTGTGCCCCACCAACGCACAGGTGTCGCATGCAATGCCCATCTCAAGACATCAAACTGTTGGTGCTTTGGTACTGCACATTCAAACTTGGTCAGGAATTCATCTATTGTTGTTAGCCCATAATACATCGGGAGTTCGTGATCCTGAGCTCTAATGCAATACAAGGATTTAGTCATCATATTGCAGTGTAATGTGGTTAGTCCGTTCAACCGGTTATGCCATCACTCGTCTTCTTCATCTATATCTTCGGTGAAAGACTCTGCATGCCCCCACGATACTCTCCTCTCCTTCGTTGGCTTGCCCCACTCTGGATTTTGGGTAGAAATTTTGTAGATACAATCTAATTCATCGTCACTCCCTTCATTGCACATAGGTTCAGCGTAACGCCGCCCTTCAGCCAGATCTAGCAGAATGATTACATGCAGTGACTTCTTCTCAAATATCATTTTCCACTTCCTTAAATTAATAACCCCATTCATATGAGTGGCCCAGTCTATCCCCAAAAACGCAGGGTAAGGGCTACTTTCATCCACAACTTCTATTACTTCAATGTCTGTTCGGGTGCTCACGCCTTCTATATCTACCATAATTGCTTGCAGTCTTCCCATGGGCAGGATCTTTTTTTGGTTCACCATCTGCAATTGAATAGGAGACCATTGTAATGTGGGCTTGCCCATGCGCTCCCAAGTTTGTTTAGGTAGTACATTTGCATCTGAGCCCAAGTCCATAATGATCTAATCCATCTCATAGTCGCCAATCTATCTCATTAATCGCATTTCTCGCCCAGTCCGCGACGCATGCTTTCCCAATTTTCAAACCAAGCAAGGTTCACTCGACCCTGTGCACCTACTTATCAATTCTTGCAAGCCCTTAACTGCCCTATTGTCATGAAGTAATTTCATGCATGTCTCTAAAAAAGTAGTCAACATTGAGGGATCCCTTTCCGGCTCGGGTTGATCCCTACTACCTGGCGTAGAGACCTCCGTGAAGCTTTCCCTAGCTTCCAGACATGTCTCCTTGCAAACCCCTGCATCTTCCTTGGTTAGTTTCCCCTTTTCCTCTCCTGTGACTGTGCCACTTCTGAGTACCATGTACATGTTGGGGTTTTCCTCTCAGGGTTCGGACCTCATCATTTGCACATTCTGTGTCGTCGTAGGTTGTGGTGCCCTTTTTTCACGAATATGTACTATCAGTTGGGGCAATCTATAAGCTCATGATCGAATTGCTTGCAGTAAGGGCATGATATTCTAGTTGTGTTGGTACAGTCTTGTGCATAGTGTCTTGGTCCTCTGCAGTTGTAACAGATTAGCTACCCGCGACCCCTTCCTAGCCCCATTCCTCCCCGTCCTTGTCCACGTCCATGGAACCCACCATGCGCTATCACTGTGGCTGGATCATGACCTCGCACTTCAGTCTGCATCCTATAGGCAAGTGACTGGTCCATCAATAATTGATAACTACGACAGTCTCGTTCCTCATGGTCCACTGATCTACAAAAGTTGCAAAATAGCTACTGGGGGGTCTGGTTAAATTTTCGTAGTAGATGACAGTTGTCTGTGGTGTGCTTTCCTCCTACCTGACAGCTTGAGCACTAGAGCGGGGGTGTCACACTAGGCCCTTCTTGTGCCTCTGGTCGGAATGGTGTTGGTCTCCCCATTGCCATATAGTTCACAAAGACTAGGAAGTGATCTTTATCATGCCTCTCGCTTCTACACTTTATACACCACACTTCCTCCTGGGCTTCTGGGTGGGGTGCCTATTCTTGTTTTAGCTTATTCATTTCCAAACATAGGTTCTATATCTGCGCGTGGATTTGTTGAACTCCCAACCCTGGATCCTGTATTAGAGTTTTGTGCAACCTCATCGCTATCTCTAATGCTTCAA
This sequence comes from Pinus tabuliformis, assembly GCA_031772625.1. NCBI lineage: Eukaryota > Viridiplantae > Streptophyta > Pinopsida > Pinales > Pinaceae > Pinus > Pinus tabuliformis. The sequence continues at coordinate 30,736,141 of CM062810.1, read as the reverse complement.
CTTGGGTTGAGATCTTTTGTTGTGACAAAGCTCTTCCCAGTTGTGGTGTCAATGACACCACAAACCACGCGCGGTGTTGTGGATCCGACAGTGTCATGTTTTCACCAGGCATCATGGCAATCTCCTTGAATCCTATGATCTCTTCTGTCCCCACATTCGGGTGATCACTTGAGTACTTTATATACCATGTCAGCGCTCAGTCTTGTAGCATGCTAACTAAGGTAGCCTTTTTGATTTTATCTTCTGTAACTCTGTATGCTTCCCATACTGTCATTACCACAAACCAAAATTGTTCTGGATATTTGCTTCCTGCTTCTTTGAATACCAGCAACTGGATCACGCTCGTCATTTTTAACCTTTGGTTTTCACGTCGGTGTACTATGAACTAGTACTACTACTGATCCCCTCAATCCTCAAATTCTTTCTCCATAGGGTTCCAACATTTCGACATCAGACATCTCTTAGGCAGATCCCAGTCCCAGCAACGGAACAATTTGTTGGCTTATATGGCCCTGACCCAAGTTCGGAAGAGTTATTTAGCCAAACAAATCCCGCAGCTACTGGCCCTTTCAGCACCAACCTGCGCAGCGCAGACTGAGGTCTCACCCAAGGTAGCAGGGGAGGGTGTTGGAACTAGGTTTCCACACCCTTGGGATGTCTTAATGTGGTATGTAGGATTTGCACGTCATTTTATGGCCTCACGCCACTCTACTTCTGCGTAGATCCAGAACAAGGAAATTCCTTAACACTTATTATTCAATGAGTTGTTATAGATCAGATCTACTTGTTACGGCATTTATGAAAACATTTAACACATATAACCAATGCGCACACCTAGAAAAGATATAGATTTATATAACCTCATAACATAAGCATAAACGCACATATCACATAGTAATATCAACCATAAATTAACCAGATCCACAATATTTCAGATTAACATAGTATTTCAGAAACAACTTATCTTCATTCAATTCATTCGCCAATACATCCAGAGCTACCCTACGCACATAGCTGTGGACTTTCTCAGGCCTCTGCACACACAGCTGCAGAGCCTCTATCAACCCACCAACACCCTTGACTCAAAATTATAGATGCAGAACATATTGTCTTCACAGACCCATAGCACTAAGATTCATTCAAACCCCAAATCCCTCCTTTCTACCCTTAGAGCCTCACTCTATTTACACATTCCCATGGTTTGTGGAACATGGGCAGGCTGACTTACTACCTATTATTATATATTATTTCATGGGCAGACAACCCTTTGACTTAACCTATTACATTTCGTGCTCTGCATATTTCAGAGTTCTACAATATTTTCATCCTAACTTGTAGGCTCTCATCCCCAAAACTATTACACGAGACCTCCGCTACCCAACACTTCTGAATTGTTGTGATGTCACTCTACAACTTCCCTTTTGAAATATCTGCATTATTGCTATTTATGACAGAAAAACTTTTGAGGCTTAGGGCCTTCACTCTTCAAAAATTCACCATCCAATCCACTCTAGACTTTTGAAAGTGAAATATGTACAAATTATTAGTGAAGTCAGTAACTAGGCTCAATATAGTGTTTGAGCATTCAACCATTAACTGGTCCTCCTTATGCTTCTGTGCCATCCATTTCTCTGAGGAAGAAAGCATTATTAGCTTTGAAAGCATAAATGATATATGGGCCTTTCCATAGAAAATCAAATTTCTCATGTTTACCTTTATCCTCTCTTCTTGAATCCCATTTTAGATCTTTGTCCCCTAGCTAGAAATCTTCTGCCTTAGTCCTATCAAAATCCTTCTTGATTCTTTCCTGCACAACTTGAGATCTGATATACACTTCTTCCCTGGTCCGTTGTAAATGAATTGTTTGGTTGATTTTTCTTTGGATGTCATTTGGTTCAACCTACAATTCTTGGAGTTTTTTCATCACTGGTGTTCCAAAGGAAGATGGGAAAACCACCTCCATTCCATAAACTAATTGATAAATCTTGGTGCCAATGGATTTCTTTGTGGTTAGCCTATCTGCCCATAAGGCATTTACTAGCTTCTTGTTCCATGTCTTATTGTTATCCTCCAACAATTTTTTGATGATATTCACTAAAATTTTGTTTGAGGACTCTGCTAGTCCATTTCCTTAAGGGTAATAGGCTATGGAGTGACCTAGGGTTATATGATACCTATTACATAAATCAATCATTCTTTTAGATTTGAAAGTTTCTGCATTATCAGTGATGATCTTGGTTGGGCACCCAAATCTAGATAGGATGTTGGACTCAAGGACAGTTATTATAACAATATTAGTGGCTTGCCTTGATGGTATGGCTTCTATCCATTTGGTAAAGTAATCCATAGCAGTGAGGATCCATTTGTGTTGGACAGAGGAATGTGGATGAATTTCACCAATGAATTCAAGAACCCATTGTTGAGAAGGTACTTCAGCAAATATTAGTTTCAAGCACAAGGGTAAAAGATTTTTCATTCCTTCAAAAATATGACATTATGACATGAGGTTACAAATTTATTTACATCAGAAAACAATGTGGGCCAATAGAAACTGGCTCTAAGAATCTTGTCAGCTCTGGTTTTCCAATAATGATGTCCTCCATAGTCACTTGCATGAAACTCTTGTAATACCTTGTCAGATTCTTCTTTCAATAAACAGTTAAGAAAGATACCTTCATGATTCCTCCAAGACAAGTCATTGTTAATTATGCAAAATTTTAAAGATTTCATTTTTAAAAACCTGCTTTTCGTCCTGGATAATTCAGTAGGATTTTGTAGATTTTGTAAAACATATATGATGTCAACATACCATGGTGATTCAATAAAGGCATCGTTCATTGGTGGAGTCACCATCTCCTCTCCATTATCCATTTCTGCAATAAAATTTATATCTAGGGCCCGGAAATTCGATTCAGCCATGAGCTTAGCTAAACCTTGGCCTTTGGTTAGTTTTGTTGGTTTTATTTCCAGGTCATATTCTAATATAGTAGCAATCCATTTACCTCTCTTTCCATGTGCACCATCCTGAGTTAGGATATCCTTGACTACTGCATTGGGGACATAGGCTATTACATGAGAATATAGAATGTAAACTCTAAAATCTTTGATAGCTCTGACCAAAGCAAAGGCTTGCTTTTCCATTATATTGTATTTTAGAGGGGCATCTCTCAAGCTTTGCTAAAAAGGGCAATAGGTTGTTCATAACCCTGATCATTCTTCTGCAGTAATACTGAAGCAGTTATATGTTCTGAGGCAAATAAAAGTGTAATGAAATCCCTATCAAACTTTGGACACACCAAAACTCGTATTTTCGTTAAGGCTAGCTTAGTATCTTCAAAGGATCTCTTAGCTTCAATGGTCCATTTTATGGTCGAATATTTCTTCAACATGTTATTCAATTATCTAATTAATTCTGCTAAGTTAGGAATAAATCTAGTATCTTCAAAGGATCTCTTAGCTTCAATGGTCCATTTTATGGTCGAATATTTCTTCAACATGTTATTCAATTATCTAATTAATTCTGCTAAGTTAGGAATAAATCTCCTAAGAAATTTGATTTTCCCTAAAAAGGCTTGTAATTCTCTGAAGCTCCTAGGATGTTGTATTTGTAAGATGGCCTCAATTCTTGCAGGATCTATTCGAATACCATCTTTAAAAATTATATGGCCTAATAACTTTCCCTCTTCTAACCCAAATAAAGACTTTTTTGGGTTCAAAGAAATTTCATACTTTCTACATTTGATGAAAACCTACCTTAGATAATCTAAGTGTTGTTTATTGGATTTTGAGAATACATTGATGTCATCTAAGTATATTACTAGGAAGTCATGAATTTCCTTAGCAAAAGTTATGTCCATGGCTCTTTGGAAAGTAGCCCCTGTATTCTTTAATCCCAAAGGAATTTTCACATATATGAATGTGCCCCAAGGAGTAGCGAATGTAGTTTTAGCCTCGTCATCTGGGTGAATTAAAATCTGATTATAACTAGAAAACCCATCCAATAATGAGATTCTAGTGGATCCTACTACCCCTTGTAAGATGTGATCCATTTTAGGAAGAGGGTAATTGTCTTTAAGTGAAACTTTATTAAAATTCTTGAGATCAACACAAAGTCTAATCTCACCAGTCTTTTTCCTTGTGGGCACAAAACTTGGAACCCAATCAGAGAATCTAATTGGTGCTATTATCTTGTCTTCATACATACTTCTAATTTCCTTTTCAATAAAAGGCAATAGGATGGGATTAATCCTCCTAAGATTCTATCTAAAACGTTTCTGGTTTTCTTTTATGGGGATGGTGTGTTGTATTATGTTGGTGTCATAGGACTTGAGGTCCTCATCACTCCAAGAAAAGACATCTTGGAATTCCTTTAGTAATTCAAGGTATTTCACTTTTTCAGTGGGAGGTAAGGCCTTTGAAAGTTTTATCAATTTTGGATTTTCCTCAGTACCTATATTACACTCCTCAATATCATATTTTAAGGGTTCCATTTTTTGTTTTCTAGGGACATCATTTGAATAAAACAAGTCTTCCAAAGGAGTTAATCCTTTGGGCAAAAAGTTTTCTTTAAGATTAATGATTTCAGAGTCTTCGTTAATTATCTCATCAATTTCAACTTGTTTTAGGTTTTCTACATCCAATTTTGTAAATTTAGTGGGATGAAATCTAGTTATCTTTTCATCTTCTATTTTATTAATCTCTACTTCATCTTTAAAATCAGGATCTAATTTTGTGTCAGTATCTACATTACTATTTACAAATTCTTCTTCTAAAGTTAAAAAATTATTTATCTGTTGATCATTAGTGAATACTTGCTAGTTTTTAAAGTTATCTGGGATAGCAGGTCTGTGCCTAACCTCAGGAGTGTACTGATGGTTAGGTTGAAATAGTAACTTACAAGTGCTGGAAAACATTGCTAAACTATGAGCTTGCATATTATGTTTCCTTGGGATGACTACAAGCTTAGTTTCTAGTAAAGTGTTCAATATTTCTACAACTGTTCGTCTATAAAAAATAAACCTAGGATATTTGGTCATATATACAACATTAATTTGTTTTATAACCAACTCAGAATCTCGCATAATAGAAACTCTTATAGCTTCTAACTTTCTAACCAATTTGAGACCTAAAAGAAGTGATTCATACTCAGCCATGTTGTTAATGCATTTGAAATTTAGTCTGTAAGCATGGCCCTCTGAGTCATCATTCTCTAAATTGTATATCCACACTCTAGCTCTTGCTCCTAGTCTATTCACTGACCCATCAAATTCAAGATGCCATAATATTTCATGTTCATAATTCTTACTGTCTTCGGGGACAAAATTTTCATTGATTAAGGTGTCTTGATCATCTTTTTTAATCTGAAAGCTCTTGAGTTTCGACAATTTCATTGAACTAAAAATGAGATCTTAGATTAATATTAAGGTATTACAGACTCATGTGCAGGATTTCCCTATATTACTTAGTGCAACGGATTGAAAATATTGCGAATAATATAGACAATGAGAGTTAGAGAAACATAACAGACACACACACATAACACAACAAATAATCAAGGAGTTCACCCAAAACTCTTGGGCTACGTATCCTAGTCTAGCTTTCAATGGTGGCCTCTCTATTATGTCTTCAAGAGCATATTTTTTACAAATGTGAGCTCAAATTGAGTCTCAACACAACAGGGTTTTTCTTGAATCCCTCAAGTCTTTCTCAGTACACAGACTCTCCCTTTCACTCTTTGTCTCTATTTTCTCTCTGCCTTAGCATTGCCTGTCTCTGTTTCTGTCACTGAGTGGCTTTTAAGCCAATCGGCGCTGGTTTGTTTGTTTTCCCTTTCAGGGTCTCTGGCTCCCAACATTTGTGCGCTCAAATCCCCTCTGAGTGTTAAACAATCATTGCTAAACGTCTTCAGGGATGGTGGCCACCTGTTTTGTAACAGAAGGGACCATTGGCACGTTTAAAACCCAAAAATATCATTCCTCTGTTACATAGAGAAATACACATAAAATGTTGTAAAATCCACAAAATGCCTCTCATCAGACTTGAAATATTATGGAATCCACCCTAAACTCCATCGGGTCCACCTTTAAATCGATATCAGAAATAGCTTAGTCATGGTTTCCTTCGTATTTGGGTTTATAGGAAAAAACCAAAAATACAAAGGAAAACCCGACAAAAATTCTCCATATCGGAATTCAAATATTATAATATCGCATTCATAACCCTTTTGGGTCCGACTATATATCACCATCACATATCCCTTTTGGCTTCTGATCACCAATTGCGCCAATCGGCCTTATCGGCTATCAACGCATCGCATGGTCGCTGGCCTCCTTGGCATCACCCCTTAAAAAGATGCGATGCGATATATCGCAATCGCATATTGCCAATCCTTCTAACCACGGGCTAAGTCCTTCTTTGTATGACCAATGCGATAGCACAGGTAAATACGGATCATTGATCTGCGCACTTGATCGACGATCCTCATTTAATCACATTGATTTCCATCGCGATTTCCATAAGGCCGCTTGTGATAGACTCTACTTGCTGCCTCCGATTGTGATATGCTGATTAGATCTGGACCGTTGATTGGCCAGACCTGGTGGCTCCTGTACATTGTTGTTTTAGCCTCGGATAGGCTCTATTTTCACCATTTTTGTGTGTTTTTCCTGTCCGATAGTGTTTTCTACCATTCTTGAAGGTTTACCCTTTGTGACGGTGTTTAGGTATTGAAAGAATTAGAGGGTTTTAGGATCCATTTTGGAGCATACCTTCCCACTGAAAAGCTTTTGGACAACCAAAAGTTGGTTTTTAAGCATCGATCAAGTGAGGATACAACTTCCTCAGTTGTCCAATCTCTATCCATCATGCACTGCTTGGTTTTAAACCTTTGAGTCCATTTCTCAGGTACTCAACATCCCCTCTACGTGTAGTTCTCACCTTCCTATCTAGAACAGTGTCTTCCTACAACTCATTGAGATATTTAGGCAACAGATCATCAATATAAGGCAACTGACTTTACTCTTCGGGATCTTCAATCAATGAAGGTTCATATAGTCTCAAGTTCTCTGCATTAATGACTGAATAGATATGCATATAAGCTGGCAAATAAAGGCGAAAAGTGTTTTCACCAATTTTCTCAAGTATCTTGAAAGGCCCATAACTTATTAGTTTTATCTTTTTACCTTCACCTTGCATTCTGTCTTTGCTGATGTATAGCCAGACTTGATCACCAACTTGGAAGCTATGCTCAATTCGATGTTTGTCATGCCTTACCTTGTACTTGGCCTGGATTATTTCTAGTTGTTCCTACATTTCCTGGTGAATTTCGTGGATCTGTTCAATGAACTCGGTTGCTTTGTCCACATCACTGTGTCGATCAACTGCTATGTCTTTAGTAAAGACAAAATCCAAGGGAGACTTTGGTGTAAAACCAAAACAAGTCTCAAAAGGATATATATGAGTAGAAGAGTGCTTGGCATGGTTGTAAGCATGTTGCACATAACACAAATGTGCGATAACCTCTGAGCAACTGGATCACTGTTGTTACGCAGTAATTTGTCACTGTCTCCTTGTCAGTCTCCCTACTGTACCATGAAATCAAATGCACCATGCTCATGCTCTCTGAACTGGCCAAATGACCCACTTTGCCAAAGTTTATTTCATCAGCGCGACTGTTATTAAAATAACCGCGCTGACTAGCAGCTGATAGTGCAACTGATGCGCTGCCAGTGCGGAAGCACACCGATTTTCCGCGCTGGTCGAATTTCATGAGCCAGCGCATCCTATGTTTGTATTAAGTCGCGCTGACACAGCCTGCTCCGTTATTAAGATGCGACGTCCGCGCCCCAGTCCAGTTATGCACCTGCGCTGATCCTGTTTGGGCGAGTTTGTTCTAACAGCCAGCCTTCCAGATGACTCCAGACCTCATTGTTGGCCTTGTGAATGTCGCCCTACCTTCTATGGCATGTCTGTTCGTCATTTGAGCCACCTTCCTTGGAGATAAGCTCATCCTCCCACCATTCATGGAGACTCCTTCTCCTATTTAAACCTCCACCATTGCCATGAGCAGCTAGTTTTGGATAGTGTGGAATTCATAGTGCTTAGAGTGCTGCTGCTAGTAGGTAGTTGGTGTGACAAGTGTGGACTTGCTAGAGGAAGCTTAAGGAAGGTTGTGAGTATTGCTTGTGTGAGAGAGAGTTTTGTCTTGGGAGAATCTACCTCCAAGGGTGAATGCTTAAGAGACTTGCTGGTTGGACCCTCTAGAGAAGGACTCAGCGTCAGAACTTTGGTTGTACCTTTCTCTGTTATTGATTAATAATAGATGACTACTGTTATGGTTCCGTTCTCATTTGTCTTTGTAATGGTTAATGTGAATTACATCCTTTCTGACTGATGTATAATTGCTTTTATTAGATTTCACGCTTGTGTTTGTCTTTCTCTTCGTGTGTGCAGGTATCTATTCACGGAGATCGTGGAGGATCGTGACCGGCCAGAGCAAAGGAGCGAGAGCAGCATCTCTTCATCAAACAATAGCGTTGAAATCCAAGTAGGTGTTCATTGCCTCTCTTTTATTTGCAATTAGGAACTTGCACAGTAGCATTGATTGATTGTTGCTAGACCCATTCTGGGCTAGTAGGGATCGCCTCTATCCATAGAGGGGATTTACCTCTCCACAATTTGGCGACTCCACTGGGGAAGAAGCCTTTGTCTCTTTTTGTTCATTCTTGTTCTTGAGTTAGATTGTTACTCTCTTTTCCAAATTAGGGGTTAGTCCTCTGCTTTTAACCTTCCTAGTTCAATCTAGGAAGTGTCTTAATTGTTTAAAGAGTTCTTGCCTTGGTTTGGGAGCTTTTGGCTTGATTCTGCCTCTTTTTTAGCCCCAGCGCGGTTTATATCAAAACAGTCGCACTGACAGCGCATAGCTGTCTCTTTGACCCCGTTGTCATCGCGCTTGCACGTAAAACAGTCGCGACGGTTCTGAAATCGAACCAGTGCGCTTAAGTCATGTTCTTCCGCGCTGACAGTGCTTTGTTGCTACGCGTGACCTCTGGTCAGGGCATTGTTGCTGAGTGTTACCCGCACTGATCCTGTAGAATTAAATTTGTTTCAATTTTTCCTCCTGAGCCTGTTGGCTTGACTACCTCCTACTCTTTCTACCTGGTTTATGACTTGCTTTGTATTGTTTGAATTGTGAAGCACTTGCTTGCGAAGTCTTGACGAACGAATCTTGTTTTGTGTCCCATGACCTAGTGCCATCATCCCATTTTCATTGGATTGACCTTGTTTTATCACTCGTTCACAAAGATTCGTTGCTGCTTGCCTTTGCTATTGCGGAAACCTTCCTCTTTTTGCTTTCTTTGCTTGGTTGTTTGAGGTGATTGTCGTTGAATCAGTCCTCGGATTGTTTCACTACCCAGACACAGATCACAGTTGCTTGGGTTCAATCGGCTCCTTTCACGCTTGTTGTGTTCTTCATTGAGTGATTTTATTCCTCTTTACTTGGTGTTGCTGTCTCTCAAAATTCATTTTAAGTGCACAATGCCATTGAAAAGGAAATCAAACTAATGTCTTTTGCATTCAATAGTTAATGAAAAGAAGAGCATTTCATTGATTTGTGTTCTCAAAAGAAAAATTTCATTTGTTTGTCATTAGCTGCATTAGATTGTTTGATTGATTGAGTTCATTTTGTTTGATTGAAAACTCTTAACCCTCTCATAGTTAGAATTCATCGAACGAAATGGTATTCTTTGGCATGTAGTTTGCATCTAGGTAATTGTGAGAGATCACACGATAAGGCCTGAAACCGAAACTTAATTCAAGATCAACCATAAAATAAACTGAATAAACCTAAAAATGCATTGGAACTTAACGCAAACATCTAGAGGTCTAGGCAAGAGACGTGTTCTGGCGTCTTTAAACATAGTCACTATTGTTTCACATTATGGTTGGGTGATTCCTCCTTCTGTGACTCGATAGTGGTCTAACACGGACTATGCTCCCACGTACCATCGCGTATATAGGGAGACCCCACTAGGCTTTTATCCTTGATCGATAGGAAGCCGAGTCTGCCGCCCTGCGAACCGTAACGCACCGAACATAGCATTCGGGAAGATTGACTGCAGTACGGAAAGTCCTTGGTTCTCATACGATTGCCAAGGTGTATAAGCAGTTTTACGGATTGCTTGGTAAACCCTTTGCCTAGAATCTCCAGAGCAGTCACTTTTGATACTTTTCGGACTCCCTAAAAGAAAAGGTGCCAGTGAGCTTCTTGTCACTTCGTGCTCATTAAACATTCGAAGGAGACTGGAGTCATCTTTTCGTCCTTTTCTCGACTCTTGAAACATGAAAAGGTCAAGTTTAGTTCCTATGTCTTAAAAATTTATTCGGCCATGATAACATTACCTGGTTAGTTCTTGTGTGCGTTAGCTTGAGTAGGGTCTTTATCGTTAGTTTCCTTTAGGTTTTGTGTGGGGTTTGTCATCCTGGCTGACCCGTCAACTCCCGGTCCAAGTGATCAAGGTTCTCCATCTTCTGTTGCTCTTGAGGTACCAGTTGTAAGCGATACTCTTCCTGTTATCCCGAGTATCCAGCCTATCAACGTACGTGCCCCGGGCGACGAGGATTACGAAGAAGATTGGAACCCTATCTGGGAGCCTGACGAGGACGATATTCCTGTTACCCCTCCTGGTTTTTCATCTCCAATGTCTACTTCCCATATGGATGAGACATCTCCCAGTGCAAGTGAGACACCCATGGTGTCGAATATTGAATCTCCCATTCCATCTACTTCTCCGCTCCCCCCACGATATCAGTCGATGAGGGATAGAATAGTTGCCAGGATGCCTACTACGACTATGTGGGATCCTCGGATCACTCCCACCACGGGACCCTTTGTTTCACAATCCCATACTGCACCTGTTACCTCAGTTCCCACGATTCCAACTGTTTGTGTAGCATACTCGACCCCGATCGTCAGTGCCGTAACAACATCTTCATCTACAAACCCTGGTGTTGGTCCCTCTCACGGTCAAGTGAGTAATGGCCAGCCGGAACTTTCGTCTGGAGTCGTCGACCCTGCACAAAGTGCTCAACCCTCTTCTAGTCCTGTCCAAGGAGGGGGGCCGTATGATGCCCATGGGCAACCCATTGTGGACCCAAATAAGCAAAGTCCACTATTTTATTATGATTCTACCGGCCAGTACCTCCAGTTTACTCAAACCACGCCTCTTCAACCTTTCGTTGAAGTCTCGGTACCATTATCCATTACTTGGGACGCCGGTACTCATTCGTTTCATGGGGGCCAGGAAATTTCTGGACAGCCTCAAGGACCAGCTAATCTAGGCCAGCCACCTTATGTGCAAGCCCCCCAAGGGCAACCACTTTTTGGCCAGTCTTACCCAGGAAAATCTGGGGGCCCACAAGGACAACCCTACCGGGACAACCTTCGTCCATTGGTGGTCCATCATTTTCCTATCAGAGTCAACCTTCTGGTTATCTAGGGCAACCTGGTACCCAGCAAGGTTACCCGTCTGGTCAACCAGGGCAGTCTTACATCCAACAAGGCCAACCTAGTTTCCAGCAGGGTTATCCCGCTGGACAAGCTGGGCAAAGTTATATTCCTCAAGGTCAACCAGCAGTCCAACAGGGGTATCCTTCTGGGCAAGGGGGGCAACCCTACGTGCAGTAGGGCCAACCCACTGCTCAGTCTAGCCATCCTTCTGGGCAAGGGGGGCAACCCTACGTACAGCAGGGCCAACCCACTGCTCAGCCTATGTATCCTCCTGGGCAAGGGGGGAAACCCTATGTACAGCAGGGCCAACCCACTGCTCAGCCAATACAACCTTCCTGACAAATGGGTCAGCCTTCTATGCAGCAAGGCCAACCCACTGTCCGCCCTAATCACCCATCTGGACAGGCTGGCCAACCGCAAGGTCAACCAGCCGTCTAGCCTGCTCAGCCATCTGTTCCGCAAGGACAACCCTTGGTTGCTCAAGGACAACCTGGCACCCAGCAAGTATGTCCTTCTAGGCAAACAGGTCTATCCCAAACTCAACCAGGCCAACCTTCCGGCCAGATGATCCAAGCCCAGCCGGTTCAAGGACATTATTCTGGGCCCCAAACTCAAACGGGTTATCAAATGCAAGGCGAGCCACGGCCCCAACCTTCCTACCCAGCGCAACCTTCTTATCAGGCTCAGTCTGGAGCCCAGCAAATGTATGGCTACCAGCAACCCCAGAGGCAAACTCAGTTTCCCCCTTATCAAAATTATCAACAGATGCAGGTCACTCCTTACCAAAATTATCAGTATGTTGCACCTGCGGGTCAAGTTGCTAATACATGGGGTGCTGGGGGGCAGACCCAGGGACAACTGTCTGCATATGGATAGAATCTGTATGGACAGAACCCCTACGGGCAAGGTCCCTATGGGCCAGGCCCTTTCGGGCCGAGTCCGTCTGGACAGAGTCCATGGGGGCAACCACCACCTGGTTGGAACCCTGGTACCGCCCCGCTTCCACAGCCACAAATGTCCTTCAACCCTCAGTTGCCGTTCTTAGCGACATTGGAACTTCCGGATGTGTCCAAGTTGATGAATGATCCCATTCTGCATAATCCATATTGGCCACCAGTTCCAACTAAAATACCCAGTGATTGTCCAAAATTTGATGGCAAAGCTCGTGAAGATCCTCAAGCCCATGTCATGACCTATCACCTATGGTGTTCATTGAACTCATGGCTTGATGACTCTATCCGGCTCCGCCTCTTTCAGAGAACTCTCACCGGCTCAGCCGCTAAGTGGTACATTGAGCTGAATCGCGGCACGTTTCAAGATTTCAACTCGTTGGCTATGGCGTTCTTAACTCATTTTCAGTTACCCATTCGGTACGAGATGGGGACACATCTCCTCACGTCTCTCAAACAGGACATGGCGACCCATATATCTGATCATATACATGAATGGATGAGGCGTCGTCGCTTGATCAAATTCTGGATTCCTGATCAACTCCTGACCGATTGGTTCACAACTTCCTTTGTCCCTGCGATTGCACGAGACATAGCCATGGGAGCTTGTGTAACTGAAGAGCAAGCGATCGCGCGAGCTCAGTACCTAGACTTAGTATACTCTCAGTCGGGTACTCTATATGATTATTTGCCAGATGCCCTGAGGCCTGAACAACCCAAGGCTCCACCCAAACCATCTGTTGATGGAGTCATTGGCTCTGTAAATTCGTCATCGAAGAAATCAGCCGCGAACCCTGGGAAGCAAAAACAAAACGCTTCTAATGGAAATGCTCCTCAGGGCCAATCTAATCCTGGAAGTACCTCCGAGGTAAACGCCGTTCAGTCCACCGCGGCGGATAAATCCTCAAAAGGGAAAAAGAAAGGGAAAGCTAAAGATAAATCTGGACAGCCCAAGCAGGATTCCCCTAAGCCTTCACCCGAGGAAGGAGCTAAACGAAAACCTAAGTATCCTTGTCTCATCTGTGATGAGGATCACTACACTAAGGACTGCCCAAGGCGGTCCGAAGTTAGTCGGTTATTGAAAGGTGCTCCTGGGACTCCTACCGTGCTTAAAGAGCCTTTCCCTTCCCAGCAGACTCAAATGGTGGCAGACCTGTCTCAACCGTCTTCCTCGTTCGGTTCTCAAGTGTTCATGGCTGGCACGATTCCCATCCATGTTTCAACTCGAGTGAAAGACTATCCATCTCATGCCGGGAAAGAGCCAGACGTCCCCTCCAGCGCTCCTTCATCTAGTTCTGGTCCTCTCCACATCGAAAGGCCCAGCGCTGAGACGATCCCCCGACCCCCTCCAAAAGGTGTACTCAGGAAGTCATCTTACAACCCTAATGCTCGTGCTGCCCAGCACTATAGCATTGTTGAGTACTTAGCTCAGGCTCCATCTACTATGTCCGCTCTAGAAGTCCTCCAGAGCTGCCCCTCGCAGAGGAAGTCCCTGCTATCAGCTATTGGTGGCATCGACCCGGCAGATTCAGATTTGATTTCTTTTGATCTCGAGGGTTTTACACAGAGACTGCCTCACCAAGTCGCTTTCCTTATACAGGTCATCATCAATAGCAAAACGATTCATCGTACGGTTATTGATGAAGGCGCCTCAACCTACATCATGTCCGTTGCTTGCTGGAAGGCGATTGGTTCCCCTACTCTGAGTCAGTCTCCTACGATGTTAGAAGCTTTCGATGGAAGAGAGTCCCGTCCTTACGGTATCCTCCAACGCTTGCCCATCTCTTTGGAAGGGAAGACCGTAGAAGTGGAGGTCGAAGTTGTTGACGCCAATCTTACCTACAACCTCCTCCTCGGACGGAGCTGGACATACGCCATGCAAGCCGTGGCTTCCTCCTTGTTCCGTGTCATTCGTTTCCCTCACCAAGGGAAGATTGTCACAGTGGACCAGCTCTCCTTCTTCGCCTCTTCTTCTGAAGGAAATGTGCCATTCGTGGAGCATACCTCTAAGTCACTCGAGAGCGTGGGTGCCGGACTTTTCAAAGATCCCACTTTAATGGGATTCTTTCCCCTCCCACCTCCGAATCTCGCCCCTATTAACATGATCTCTGTACGCTCTGATCCGTGGGTTCTTCCTCCTGCTAATCAAGAAGACTCTTGGGGTGATATGATGTCGTTGAGTCCTGTCGAACTCAACTACATCGAGATTGTCGCTGCATCGGCTCCCCGTGATGAACCTGCTCTCCCGAGCAGTGTTCCCGATTCATATGTTCATTTCCCTTGGCTGGGAGATGAGGCTACTTCGGATCCATTGAAGGAAATATTTCCTTCCGATGAAGCCATCATAGAGACAATGTCTCTCGAAGAGCTCCCTTGGTCAGATCACCACCACCGCTCTTCGTTCCTCCCTCCCCATCCGGAAATGACCGCATGTCTCGAGCGGTTTGCTTCGTGTGTCCCAGCCCCGCCCCTCCAAACACCCATTCAGCTTTATCAAGTGTCTTCAGAGGGCAATATGGGAAATATCACGCAAACCCAACCAATCGACATCTCTGTCAAACTAGGGATTGTCGAGCACATTCATATCGGAGTCACTTGCACTCTAGAGGAAGTTCAACTCTACACTGCTCTATTTCGCGAATTTCGTGATGTCTTCGCATGGTCCTATGAGGAAATGCCCGGCATCGACCCTAGTATAGTGGTGCACGAAATACCTACATATCCAGGTGCTAAGCCTGTTCGTCAGCGCTTACGCCCTGTGCACCCCCGAAAGCCTGCAGCCATCAAGGCCGAAGTCGAAAAGCTTCTTAAAGCTGGTTTCATTTACCCCATTCCCCTTACGGATTGGGTGTCTAATATAGTCCCTGTGAATAAAAAGCAGGGCACTATCCGGGTCTGTGTTGACTACCGTGATATCAATCGCGCCTGTCCAAAGGATAACTTCCCTACACCCTTCATCGATCAGCTTATTGATGAGTGCGCAGGAAGTGAAATTTACTCGTTTATGGACGGCTTCTCTGGCTATAACCAGATCAACATTGCACCCGCGGACCAGCATAAGACGGCTTTTATTTGTCCTTGGGGCACCTTCGCCTATAAGAAGCTTCCTTTCGGTCTAAAAAATGTCGGCGCTACATTTCAACGTGCAATGTCTTATGCCTTTCATGATATTCGTCACATTGTACAACCTTATCTGGATGACCTCCCCACTCATTCAGCTAAGCGTCAGGACCATCCCTCTCATCTTCGCGAGATCTTTCTCCTCTGTCGACACTACCGTATTAGGCTTAATCCTCATAAGTGTGTCTTCTGCATAGAATCAGGCCGACTGCTCGGGTTCATCGTCTCCCGAGAAGGCATCCGTCTGGATCCCCTCAAAGTCGAGGCCATATTGAATCTTCCTCCCCCTGCCTCCTTGCAGCAATTGCAAAGCTTGCAGGGCAAAGCGAATTTACTTAGACGATTCATTTCGAATTATGCCGAGGTGGCTAAGGGTTTCACACAGTTATTAAAGTGAGACACACCCTTTCGTTGGGATGCCATCGCCCAGGAGTCTTTCGAGCGACTCAAGGACCTCCTTGTCTCGGCCCCACTCTTAAGACCTTCGAACTACCACCATGATTATACTCTCTATCTAGCTGTCGCTGACACTATCATCGGCATGGTTCTGGTGCAGGATGATGATGATGGCAATGAGCACGTTATCTATTACCGTAGTCGCAATCTCTTGGACATGGAAACTCGCTACGCTTATGTCGAGAAGTTGGCATTGGCAGCTGTCTGCGCCATCCAACGATTCCAGCACTATATCCTGTTGCGCACTACGACCGTGATTTCCGACTGCAACCCAATGACGTACATCTTGTCGCGTCAGCTGCTGGGGGGCAAGTACTCGAAATGGATCGTAATCCTACAAGAGTTTGACTTGGAATTCACTGCTGCCAAGTCTAAGAAGTCTCTGGTCTTTGCAGAATTGCTCTGTTCTTTGCCATCCCCTTCTGCACCATCTCGTTCGGAAGAGCATATCCCGGATGAAACATTGTTTCTAATCAGCACCCTCGACCCTTGGTATGGGGGCATCATAGTATATTTGCAGACGTCTTCCTTTCGTCCCAATGTATCGAAAGACGCTCGACGGAGGATTCGTCACCAATCACAACCCTATCGCATTATTGGCGATACCTTATACCGCCTCGGCGTTGATTCTGTTCTCCACTGATGTTTGTGTTGGACACCTAATCCTAAATGGTTAGTGTGGAAGTTGAATGGACAAAAGCATTCCAAGAGACCTTGGGATCTGAAACCCAAGAGTCACATAATGTACTATAAATGTATATCTTCTGTTAATAAAAAAATGTACTGCATGATTTATCTTTCATATCTTTCTTTGTTGTCCATGTGTGTTTAACATGGTATCAGAGCCGCTTGTTTTTCTGTGGCCTTTTATGTGCATGTCAGTGCTGCACCTCTACCCATAATCCTGAAATAGTAAAATTGGCGTGCTAGATCTGCAAACACTGTACTGCGCACTCTGAAATATGCGGTTTTAAGTAAATGATGAACGTTCGTCTGGCCTGAACGTTTGTCTCTCTGCGCATTGATTGCCTGTCTGAACGGTTTAGCTCTTAAAACTTGCGGCCAGGGCTCTCTGTGTCTTCTGATATATCTCAGGTACATTGAAATTGGATTCCTCATCGCAATTAAGTTCAGACCAGATTTTTCTTAGAAAAATGCTGTGAAATTGACGTTTTAGGTAAAGTGTGTTTCTTTAGGAATTTACAGGGTAAGTTCCTCAGAAAGAATACCAAAAGGACACCGCTCACAACCAGATCACAGATCAATACACCAGTATTTTTGACGTGGTTAAAACCCTCAAAGAGGGAAACAGTCCACGGCCTGTCCCAACGTGGGTACTACAGGCAATTTATTAATCAAAGAATGAAAATTTACATAAGCTTCTCTCATGCACGGATTACCCGAACAATGACCCTCCATGCGCTTTAAATAGAACTCATGGACCAATCGGGTGTCAAGCCACGGATCAAGTGTCGGTAATACCGAGGAGAGAATGAACCGTCGGATCACTACATATCGTGACCGTCGGATTGTAAGTTACAAAATGTACAACGGTAAAGAAACACACTTTACCTAACTCTATACCTAACTCTATACTAGACCAAGTTGAACTTAACTATTTCCTATGTGTCGGAATATCCTAACATCCCCCCTTAAGAACAACTTGGGATAGGATTGAAGGATTTACAAATATGACACAATAGGAGAAGGAAGGAGGCGCTAGAGCCTATCCCCCCTTAGTGACAACTTCCTGAACTCCAAGCATATATCGAAGTTTAGTGAACTTCGCCTCTGTGAGAGCCTTTGTGAAGATGTCTGCAACCTGATCATCTGTTGAACAATATTGCACTTCAAGAACATGGTCATGAATGAGCTTTCTGATGAAGTGCATGTGTAGTTCAATGTGTTTGTTGCGCTGATGTTGGACTGGATCTTTGCATAGCTGAATGGCACTTTGATTATCACACCAAAGTGTGGTTGGATGCTGCTGCTCAAAGCCAAACTCTGATAGGATCTGACGAAGCCACAAGGCTTCCTTACTAGCTTCCACGGCACCACGATACTCTGCTTCTGCTGACCAAAGAGAAATGGTAGCCTGTTTCTTACAAGCCCATGTAATAGGTCCTGAACCAAGAGTGAAGACATAACCGGCAGTAGACTTCCGATCATCAGGGTCACCAGCCCAATCAGAATCAGTGAAACCAACTAACAGAGGAGCTGCTTTGGCACTGTAATGAATCCCAAACTGTACTGTACCTCGAACATAATGAAGTATTCTTTTAGCTGCTTTCCAATGACTTTCATGGGGGTTTTGCATAAAACGAGCAACAAGGCCAACAGCAAAGGAAAGATCAGGACGAGTATGGGTTAAATACAAGAGTTTTCCTACAAGTTGACGGTATAAGGTAGCATCAACTTCAGGAGAAGTACAAGAGACTGAAAGTTTGACTCCAGACTGAAAGGGAGAAGGGGCTGGCTTACAGTCTTCCATGTGAAAATGACGAAGAATATCACAAGCATACTTGGACTGGGAAAGTAAAATACCCTCCTTGGATTGCAAGACTTGAAGACCGAGAAAATAGTGTAAGTGTCCTAAGTCTGTCATTTCAAATTTCTTTTTAAGGCTGGACTTCACATGGTTTATAAGGTTGGGATCACTACCAGTAAGAATAAGATCATCAACATAAAGAACAAGGATGATAAGAGAGTTGCCCACTTTCTTGGTGTAGACAGTATTGTCAGAATGACACCTAGAAAAGCCAGATTCTAAAAGAAAGCTATCCATTTTGGCATACCAAGCCCGAGGAGCTTGCTTGAGGCCATAAATGGATTTCTTAAGTCGACAAACAAGGCTGGAGTCTGTTTGTATGAAGCCAATGGGTTGTTCCATATAGATTTCTTCCTGCAAGTCCCCATGCAAGAAGGCAGATTTAACATCCATCTGATGGACTTCCCATTTTAAAGAGGCAGCAAGGGAAAGAACAAGGCGGATAGAGTTCATTTTGGCAACAGGGGAGAAGGTTTCAGTGTAGTCAATGCCTTCAACCTGTGAAAAGCCCTTAGCAACGAGACGAGCTTTATGTTTATCAACTTTCCCATCTGGTCCATACTTGGTTCTGTAAACCCATTTACATCTAACAAGTTTGCGTCCCTTTGGTAGAGGAACAAGATCCCATGTATCATTTGTCATCAATGAATGATATTCTTCATTCATAGCTGCTTCCCAATGTGGATGGCCTGAAGCTTCTGCAAAAGTGTCAGGATTTACTGGAGCTTGAGCCAGTAAAGAAGAGGCTCTTTCAAACTGAGAACGTGTACGTCGCTGATCTGTAGGATCACCGGCAAGATCACCTACTGCATCCCGAGTAGCACGGACCCATCTTGGAAGTTGAGGATCCTGAGAAGGTGGGGGAGGATTATCATCCTCGCTTTCATCATCTGAAGAAGAAATGTTTTCAAAAGTAGAAGAGATAGGAAGAGGTGGCACATCCGCCGGACTAGGCTCGCAGGCCGATTTATTTTCATCAAATTTTACATCTCTTCTAATGATAACATTTTTGGACTTAAATGGAATAAGTCTATAACCTTTTACATCTTCAGAATATCCAACAAAAGTACATTTCTCACTCTTAGGTTCTAAAGCTTTATGCTTTTCATCTGGAATATGGGCCCATGCTTCACTTCCAAACACACGAAAGTGACTTACATCTGGTTTAATGAAACTCCAAGCTTCTTCTGGAGTGATATTCTCTAGAACCTTAGTAGGAGTGCGATTGATTATATAATTTGCGAAATTAATTGCTTCGGCCCAAAAACTAAGACTGAGTCCTTTAGATTGCAGCATACAATTAGCCATTTCCTTTATGGTGCGATTTTTACTTTCAACTACACCATTTTTTTGTGGAGTGTATGGAACAGTATGTTGCATTTGAATTCCATTTTCGGTGCAAAAGTTGATGAATGTGTTTTTAACATATTCTCCACCATTATCAGTTCTTAGCTTAAGAATTTGATGTCCAGATTGTTTTTCAACAAAGGCTTTGAAGGCCAAAAATGTGTTAAATACTTCGCTCTTGAGTTTTAAGAAGTATACCCAAGTGCGTCTGGAGAAATTATCAATGAAAGTTAAGAAGTACTTGCAGCCAGAGAATGAAGCAACAGGAAGAGGACCACATAAATCACTGTGCACAAGCTGTAAAGGGGCTGAGGCGTGCCAAGAGGCACGTTTGTCAAAACTGTCCCGATGATGTTTTCCGAGTACACATCCGGAACAAACACCATCTCTGCAAGATACCATAGGAAGACCTGTCACCATATTTTCTTTACATAGATGCTGAAGGGAGCGATAGTTTAAGTGACCAAATCGCTCATGCCAAAGTTTGCTCACTTCATCATTATGAGCAACAAATACTGAGGGAAGATTTGATGACCCAAAGTTGTGAAACTTATACAACCTTGTGGAATCATCAGCAAGACCAGTAGCTAGAATCTGTTTAGGATCTTTTAGATCCTTGATTACAACATCATGAGGTGAAAATTCAACAATTTTACCTTCACCTGAATGAGTTATCTGATAGACAGATAGAAGGTTGCAGGATAAGGTTGGAACACATAATACATCATTAAACTGACCATTGTCTAGATGAACAGTTCCAGTCCCTACAACATTAAGAGATCTATCATCACCAACATATATATTTTTGGTGTTACAATCATTTAAAGAAGAAAACATGGCTTGGTTTTTGGCCATGTGATAAGAGGCTCCAGAATCAATGAGCCACTCATGAGAATGAGAAGAAGAAGAAGATACATTTAATGCATAACCAGACTGAGATGATTGACAACGACATGCAGAAAGTGCCATTCCGGAAGTTGAAGTTGAAGTAGGCTCCACATGGATGTTATGTTTCTTCATTGCGGCTTCCAAGGCTTCCATCTTCTTAAAGCATTTAGATTCTAAGTGGCCATCTCGATTACAAAAGTTACAATGTCTATCAGTCTTCTTCCATTTGTTTTTATTGGTCTTATCATTTTGCTGAAATGATCTTTCATTTTGAGGCTGAGTTGGTTTAGGACCATTCTTTTGAGGATATGACTTCTTAGGATTCTTTGAATTTGGTTACTGCTGGGCGGCTAACGCTTTCGTGGAAGAGTTTCCAAGATTAAGAAGACCAAGGTGTAAGAGTTTTTCTTGTTCTCTTATTAAGGAATCACAAAAGGAGTCAAAGGAAGGGGCCTTGTAGTCTTTTCCTTGACAAATGAAAGCTTCCCTTGTAGAATGGAAAGTGGAAACAAATACAGAGTAGGCTGGTCCCAACTTAGTAAGGATGGAATAAATAAGGTTACCATCTTCTTTCTTAACTTTAACACCTTCCAAGAGATATCTAAGGGTCTTGAATTTGGACAAGAAATCTTCAATGCAAGAAAAATTATTAGGATCCAAAGTAAGCAACTCATTTTCAAGTTGATGGGCTCTAATTTCATTTTTAATCCCAAAAACTTTAGCGAGTTTTTCTAATGCTTCATGAGGAGTCTCAAGTTCTGCAATGTGGAATCTAAGATCAGGAGAAATAGACATCCCTATCAAACCACGTGCTTGATCTTGTCTATTTTCCCATTTTGCAGCCTTGTCTTCATCTTTTGGTTTCTTCTCTTGGTCTGTGGCTATTCTGAAGAGACCTTTACTTCTAAGTAAATCTTCCATGTAGGCTACCCATTGGAAGTAGTTAGTGCTGTCAAGAATGACTTGGCATGGACTTTCCATTTTTTTTTTTTAAACTGAAGCTGAAGATGTTGAAAGTAAGTGTTCCAATGGATAGATCTCGAAAAAATAGGCGGTTTTAAAAAAAAACGGCTCTGAAAAAGGCTTCCGGATGAAGAAGTTATGGCTTTTTGAAAAAAAATTGTTGACGTTGCCGGCAAAGTGCGCGAATGTGCGGGAATGAAAAAATCCGCCCCCACAAAATGGAGACTTGAACCCAAGACCTCTACTCTCTTAAAATAGCTTTGAACCAATTGATCTATACAAAAAATTTGAGAGAGAGAGAGAGAGAGAGAGAGGGGGGGGCCTTGGTTTGCGTGCTTGCCTTGAGAAAGCTCTTTTTCCCTACAAAACACAAAACACAAAACCCAACACGAATATGCAAAGAAAAATGAACCTTGCGGCTCGAAGTTAGCTTTAGCCAAAAAACTAGAAATTTTTAAAAAAAATCTCAAAGTTAGCTTTAGCCGAAAAACTAAATATTTTTCTCAATGTTTCTGATTTTCCGAGATCACACTAACGTGCAGGGAAAAGAGCATACGCATGAGAAAAATCCTTCCTTTCTGTTTCTGATTTGCCCAGATCGCACAGAGTCGTAGGGCAAAGAGCATACGCAGAAATGAAAGGTATAGATCTGGTTAAAAAAAAGGCTAAATAAACCGAAACCGAAATAAGCAGAGAGAAAATAACAGTAAACTGCAAAAAACACTGTATACCTCCCGATCTGAAAAATGACGCAGCTAGGGCTACCGGAAACCTTTTCGCGTGAAACGAAAGGGGTTCCTCACTGGAACAGATGCTCCAAACGCAACAGAGCAGTCCTCTCGGCCCGAAAGCAGTCAGAAACAGCAGATCTAGGAAACGACAGCCGCATGCAGTTCTACCGGCTTCAGATTTGGATCACCAACAGACGCGGCCCTCAAATAGCTCTGATACCATTTAGGAATTTACAGGGTAAGTTCCTCAGAAAGAATACCAAAAGGACACCGCTCACAACCAGATCACAGATCAATACACCAGTATTTTTGACGTGGTTAAAACCCTCAAAGAGGGAAACAGTCCACGGCCTGTCCCAACGTGGGTACTACAGGCAATTTATTAATCAAAGAATGAAAATTTACATAAGCTTCTCTCATGCACGGATTACCCGAACAATGACCCTCCATGCGCTTTAAATAGAACTCATGGACCAATCGGGTGTCAAGCCACGGATCAAGTGTCAGTAATACCGAGGAGAGAATGAACCGTCGGATCACTACATATCGTGACCGTCGGATTGTAAGTTACAAAATGTACAACGGTAAAGAAACACACTTTACCTAACTCTATACCTAACTCTATACTAGACCAAGTTGAACTTAACTATTTCCTATGTGTCAGAATATCCTAACAGGGGTGTCACAGGAAAGGAAAATTACTTGCAGCATTTGTGAAATTTTGAATGCAGCGCGATATCCGGGGTTTTAAGGGAAGAAATCCGATTTCTTCTGGTTACATTCTTCCTGAGCTGTTATTATGCTGTAATTTATTATCGTTTGGGCTTTATCAGGGTTTTGGATGGACATGCCCGGCTTTAAAAATGCGTTCCGAGGGATTTTTAATTGATTGGTCTGATTTATGGGTTCCAGCCTGTGTGTTACATTTACCTTAGAGCGAATCTTGTCGGCTATATTTTAGCTGTCTTTTTTGCCCAGTTCTGTAGTACGAATTGCAGCCATTTTATTGTTCTTGACAGAATAATTGAATGTAACCTCCAATTCTGAATACGTTACATCCACCACTCAAGCCATAGGCTATCAATCCAAAGCACAACAGCGCTGCTCTCTCCACGCTGGTCATATGCTCCAAACCGCAACGCATCATTATTCTCCTGCCCTGACGCTTCCACTGGCCTGAGCGCTGCTCCTCTGCTCTGCTCTGACATATAATACGCTGTTGTTGCCTGAAGCCTGCTCCATGCAGATGGTGTCAGTATACGTTTTACTCTCTGAATAGGCCGCCCTCCAACCATTATGCTCAGTGAATATCGCTGGTTACTTACAATGGACAGCCAGCCATGGATGATGGCCGTTCGAGTTTGAATTTGAAGATTCTGATAGTGTCGTTGCTGGTTGTGAAAGCAGACTTGTGAAGTCAAATCCGAAGCTCTCTTGGTGAAATTCTGTTATTGACTAATTTATGGAACTCTTCCTATGAATCTTTCTGGCTTGAAAGTTTCGGCGTCCTCCCATAACTTTGGGTTCCTCCCAAATACCCAAGCATTAACGAAGACACGAGTGTTTTTAGGGAATTCGTACCCCAATACATTGCAGGAATCAGCGGATAAGCGACGGTTCAAAAGAGGCCCCGCTGGGTGGAGTCGAAGCGTTTCTTTTACCATAGCTTGTAAATAAACGAGCTGAGGCAGATCAGATTCGCATACCATGCGATCCAATCCAACGACGCGTTCCAGCTCGTCCTGAAGTTTCTTCATCACTGGAGGGTTTATCAGCGCCTCCGTCATTGCCCACTCTATTATTGTAGGCGCTGTGTCTGATCCACCGAGCAACATATCAAAGAGGATTCCTTTTATGCTATCTCTTGAAATTTGGAACTCGTGATCTTTATCTGTAGAAGCTGTAAGTAAGACATCAACCAGATCATGTGTGGTATTAGTCCCATTCTGTGCAACGTGTTCATCTATCACTTTTTCTAACAACTGGTCTTGTGTGGTATGTAACTTCTTCATCCGACGGTTGAGACCCTGCAAATCCATCCAGGCCAAGTAAGCGGTAGCAAGGGATGCCACAGTTTGGTTGATGTTTGAAGGACGACAACCCTTGTAGGCATCTGAATTAATAATAGAACGAATCATAGCGAAGACTTCATCTTCTCTAATAAAACGGAAGCCATCTAAGCGCTTGGAGCTCAGCAACTCCAAAGTGCAGAGCTTACGCATTTGCGTCCAGTAAGGCCTATACGGAGAAAAGATGATGTCCGCAAAATTGAATGACAAATGTTTAGCAGCGGCCGACGGACCTTTGTTTGCGAAAACCTGATCGTGGGTCTTGAGAAACTCCCTGGCTATCTCTGGAGAGGAGACAACTAAGGTGAGGGAGGAGCCGAGTCGGAGAGACATAAGAGGCCCGTGTTTCATAGAGAGGGCAGCCAGCGCTCTGTGGGGAAGCCTTGCTGTTGTGTACAACGACTACAAATAGTGAATACTCTGAATCTAAACCCAGTGCATCGCAGGTTGTATTGCATAACTTCAGCTCCATGGGGAAGACCACACGATAAGTGAGTTTTTTTGTATCACCCAAGTTGTGCAATGTATTTGAAGCGCTTCAAGTGGATAACAAGAATACGAAGAGGGATCTTAATTTTCATTTTTTTTGTGCTTATTGCAAACTGCAACACTTGTCACAAAAGAACTTGTCGTCAGCATTAAGCATGTATAGCTTGTTTCATTTGTAAGTATTCCCTGAAATATTTTATGAACCCAGCTGAGAACAGATGGCATCTAGCTCCAAAAAGGTAGTGTTGTAGATTGACAAAAATTAAAAACAAGGCACTGAAAATACCATTTGTGCCTTGTGGGTGAGGAAGGATTAGCTCCAGTTGAGGTTCTCATGAACAGGACATGAATTCAATTTTTTAAACAGGTTGAGGTAGTATTTATTTATGTCTTTACATGCACCATTTTGCATTGGGAATCTACCTTTTGAGTTTTTCTTCAACAGTTTAAGCTCACTATTTTTAGCCAAATTTTTGAGTGGTATATGTTGAAAGTTGGTCTTAACGGTTGCTCCAAAGCCTACCATTAAGGCTTGATATTGTTTGTAGAAGAAGATATTGCATAATTGCTCACATTCTTTATTTGCCCACTGCTAAGAAAAATGGCTAAGCTTGAAAGAATATTAGAGTTATTGAGAACTCTAATCGTATCCACTGCTGACAACGCAATCATAATCAATAAAGACATTATTGCTGACATTCAAAAATGTATACAAAATGCACAAGAAAAGATAGAGTTTTTGCAGCTTGAGACAAAGCTACAGCAGGAAGAATTACACAAATGGAGTCATCATTCTGAACCTATTTCTGTTCAGAACAATGAAGCAGACTCCCATAAACAGCAAGTCAATATTGTTCAAGTTCATTCAGATCCAGTGCCCAATAAAGCAGCAGTTGTACATACAGATGCAGAAACTCAGTCTGCACTTCCCAAGCCCATCATTAGACCTTGGGAACAACTTGTCCACAACAAGCACAAAACTGGTCTTGGATATGACAAGGACTTGTCCTTTCATATTCCAGACTATGCCAAGCCCATTCAGTTTTAGAGTGCTGGATTCATTCATGACAGTTCACCTGCTCCTCATGACAGTGCACCTACTCCTCATGACAATTCAGCTTCAGTTGTTCCAGTCACTGCCCCTCTTCCACAGCAACAACAACAACAAAAACAACAGATCGTGAAATTCCAACACTGTGACCGAGTTGGCGATCTGAAAGATCACTGTTTTGATCTTCATCCATGTAAGCATTGTCATAAAACCAGCCATTCTTCACACAGATGCTTCAAAAACAAATGTCATGCAAGAACAAAGATTCATCTTGGATGGATCGCTTCTTGGCAATGGGCATCAACAGCCAAGAATATATTCCAAACACATGTCAGAACTTGTTCCAGAATATTGAACAGTCTTGCAGTTGAGTTTTCTCCATCTTCTCACCTTGTATCTGACAGGGGGGAAAATGATGGTCATCTACAAGCTTCAAAGCCACATCAAGCGAGCCTGAGCCACAACCTGCCACACCAGTTTCAAAGTTGTAGCCAAACACAAAGATGCCCCTGAACATGCCTCCAGTTGGCAATCTGGGACACTTCCTCTAGCAGAAGACTTCAGCTTCTTGCCAGTTTTGGAAGAATTCCAGGAACACAATTGAGAACACTTCCTCTAGCAGAAGACACCAACTTCTTGCCAGCTTTGGAAGAGTTCCAGGAATTGCATTAAGCATTCCAGAGTTGTTGGTCATCCTTAAACCATCACAGGTTGAGACTTCCCTTTTCAGGTTGAAGTTTTACCTTTTATGCGGGGTGAGACCTCCCTTTTATGGTTGAAGGTTTCCCTCTTTAAAACAATAGGATCACTTCCTCTAGCAGAAAACTTCAGTTTCTTTCCAGTTTTGGAAGAGTTCCGAGAACTGCACTAAGCGTTCTAGTGTTGGTGGTCATCCTTAAACCACTGCCCTTTATACCAACATTTCATAGAGCACATTCATCCTAGTGCTGCCATGCATGTTTTGCACATTTTGTATTACAGCTCTCTTCTTGGACTCATACATAACCCTTCGAATTAAGGGGGGGAATGTTGGACACCTAATCCTAAATGGTTAGTGTGGAAGTTGAATGGACAAAAGCAGTCCAAGAGACCTTGGGATCTGAAACCCAAGAGTCACATAATGTACTATAAATGTATATCTTCTGTTAATAAAAA
Organism: Pinus tabuliformis; assembly: GCA_031772625.1. NCBI lineage: Eukaryota > Viridiplantae > Streptophyta > Pinopsida > Pinales > Pinaceae > Pinus > Pinus tabuliformis. Next base: position 30,708,865 of record CM062810.1, on the reverse strand, counting down.
AATGTACTGCATGATTTATCTTTCATATCTTTCTTTGATGTCCATGTGTGTTTAACAGTTTGACTCTCGAGGAGGCTGAGCGGGTGTTAAATGACTGCCACTCCGGTGCTTGTGGCGGCCACATGTCCGGATATGCCACCGCCCAGAAAATCCTCCGTGCTGGTTATTTCTGGCCTTCTATCTTCAAAGATTGCATCCTTGCCGTCCGTGCATGCCATGAATGCCAGATCTACCACCGGAAAATGCGTGCACCTCTTGCACCACTGCACCCTGTTGTTACCATAGGTCCATTTGCCAAATGGGGCATCGATTATACGTCCTGTAACCCTCGTTCGGCCGGGGGGCATGGGTATATCATCATTGCCGTGGATTATTTCACCAAATGGGCCGAAGCGATGCCTACATTGAACGAAGATGGTTACACAGCGGCGCAGTTTTTGTTTAATCATGTCATTACTCGGTTCGGAGTCCCCCAGGCTATCGTCACAGATCACGGAAAACATTTCCGTAATCACATGATGACGGAACTAACGACCCAGCTAGGCTTGCGTCAAGATAGTTCGACGCCGTATTACCCTCAATCCAACGGCCAAGTTGAAGCTGTGAACAAAGTTTTGATCACAATGCTCCAACGTACCGTGGGTATGCACAAGTCTAACTGGCATCTGATGTTGTTCCCCGCCTTGTGGGCCTATCGGACCTCTGTGAAGGATGCCACCGGTTTCACTCCTTTTTAGCTTGTTTATGGACTGGAGGCCACCCTTCCCGTTGAGTGTGAGATTCCTTCGTTAAAGTTAGCTGTCGAGTTGCTTCCCAACACCACTCCGGTGGAGGAACAGCTTCTTTATTTAGAACGGCTAGACGAGACCCGTCGCTTAGCTTCTCTAGCTATTGAAGCGCAGAAGAAGAGGGTTAAGGCTCACTTCAACAATACCATTCAACCTCGTTCCTTTGTTGAGGGAGATATAGTACTGCTCTATGATCAAGCTAAAGATAAGCTGGGGGCAGGTAAACTCGAATCCATGTGGCTAGGCCCCTATATCGTGAAGAGAGTTCTGCAAAAGGGGGCATATGAGCTGATCGACTACGAAGGAAATCCTCTCGACAAGCCCCGCAACGGGCTCTATTTGAAAAAATACTATGCATGATTTCGTGCACCTAGTTTGTACATACGTGTGTTTAGCAAGTGTGTTATGTGTGCATGATTTCTTGTTTTGCTCTGGTGTGAAGGCGTGTTTGCCTCTTATTGTGTTTTCTGCTTCTTGTGCAGATGACTAGTGCGCCTTATGTTGGTTTCGCTAATGGTGCCTGCCGTAGCACTTGCAATTTGTCTTCTGCAGCGTGGGCGATCTACGATCCTCATGGCGAGTTGCTAGATCTTCAAGGCGTGTGCTTGGGTTGTACCACTAACAATGTCGCCGAATACAGTGCTGTAATTGAATTGCTAGCCGAAGCAGTTTATCTCGGCATTCGTGCATTAGTGGTGAACCTGGACTTTCAACTTGTCGTCCATCAACTCAACGGGCGATATTCCGTCAGAGACCAACGCATTCTAAGGTTGTATTTACGTGTAAGATTGTTGGAAAGGAATTTTGATTACATCACATATCAACACATTCCGAGACGATTAAATACGTTAACTGATGCATTGGCAAACCATGTGTTAGACAGACATTTGCGTAATAAATAAACATGATACAAGAAGACATAGAAAGCATAACAAGACCGTAGAATAAGCATATGTAAATAAATTCTTTTCCAAGCATAGTTTGCATGTGTGCTCGCATGTGTGTTTTTAAGCTTGCATAAAAATGAAAATATGTGGATCGCATGTTGTGCAACTGATACAATTAGATCACATTTGTATTAGACATTTGCATAGCATATAAAACATCATCATATGAAAAAGATCCATCCAAAATCGGTATATATATATATATCGTGTGGCGCACTAAGGCGCTCAAAATAAGTGTATATGTCTGAAACAAGGCCGATGTCCTTAGTACATCTGAGACGCGTGTCTCTCAAAAAACATCAGTGGAAATAAAACCTAGACGTCTACTATAGTGGGTTGTGCTCTCTGTAGCACACCACTGCCCATGCCACCCGCCTCAAAAGGCGGTGCATCCTGGGTTCCACCCCCACTGTGTGTATCTGAGATGCTATGGGGACCTCCTCGATCCCCTGGTAATCTGGCACTCCCGCCAATAAACCCTCAAGGTTCTGCAGCATAATCTCCGGTGTGTTGACTCCTGGAGGAGCCAAGGCTAGGGCTCCAGTGCCCTGTCCCTCTCTCCGTGCCTCTGGGGCTAGACCAAGGGGTCTCGCGGGTCCCACATCTGCACATCATGGCATTCATCAAGACATGTACATGAAAAATTAAAAAACATTACAAAAGATAAAAATTAAAAAGAGATCAAGTGTCATACCTCCATCGTCCCAAGGTTCTCCCGCAGGCAGTGGCATGTCGGGATCACCGCAAAAGTCGATACCGGCATATGGCCAGTCCTCTACAAAAATGACCTGCCGATCCAGCCACTCTCGAAAATAAACACCCCATGCCACTGGGCGGGCGCCACCTCCGCGCGGCATGACATGGCCCCATCGACTGGCCCTCGTCTCCCGGGGACCTCTCGGTGGATCCACGACCATGTCCTATAGCTGTAAGGCCGGCACCCGCTCCAGCATGAGCGGAAGCAAGAGCAACCCATAACCGAACTGCTTCGACTCTCCGCGTCGACAGTTGCTCAGTTGCCTCTTCATGCTGATCGTTACTGCTGCTGCCCAGTTGAATACGGTGGGCTGTAAACACTCGAGAGCTAGTAGTAAATGGGTCTTTGAGGCCTCATGATTGGCCAAGCACCCCGCTGCCCATGTCACCATAAAGAGTATGGTGCGAAGAAAAATGTCATCCACCGTCGGAATACACACCTTCCCACTCCGTGTTTTAACAGCCCGTGGGCACACTCGAGCCATGAGCTGGTCAAGGGTCTCACCGCTGGGCCGTTGCCCCTCCAGAATGGGCATCTCGCCCCGGCGTGACAACCCAGTCAAAAAATAAATGTCCGTGTAATCGAACTCGATATCACGGCCTCGGATCGTGAATTTTCCGTCAACTGGGTTCCAAGCTCTGATTAAGAGCTCGAGGAGATCAGGTTGCGCTCTCAGGCGCGGAGTGAGGAAGAATTTTAGGAATCCGCATGCCCGCATTGCATTTCGGAAATCCGCATTGGCATAAGCTGCTATATCTTCATTATCGTGAGCTCTCTCTTGCCAAACAAACGCCATTGTGCCCTGCATAACCATGAAAAAATATTAGAGCCCTAACCGTTGAAGTTTGTACGTTCAAATTCTTGAAAATAAAGTTTGACGGCGTCAGCGCGGCTGTTTTTAAAACAGTCACGCTAATCATGGCCCCCCTTTGTTTTTTCCTTGGGTCAGCGCGAAAGCACACGTCTTTTCTGCGCTGATCCGAGAAGTGGTGTGTGTAAAATTTATCAATCAGCGCGGACCCGATGGGGAAATCCGCGCTGACCGAGAGCGCATCAACGCTCAAATAATTTGCCCAAATGGCCAAATCCCACCGTGGAAATGCTGCAAAAAAGGCTCAAAATGAAGCGTAGGGAGAGGAGAACCTACCTGGAACAAGCTACCGGATGAATGGTGTCCGCACGGGATGGAAATCGCTCCGTCAACCTCGCAGCTCCACCACGTTCTCCACAACTCAAAATTTTAACAATGGTAAAAAATGACTTTTACCCCCCTATTTATGGTAAAAATTTTGTAATTTACTATGGTTTTTTATAAATCTGGGTTTTTGTCATGTTTTTACCATAGATTTAGCACTAACGTCGCTATATTATGCTTTTATGCATGTTTTAATATGTCGAGCAGATTTATGCATGCAGTGTTCTTGTACAGATTCTAGTAACCGACATGGTCACGACGGTCCTATGTACACTTGATCCCAAAAACGTCGTCTTCACGCTCTTTTCCGACGTAAAGCAAGAAAAGATGGCCAGGTTCCCTCTCGACTCGTTAAATGGAACGAGAGGCGGTTGCTTTTAAAGCTCTTTTTTGGACCGTTTAACTTAAAAAGATTGTCGGGTGTTTGTCATTTCGCACTCATTATTGGCTCCAAAACGACGTACTTCCGACCGCTTTTTTACTTTTTCGGGTCGAAGTCACTATTCACGAAAAGTAGTCCTCGATCATACTGGTCGGGCGGTTCTTTCGAGCATTGTTTTATACTTTTTCGGGTTCGAGAGACACAACTTTACAAAAAAGGACCCCCCTGGAGTTTTCTTTTTCGCTGTCTTTTCATACTCTCTAAACAGGAAAAGACGCCGAGTTCTTCCTTTGTCAGGCTCTTTAAAACTTAATGACATCGGACATCGTCGAAATGATGCCTCCCAAGCATATGCTATCCCCGTCAAGCTTGTCCTCCAAAAATAATCGGGGTACCTTCCAGAAATGGTGGGGAAAATGAAATTGTAATAATGGTCGTGTCGGCAGTATGTCGCTCTTGAACATGGCACTCCTCTGCATTCGTGTCTGGGTGGGGATTTTCTCATCTTGTTTTACACTAGCCTCCATGGGTTTGGGTTATCCTATTTGACCTCTCATCTGCTCATTACCTTGTCACCATGACCTCTGCTCATTTGATGTCAGATACTGCCAACTCCGCTCGCGCCTCCGATATGTTCAAGAGAGGTTGACCTCTGCAAGCTTACCACCTCCCTCTGATGTCTCACACAAAACATTTTATCCTTCTTTGTCTCGTGTCGATGATGTGGGAAACATTATGGCCCACCTTCGATCAAGGTTACTTCCTGTCGACTTCAGCTCATTATCCAGGACAGTGACCTAGAGACTCCCTTCAGGTGCCTTAGAGCCTGCATGCCTCAATGGCAGGTTCTTCGTGTTCGACGTGAGGTTTTCATCATTGGCCTCCGCTCGGATGATTCTGTGGGTGTTCGACACCAGCTCATTGATTCACACGCCACGGATTGTACCTATAAGTACCTTGAGGACCATTGTCATTATTGGTGGTACCTCTCGCGTCTGTTAACAGTTTTCATCATTGACTGGTAATCAGACGATGTTCATGCATGTTCGACTTCAGCTCATGTATTCACATGCTTGGACTTGTACTTTGTTCGGGTTGGGATGGAGCGCAAGACCCTGGTTTTTGTCTGTTACGAACCAGGCTGCGATTTTGTGGATTATTATTACATGACTCATTGATGGATGGTTGCGCCCATACCTGAGTCTTTGGGATGGCTGCGACCATACCTTCTTATCATTATGGTCTCTTCAGCTGGGTAGCCGCGTCCATACCACAGACCTTCTTCGTATGTCTTTTGGATGGCTACGCCCATGCCTAGACTACATGTAATCGAGATATCAGTTGTACATACATGCAGGTCCTTCCTGGTGGTGTTCCAGTTCAGCAGTTTTGTAAAGCATCTCACCCCTCCCACTCTCTCGGGCTTCATGCTTTAGGGGGCATCTGTTACATAGTAATTTTTCACTGTCTCCTTGTCAGTATCCCTATTGTACCATGAAATCAAATGCACCATGCTCATGCTCTCTGAACTGGCCAAATGACCCACTTTGCCAAAGTTTATTTCATCAGCGCGACTGTTATTAATATAACCGCGCTGACTGGCGGCTGATAGTGCAACTGATGCGCTGCCAGCGCGGAAGCACGCCGATTTTCCGCGCTGGTTGAATTTCATGAACCAGTGCATCCTATGTTTGTATTAAGTCACGCTTGTTAGTGTCATTATTTTCAGCCTTCCTCCAATGATCAAATATGCTCTTACAAAGTTGTCTCAGAGTGTCAAGGTCAAATTTTGTCATTTCAGTGAGTCTTCAAGCAAAATTTGGTCACTAGGCATTAGGTCTAGGGTTTGCCCAAATGTCAGTCCATGTCATCATTCAGCTAAGCCTATCATCATTCAGAGGGTTGTCATTATCATGTCAGTGTCTAATGAGTCTTTTTACAACTTATTCATGCTTCAGTTGTGCCTAGGCAAGTTCATTTCCCTCTCCTAGGGTTTTGAAGCCAATTTCTCTTGGGCGGCTAAATAATCGGCAAAACTCATATCCTGATGTTCATACACCTTCCCCTATCCTTAAAGTACCTTATAAAACACTTCCCATCCCTTAGATCCGCCAAATTCCTCATTTTTGCACAAACCCTAGTTTCTAGCTACAACTTGGCAATTTTCTAGGTTTGGCTTGTGTTTTTCCCTTTTCGACCCCTTCCCCTCACTCAATCTCTGAGATTCCACTTTCCCCTGCTTCCTAACATCCCTCCCTACTCCCCAAAATTTTCCCAAGAATTTAGAAGCCCCTTATCCCCTTCATTTCGCTTCATTTCGACAAAATTCCTTGTTTCACACATTGGGACAAGTTTCACTCAAATGATGTTTCAGAGCAATCAAAGATTAATTTTGGGAAACTAAGAGAGTTTTTTGTCCTGAACATGCCAAAGAAGAAAAACCTCCTTCACTTTTTTCACAGGTGTCATTGTTTGAGAGAAATATCAAGAATACCATTGCCTCAGGAGAATCAAAGGCACCTCTAAAGTGACCTTGGGAAAATCACGTTTTCTCATAACTTGGTTGGCCAAATGATTTTCTTGATGGGTAAAATGATAACTAGACACAAATATCTTTCCAATGAGCTATCATGAGCTCAATTTGGGGTTGAGGAAGGCATTCAAAAGTTGACTGCAACAACACTCTTCCTTGAGGCAGCCTCATTTGGCACTTTTTGACCAGTCTTGGGAGATTTGATTTTTGACAAGTCAAATCAACTCCAAATTGAAAAATTCTAGTTGGGTTGGAAATTAGACTCAAATACCTTTCCAACGAGCTATTCTTCACTCCATTCCGACACCAGGAAGGCCTCCAAAAGCCTCCTGAAAAACCGCGACCCGTTGAGCCCGGTGCGCGACCCGTTGGGTGGTGCGCGACCCGTCAGGAGGCTGCCTGCAGTGTATCTTTTCAACTGGCGCGACCCGTTGGGTGTGGTGCGCGACCCGTTGAGCTGTCTCCCTGCAAACTTATTTCAAATTTGCTCAAACACCCTCCAAATCATCAAATCGCTTGAGGTAAGGTCTCCCAACTTGGAAATGGTTGCTGGTCATGTTTATAAGACATCATGAATTTGTTTTGAAGATCAAATTGTGAAAGACAAGAGACTCCATATGGCTGCAATGTTTGATTGTTAAAATGTGCTAGGGTTATTGCTGTTTCATATTTTTCCCTTGTAATTGTTTCCCTATTTCCCTTTTCACTTCCCTTGTATTTTCATGCATTTTCCACTGCTAAATTGTAAAATAAATATAAACCCTACCCCTCTCCCTAAGCACTAAAAACTCAAACCCTAATCCTACTTCTCCATATGCCCATGTAAACACATGAATTTGATAATGTATATACAGTAATTTTTGCAAATGTTTTCCCTATATTCCCTGTTATATACATGTATTCCCATTCTCCTTGTAAAAATGTCCCTCCCCTAACATTCCCTTCATGTTCCCTTGTCCCCTTGAAACAACAAAGAAATCAACATTTAAAGGCAGAAACAACAGTACATTTTGTCCACTCAGCTCTTTAAAACAATGTCAGAAACCGAAACATATGAGCAGAGTGATGACCAAGCATCAGTTTTCGAGATTGAGGTACAGAGGAGGCTACATAAGGGTGGCAAAGGTGGCTATCACAGCAGTATAGGAGCCTTTACCATTATGGTTTGATTCAGCTTATAGTATTGCATCAGTTGACTCAGCAGGGCATCTCATGGGAGGAGTTCATCTCCCGTGAGTTTTTCACAGTGCCACCTCAGCCACACCATGAGGTCATTCATAAGGAGGGAGGACCATCTCAGCAGCCTGATGCTCCGGTCACCCGACATGTCAGCTCCACTCCTTTGGTCACATATCAGAAAGGCCTGAGGGCCTTATTTGCAGCAGCTAGGCGAGTACTATCTCCACAGCAGGTGGAAGGGGTCTCGCCTTTATCTTCAGCTCAGCGAGTGTTATCTCCACATCAGGTGGAAGGGGCCTCGCTTTCTTCACCAGCACAGGTACTACAGAGGGGCAAAGAACCCATGATTCATGAGGATCCGGTGATTGATCTTGAGGCTAGTTCTCCTAGCCAAGAGGTGAAGGAGATCATTCAGCATCTCAGGGCTGAAAATGATGTTTTACAGAGGAGACTTGAGGGTGCCCAATGGACTATTACTTACCTGGAGCAGTGGAACAAACAATTGGAGGAGGAGAAAGCACTTGATGAGCTATGGAGGATTCGTAGCGACCGAGTCTTGAACCATAGAAGACCCGGTGATCCATTGCCTGCTGACTGAGAGTCTATGCTCATTCAGGAGAATGCCCACTTGGAAAGGCTGTTGGCTAAGGCCAACCCAAGAGAAAAAGCTGCTGAGGAATATGAAAAATCACTATTGGGCAAGGATGCATGTCTGCAAGGCTAAAATGAAAGTTTTTCAAAGGAGGTTGACCGAGGCACTAAAACGGAGAAGAAGGCAAAATCCACTCCATATCTTGGCTGAGGCATCCCTCAAAGACCATGACACTCACTAGCATCAGCTACAGCACAAATCCCAAAAAATTTTGAGAATTTTGGGTAATTTTGGAATTTTTTGGAAATTTACAGGTTTTGGCTTCTCAACGGGTCTCACCCCCAGTGAGACCCTTTGTCATGGCAGCTCCTTTTTACAAAAACTCAACATTTCTAGATTTTTCATGCAAAGTTACACATGCCTATGGATGGAATTGATTTTTTATGGGGATTTGGGTCTCCAAAAGGTCAAAATACAGGAAAAATTTGACTTTCTGCCCCTTTTTTGAGTTGCAGAAGAAGTCTTGGGAGAATTGACTTTTGACTAGGAAAATGACCTCCAAATCTAAAAATTCTGGTTGGGTTGGAACGTAGACTCAGAGACCTTTCCAACGAGCTATCTGGACCTCATTCTGACACCGGGAAGGCCTCCAAACAGGGCTCCAAAGTGAGCGACCCGTTGAGGAAGATGTGCGCGACCCGTTGAGGAAAAGTTGCCAGATTTGACCAGTTCAGCCCAGAAATTGCAGTTTTGACCTTTTTCGACTTTCTGAGGTTAATGGTGATCCTCTTGACTGTACTTGTGGCACTTTTTGGATACGTTTACTCTTGTTTAACTCTTCTAGAAGATTCATTTATGTAAAGGGTAAAAATTGAATGTATGAACTGGTTTCCAAGTTTATAGAGGCAAGTTGTTTTGACTGCCTATTTTGTAGTGCTTAGTTTAGAAGTGGTTGAAACAGATCCTAGAAGGATGAGCTCGACCCCTAGAGGCAAGGGAAGAGGTTGGCTTGCCTATATTATGTATTTTCTTAATCATTTTCAGGGGTTGGAAGGTTTGACTCTTGAGGGAGAAGCTATCATTGTATTATCACTTGTATCTCTGCAATTTTTGGCTAAGGAAGACCAGGGTTTTGCAGTCATCTTTGGGATTCTTGTGGACTCATGTGATGATGGTGTGTTTCTTCGTGTTATTGTAAGCTTTGTTATGTGATTCATTTCCTTTCTATACTGCTGCATATTAAACAAATGAAGTGATAAAGTTAGAATTCATGCTCGCCATGCTCTACTTTTAAATTTGTTTAATTTCTATGTTTTCTGCTGTCTAAAGAGAATTCAAATCCATTGTTTGCTCTCTTTAGCCCTCTTATCTTTCTTCCTAATCATCCACTTCAGCTAAAGACATCAATACAGGCTCCTACCTCGCCCCAAAGACCCCCCTGTAGAAACTGTGTCCAATCCCCGCACCCTAAATTGCAGCTCCTCAATTTGCCACCAAAAACCCCAAAAAACCCCCAAATCAACCTTTATAATCAGTTTACTAGCCTAATATCAGTGTTACCTTGTTGGTCATCTCATCCTATTGAAAATCTACCGAGATTGACCGGAGAGAGCCTTCTCCTGCCCCGTAGGGCTAGCTACGAGGCTAAATGGTTTGATGTAGCCTTGAGGTTTACCTTTCTCAGCCTGAGGTGAAATTTCAAGCGCTAATAGCGCTGACACAGCCTTCTTCGTTATTAAGATGCGACGTCAGTGCCCCAGTCCAGTTATTCACCCGCGCTGATCCTGTTTGGGCGAGTTTGTTCTAACAGCTAGCCTTCCAGATGACTCCAGACCTGGTTGTTGGCCTTGTGAATGTCGCCCTACCTTCTATGGCATGTATGTCCGTCATTTGAGCCACCTTCCTTGGAGATAAGCTCATCCTCCCACCATTCATGGAGACTCCTTCTCCTATTTAAACCTCCACCATTGCCATGAGCAGCTAGTTTTGGATAGTGTGGAATTCATAGTGCTTAGAGTGCTGTTGCTAGTAGGTAGTTGGTGTGACAAGTGTGGACTTGCTAGAGGAAGCTTAAGGAAGGTTGTGAGTATTGCTTGTGTGACAGAGAGTTTTGTCTTGGGAGAATCTACCTCCAAGGGTGAATGCTTAAGAGACTTGCTGGCTGGACCCTCTAGAGAAGGACTCAGCGTCAGAACTTTGGTTGTACCTTTCTCTGTTATTGATTAATAATATATGACTACTGTTATGGTTCCGTTCTCATTTGTCTTTGTAATGGTTAATGTGAATTACATCCTTTCTGACTGTTGTATAATTGCTTTTATTAGATTTCACGCTTGTGTTTGTCTTTCTCTTCGTGTGTGCAGGTATCTATTCACGAAGATCGTGGAGGATCGTGACCGACCAGAGCGAAGGAGAGAGAGCGGCATCTCTTCATCAAACAATAGCGTTGGAATCCAAGTAGGTGTTCAATGCCTCTCTTTTATTTGCAATTAGGAACTTGCACAGTAGCATTGATTGATTGTTGCTAGACCCATTCTGGGCTAGTAGGGATCGCCTCTATCCGTAGAGGGGATTTACCTCTCCAACAACTATCCTATTAACCACCTCTGTTTGACCATCTATTTGTGGATGAAATGTTGTGCTCTTCTTCAATCTAGTGTCCATCAACTCCCATAGACTTGACGAAAACTTCCCAACAAATCTAGAATCTCGATCAGATACAATAGAAGTGGGTAACCCAAAATGAACCCATACATGATGTAAGGACAACTTCGCTTTTTGTTTAGCTGTAGCTTGCTTGTTACAAGGTATCAAAATACATATTTTGCTGAACCTATCCACAATAACATATAAATAATCATGACCTTTTCTAGATTTTTGGCAATCCCCCAACAAAGTCCATGTAAACACTTTCCCAAGGATGAGAAGGAATTGGAAGTGGAGTGCACAAGCCTATTTTTCTATTGTTGGCCTTGCTTTTAGCACACATGGTATACCCTTTAATATATCTAGAAATTGTTTCATGCATTCTTGGCCAATAACAGAACCTTTGTAGTTGTGCAACTGTTTTACTTACACCAAAATTACCTAATATAAGAGAAGTATGTGCTTCTCATATTATGTTAACTCTTTCATTTTTTGGAATGCATAACTTTCCCAAATTATACAAGAGTTGGTCCTTAACGTAATAATCCAATTCTTCTACTTGTTTTCCATGACTTAAAGTTGCATATACATCTTTAAAATCTACATCTTGAGCATATTTTTCAATGTAGTTTTCATGCATTACTGAGTTATGCTTAAGTATAGTAGATGCATTTATGATTGGTCTTGATAGCATATTTACAACCTTATTGTGTATGCCTTTCTTATATCTGATGACAAGATGAAATTGTTGTAGGAAACCCATCCACTGATAATGTCTTTATTGCTACAATTTAGTTTGTGAGTGCAAATATTGAAGTGGTTGATGATCTGTATGTATAATGGTTTCTTTGCCCATTAGGTAATGCTTCCACTTTTTCACACTCTACACTAATGCATACAATTCTTTATCATATGTGGGATAATTGACTACTGCAGAATTAAATGTCTCAGAATGGTAGCATATGGGTTTACCTTGTTGCATCAACACTACTCCCATGACATAATCACTGGCATCTGTTTCAATCTAAAATGGATGTTGAAAATCTGGTAGTGCTAGTACTGGTGTTGTACTAATTTTCCTTTTAAGGTGTCGAAGGTTTTCTGCTATTTTCCTCCACACTAAAACACCTTGTTTAATCTTGTTAAAGCATGTAAGGGAGTTGCAATCAAGGAAAAGTTAGCAATAAACTTTCTCCAATATTGTGCTACTCCTAGGAAATGCCTAACTTCTATAGCAGATTTGGGTTTAGGCCAGTTCAAAATTACTTCAACCTTAGAGGGATCTATCTTAAATTCACCACCCCCTAGAATATGACCCAAATAATTTAAGATGTTTTGCCAAATTCACATTTTGATAGCTTCACATAGAGATTTTCTCTCTTCAAAACATCTAAAGTCGTTTTTACATGCTTCAAATGTTCTTTCCATGTTTTACTGATAAAAAGAATGTCATCTAAATATACAATTACAAAATCATCAATAAAGGGTATGAGTACATCATTCATAACTCTCATGAAAGTGGCAGGAGCATTAGTTAAGCCAAAAGGCATAACCAGCCATTCATACAGCCCTTGCTTTGTTTTGAAAGCAGTCTTCCATGCATCTTGTTCTGCTACTTTGACCTGACGATAGCCACTACGCAAGTCTAACTTGGAAAAGTAAATTGCTTCTTTCAACTAATCTAATAGATCATTAATGCGAGGAAGAGGATAACAATTCTCGATCATTATTTAATTCAATGCTTTATAATCAATGCACATCCTCCATGAACCATCTTTCTTTCTCACCAGTACGAATGGAGATCCACATGGTGATGTGCTTGGTCTTATGAACCCTTTATCGAGCAGCTCCTGTACCTTCTTCTTGATCTCTGCATTCTCTAAAGCGAATAACCTGTACATTCTGATGTTAGGTAATGGAGCATCTTTCTGCAAATGAATATCATGTACTATTTCCCTTTTGGGTGGTAGACCTTTAGGTTCTTGAAATATGATATCATATTCTGAAACAACTTTAACTAAATCAGCTTTCTATTTAGCATCACAGCCTTCAAATACATTAGTTTTATCAAGGTTCTTTTCCTTTACAACCATTAGTAAAAATTGCTTGCATGAATTTACAATTCTTTTCATCTACCCTGAGTTTATGAGAGAATAGTTATTTTTGAGTTTATGAGCTCTTACAATATATTCTATTCCATCTTTAGTGAGTTGATACTTATTTTCAGCTCTATAGAAAATGGATTTTCTACCATACAAGTAAGGACTTCCTAAAAGAATACCACATATATCCAAGGGAACTATGTCTAACTCAACCTCATCTACAAATGTTGACCCAATAGCAAACCTAAGTTTACATTGTCTTGTCACTTGTAGCTTTGCTTTATCACATACCCAACCTAATGGATATGGCATCTTGTGAGGTGTTGTTAGTAAGCCCAACTTCTTTACAATTGTTTCAAAAATCAAGTTTACTTGTGATCCACTATCAAATAATGTATCAATCTTTTGGTTCTTGCAAATAACTCTATTATAAAAAAAATCATGTTTTTTCCTCTCATTATCTTCATTATCAATGGATTGTGCAGAATTACTTGTAGATGCTTCAGAATTTTTACCTTTTATACCTGTGGTTGTGACTGTTGTTTCATCACCTAAGTTTGAACCCAAGTCATTCTGAATAGCAGCAGTAGTCTTCTTCTTCTTACCACCGAAATTCTTAGGTTTCAGCTCGGATGCAAAGATTAGCAGTGTTCATCATCATGTCCATCCTTCTTATAGTGACTGCATGAAGGTTTGTCCTTCTGTACAACATTTATCTTCCTCTCCTTCCATTTCAGATTCTTCTTTTCCTTGTTCTTACTTGCAGAGGGTTTTGATGATCCCCCAATCTCTCGGTTCACATTCTTGCCTCTAGCTTCTAGAGGTGTAGCCTGAACTAATACATCATCTAGGCTAGTGGGATTAAACATGAGAATGGTGTGCTTCAAATAGCTATGCATACCACCTATATACTTCAATAAAGTTTCAAGTGAGTCTAGAGATATGCCTAGAGTTAAAGCTCTTTTTCTAAATTCATGGGTATAACTTTGTACACTTTGGCCCTTTAATTGGTGAAGAGTTTTCCAACTCATCATTGCTTGCTACATATAAGCTAGAGGATAGAATTTTTTTTTGATGGCAGAAAAAAATTCATTCCATGTAGAAAGAATTTTGCCATGTCTCTTTAGATCAGCTTGTGTCTTGCCTTCCCACCACACTAGTGCAGTTCCTCCAAGGAGAAGGCTATCCAGCTAAATCTTTCTCCTTTCTGAATCAATTTTCTGCAGCCTGAAACATACATCAATCTATCTAATCTAGTTATCTATCTTTTCTGCATTTAGTTCTCCTCCGAGGATAGACTCTTCCAATCTCTGTATTAGCCTCAACAAGTTTTCCTTCTCCTAGTTTGAGCTTTGATCTAGTTAGCATTCAAATCTAGCACAAGCTTGTCTAACCTTAACAAAACCAAAAACCAAAAGCTTTGATACCACTTGATCTAAAAATGAGATCTTAGATTAATATTAAGGTATTACAGACTCATGTGCAGGATTTGCCTATATTACTTAGTGCAATGGATCGAAAAGATTGCGAATAATATAGACAATGAGTAGTTAGAGAAACATAATAGACACACACACATAACATAGCAAATAATCAAGGAGTTCACCCAAAACTCTTGGGCTACGTATCCTGGTATAGCTTTCAGTGGTGGCCTCTCTATTATGTCTTCAAGAGAAATTTTTTTACAAATGTGAGCTCAAATTGACTCTCAACACAACAGGAACAAACAACAGGGTTTTGCTTGAATCCCTCAAGTCTTTCTGAGTACACAGACCCTCCCTTTCGCTCTCTGTCTTTATTTTCTCTCTGTCTCAGTACTGCCTGTCTTTGTTTCTATCACTGAGTGGCTTTCAAGCCAATCAGTGCTTGTTTGTTCATTTTCCCTTTTAGGCTCTCTGGCTCCCAGCCTCTGTCCACTTAAATCCCCTCTAAGCATTCAACAATCATTGTTAAATGTCTTCAGGGATGGTGGCCACCTGTTTTGTAACAAAAGGGACCATTGGTGCATTAAAAACCCAAAAATATCGTTCCTCTGTTTACACAGAGAAATACACATAAAATGTTGTAAAATCCGCAAAATGCCTTTTATTGGACTTGAAATATTATGGAATCCACCCTAAACTCCATTGGGTTTGCCTTTAAATCAATATCGCAAATCGCTTAGTTGTGGTTTCCTTCGTATTTGGGTTTATAGCAAAAAACCCAAATACAAAGGAAAACCCGACAAAAATGCTCCATATTGGACTTCAAATATTATAATATCACATTCATAACCCTTTTGGGTCCAACTATATATTGCTATTACATATCCCTTTTGGCTTCTAATTGTCGATTGCGCCGATTGGCCTTATCGGTTATCGACACATCGCATGGTTGCTGACCTCCTTGGCATCACCCCTTACAAATCTTCTATGCAATATTGTGATGTGATATATCGCAATCCCATATCACCAATCCTTCTAACCGTGAGCTAAGTCCTTCTGCATATGAGCGATGCAATAGTGCAGGTAAATTTGGAACGTTGATCTGTGCACTTGATCGATGGTCCTCATTTAATCGTGCTGATTTCCATCATGATTTCCATAAGGCCACCTATGATAGACTCCACCTACTGCCTCCGATTCTGATATGCTGATTAGATCTGGACCGTTGATCAGCCAGATCTGACAACTCCTGTGCATTGTTGTTTTAGCCTCTGATAGGCTCTGTTTTCACCATTTCTGTGTGTTTTTCCTGTCTGATAGTGTTTTTTGCCATTCTTGAAGGTTTACCCTTTGTGATGGTGTTTAAGTATTGAAAGACTTAGAGGGTTTTAGGATCCATTTTAGATCATTCATTTTGAGTTGTAACTACAATTTCTTTTGGTTCTGGAATAATATTGTTTGAAGTAGTTTCTTGTGTTTGTTCAGCATTGTACAGAATAAAAGAATCGGTGTCAGAATGCATGGAATAGATAGGAAATTTTTTAGGCCTATCCTGGCTACTCACTACATATTTCATTAGGGTCTCTCTGTGCATTTTTGTAGGATGTCCAAAGACTGAATTTGTGGCATATGACATGTCAAATTGCAAAGATCCTTGGAGTTTAGCCCCCCATGATCTAGACAATAGCATGTCATATTTAGGTGGTATATCAACAACAACTATATCCATGAGAATGGTTTTAGTAGCGTATTGTATTAAGGAAACACACAGGTCTTTAATTAACCCTAGACACTTTACCTGACTTGAGTCAAATGAAAATAGGTCCTTGTGAGGCCTAGAAATGTCCAAGTTTAATTTTTCCATAATAGATTTAGGCATTAAATTATGTGAAGCCCAAGAATCTAACATTGCATTGTGTAAAATTTTTATCATGAATGTTAAGGCTAATATAAAAGGGTGGTATCCCTCCTTCTAATGGTTTGTCATTAACATCGGGACTGAATATAAGCTCAGCTTTATCATCAAACAAGTTGACAGAGTCTTCATTCCCAACAAAGTTTAAGGTTTTGCTTATTTGAGATTTATAGGTTTCATTTTTAATCAGCTCTGTTAAGGAAACTGAGATTTTTAGTTTAGCCACTTCTGCTCCCAAATTGAAAGGAAAAGGGGCTTTCTCTTTTTAATGGCTTGGAATATTCAGTGGAGGAGTTTGAGTAGATTGTTCTTCTTTTTCTACATTTGGAGTATCTTTCTGTGGATTTTATAATATGGTGTTTGGAGATTTCTCCACTATCTCCTTGGAGGGGATTGAAGTGGGTGGTTGATCATTAGGGAATTGGTCAGGGGTTATATCTACAATGGTTGGACAAGGAGGGTTTTGATTTGGTCTAGGAAGGATTTGGAGAGTTTTAGTAACTGGAGTTGTTTTGATTTTCTTAGGTTGATTTTTTAATGCTTTCTTGTTTTGGTCAAGAGTATCAGTGTTCTTTTTACTTCTCAAGTGTACCGTTTGTGAACTTTGAAGATAGCATAATCATACCCTTGTTTATAATCGAATGATTCTCTAGATTGGGTCTGCAATTGCTGAAGCATATGTAGTTCCTGATCATCTTGAGTCAAGAAGATAGTTTCCTCTTCATCTAATCACATTAATTTTATTTGTGTGTCTTGTTTAGGGTCTTCTAAATGGGATGTTTCAGCATAGTTTTCTTGAAAAGGAGGCCTAATATTCTGATCAGGTCCATTTTTTCCAGTATTTTGATTTTGATTCTTTCTAAAGTTTGGATTTCTCACTCGAGGTGCTTGTTGATTATCCCATTGAGGCTTCCTTTCAATTTTCTCTATCCTATCCATCTGTTTTTCCATTCCTTTGGTTAGGACATCTATTTTAAGGTGAAAGGATGAGGCGTCATATTTCACAGGTCCTCTCCTTTCATTCCTAACCCTAGCTCTTTTTGCTAGCAAGTTAGCTTTTGCACTAGCTGCTACACTTTGTATGTCTTCTAAATTTGGAGGGTTTCTCTCTCTAAGTTGGAATGCCATATCAGTATCAAACCCACCAGGAAACTTTATCAGAGCTAAGTCAACTGGGGTTCTAAGATTGACTGGTATTGCATTGTATATATTTTTAAATCTAGTACAGTAATCCTAGACTGTTTCATTTGGTCCTCTTTTCATGCTCTTGTATTCTGAAATAATCTGCAGAGGGTTTCTTTTCCCATCTATTTAAAAATTGCTGATAAAATATTTCTAAACTATATATGCTATTAACAAGAAATGCCCTAAACCATTTCCTAACATCACCAGCTAGAGTCTGAGCAAAAGGTCTCATTTTTACATCTCCAATATCAATTTCATGTAATTCAAAGTAATTTGTCATTTTGTTTGCATGTTGTTATTTTGTATAAGGTCCTATACCATCACATTGGACGATTTTGTTCTGTTAGTCTTGTGGCATGGCACCCAGTGGAGTAGGTAACACAAGAGGGGCATATTTATTTGCCATGGCTCTAATTTCGACAGGGCTAAGAAGTGGAGTTGGGGTACCAGGGGATGATACAGTAGTTGATGGAGAACTAGGGACAATAGGTGGTTGATGGGTAATGATAGGTTGGTAGGGAATTGAGGGTATAAATGGAGGTAAGGAATAAACTTTGGAGGTGGAGGGGAATAATGGTGAACTAAAGGGAGTTGAAACTATTTCAGAAAGCTCAGGGATCTTAACAATAGAAAGGGATGACTGAGGGGAATTTAGAATATACTGATCGATTGACAGGTTTGCCTTTTGGACTTAAAGATCTGCAATAAACTCTAGATCTAGAACTATGTCATCAAGTGAACTTTCAGACCTAGTTCTAAATAGGGAAAGGTCAAATGACTCATCAAAATGGAGGTCTTATAAAAAAAACCACTCATCAGGAAAGGAATCTGCTTTGATCAAAGGCGTTGGACTTACTAAACTTTCTTGTCTTCTAGATATTCTTGAAATCAGGTTGGGATTATCCACTACTGGGACAGGGTTTGGATCAGGATTGGCCCTAGTATAGTGAGTTCTCCTTGAAGCTAGATTTCAAGATTTTTCTATTTTTTTTTTTGTAAAATTTTGTAAATAACTTCTAATAAACCATTCAAGAGGCTTGAAATAAAGATTTGAAATTTTCTCAAAGATTTATTAAGACTAAGCATTTGAGTTCCTCAGTATGGTCGCCACTATGTTATCACTTAGAAGTTTTCCCTAGAAGTTATCAAAAGAAGGAATAATCTGAGGTAACCACAAACCAATCTTTAGACTCAGGTTCTAGCCAACCTAAGTCCAGAGAGGGCTCTCTCTTTATAGTTTAACTTTGTTTGGGTGAGGATTTGAGGCTATTTCTTAGTGTTCATAAGGTTTTGATTTTGGTTGGGTGGTGGAATTATAGGAACAGATGGATGGAGCTAGCTTCTTCAAACCAGTGGGCTATGGAGTCAATAAAAGGATAGCATAAATGGATCATATCATTAAAGGGAATGTTCACAGGGTAGGCTAGCAAAGCAAAACGAAAATCTTCAAGGGCTAATAGATGGAATGATTCTAACCAGGGTGAAGGGCACTTAAGAATCCTTGGACTAGGATCAGAATGAGGAATAAAAGGTGATCATCAACAAAGGGAAATTAAGAATCCTTTGCTACATAGACCAAAAAGGAAAACTACGGAAGCTAAGGAGTAGCTAAGACTTCCCTAGCTAAGATAGTTTAGCAGAAAACATGAAGAATGTAAACAGTCAAGACAGAGTGCATTTAAGCCAGTTCTGAAATATCTTTTTTTTGCTGAAGCAAGAGTAGGACCTTCTTTACCATTAATAGTATACAAAATTTACAAAAAGCCACTCTGAAAAGTGGGGAAGGAGATCATCCTCCCAAAGGAACTAAGAATGGGCCTAGGCAGAAGACTCGACATAAAAAACTTGCCTTTCAACACATCAAAGCTAAATAGGAAAAAGCCAAAAATGAACCAAAGTAGTGGATGGACCAGAGCGAAAGGAAAAAAGGCCCCACCGGCCATCCAAGACCTGGAGAGAACCAAGCCCCACAGAAACCATACAACAAAGAGGGGCCCACACTAAACCCGCCGAAAAACAAATCTTTCATCAAAATCTGCACTGAAGAACCATCGGGACCTATCCAACGGGTCCAAACAAAATTGCAAAGGAGAGAAGCATGCCGCTTAACTGGCATCGCCTCCAACCTGCTCAACCTATCACCACCGTTGATTTGTAAAAATGGATATGACAGTCAAGGGACATATTGCGCCCTCCAAGAATGTCATACATTAGCATGCGATGGGGCCCCACCAAACTGCTCATTCAATCTTGAGCATTGATTTCCCTCACTCCATCAGATGCTGAGGTGAAAATCGTGCGCCCGAATTCATCGCCCTTTATGGAGCAGGGAGAGTGGTTTTTGTATTGGGCCCTCCCCCACGTGTCCTACTCTCTATGGCATCACTGCCAAAAAATTAAAACCACTTTTGACATAAAAGCGGTGCGATTGCTACGAAACCACTCCCTGGGTGGTATTAACATTAGCCAATGAAAAAATTGGGTGATCTGGAAGTTTAGATGTTGCTTTCTTCGGTCAGGGAAACTCTGTTTCCAGTTGTAGAGAATATTCCTGATCGTGGTCAACAATGCCACCAACTTTGTCTTACCTGCCATCGTGTACCTTTCAGTCCAATCTTGTGAAGCCCTCTGACCGTTGTCCAAAACTAGTTGGATTCAATCTTTTTGCTTCTATACTCTTCTTTGTCCTCCTCTGCCAGGTTATGATAGAGGTTTTTCATATCGCTCTGTGCCATTTTGCTCCACCTCCTTAAAATTGTCCTATCCTTGTAGTTGACACCTTGATTAGCTAGAATGTCCACCAATTTGTTGGCCTTTCTCCTCACATGAATAAATATGAGAGTACGAAGTTCTAGTAG
This sequence comes from Pinus tabuliformis, assembly GCA_031772625.1. Classification (NCBI taxonomy): domain Eukaryota; kingdom Viridiplantae; phylum Streptophyta; class Pinopsida; order Pinales; family Pinaceae; genus Pinus; species Pinus tabuliformis. Next base: position 30,688,362 of record CM062810.1, on the reverse strand, counting down.
ATGTACATGAATCCTATGTAGAACCTGAGTTAACCTGTAGCGTTTTTTGACCTTTTCCAGCCCCGTTCCATTGCTGGTTCTCTTGGCTGCATTTATGAGTAACTCTGAATCCTCTTCTATTATGACATTTTGACAATTGTTCTATATCAAAAATTCTAAGCATTGTTCCAAAGCCATTAGTTCTGCCATGTTGTTAGTGGCTTTTCCTAAGTGTCCATGGAAGAGGGAGATTATGCTACCTGTATCATCCCTCAGAACTCCCCCAAAGCCAGCCACCCCCAGGTTGCCTTTGGAAGCTCCATCAATGTTGTACTTTGAAAAACATTCAGGGGGAAGATGCCAGAATTCCTCCACCTTATTTCTCATGCTTTCTTTCCTGTCTAGGCCTTAAGCAATAAGCCCCTGCATGTCTAACAGTTGGAGGATTCTTAACTCTTCTACTGAGGGAGGATTTTTGGGGAGATTCCTAACCTTGGTGCCAACTATCTCTTAAGTTGTTTTACTATCAGATTCACCAGGCTAAGTCAGTCAGTCTTTACCTCTTTGAATATTCTTTTGTTCCTTTCTTTCAACACATTCCAAATAATGAAGCTCGGCAAGAGATCCCAAGCTATATTGAGAACTTCATTATCAGAAAAATTATTCTTCCAATTGTTAAGAGTGTTAGAAATACTTTCTTTGTCTCTATCAGACTGTTTGAAGTTGTCGGTAAAAAAATCCCATATCGTGTTGGTGAAGATACAGCTGTTGAGAAGATGCTCGATAGTCTCCTCATGGGTCTCACAGAGATGACATCTGGAGGGTCCTAGCATGCCCCTTTTTTTAAGGTTGTCCCAGGTTAAAATTTTCCTGTGGTGAACTAACCACATGAAGAGTTTGATTTTCATCCAACCTTTGTGTCTCCAAAGCTCCTGCCAAGTTTTATTTGGAGCTTGGGGTTCGTGATCAAGGAGAAAACCTTTAGCTTCCTTAATATTAAAAGTGCCCTCTTTGTTGTTACCCCATCTCAGTTGGTCCTGCCCTTCCATTACTAAAATTATTCTCTGATCCAGCATTCTCTTAAGGGACTCTGCTTTACTGTTGAGGGTCATATCCTCTCTGCCCTCTATTTTTTTTCCAAATTCTCCATTTTCCAACATTATGTAGATTCTCCCAAAAGTCTTTCACCTTTACTAAACCTTGATTGTCAGTCTCATGCTTGAGGCCTAAAAATTCTACCTTCAATGGATTAAGTTCTTGTTGCCATTTGTCCTCCCAGAAAAGTGTTAGATCTCCCTCTCTGATTTCCTGGAAACTATTGTTTTGAACCACTTCTCTATTCTCCCAGGCCTTGTTCCATATGGGGGAGCCTTTCACTGTTCTAGTCATACGTATGATTTCAGAATCCGGCTAGGCATTGGCATATTTTTCCTTCCAGATGCTTGCCCATTGAGCTTTAGGATCCTTAACCCACCTCCACCAAAGTTTGGCTCCAAGAGCCTTGTTGAGAATCTCAGGATTGTCCAAACCCAGGCCTCCTTGGTTCTTGGGTTTGCAGATCTTTTCCCATGAGACTAAAGCCCATTTTTTCCTTGTTTTGTCTTTGCCCCAAAGAAAATCTCATTGAATATTCCAAAATTGTTGTAAGACTCCTATTGGAGCTGGGAGGGTTGATAGCATAAAGATTGGGATTGCTTGGAGAACTTCTTTAGTAAGAACCAATCTACCAGCTAAATTTAAAGATCTATTTGTCCATTTCCTGACTTTGTCTTGCATTTTAGTTACTAGAGGATCCCATATACTCTTGTGTCGGGGTTTAGCTGTAAGAGGAACTCCCAAATACTTAGAGGGAAGGGATTCTCTTTGAAAGCCTAAAATTCTGGAGACATTTCTCTGGATGGAAATATGAGTGTTAAAGAAAAAGACTTTTGATTTGGAAAGGTTTACTTCCATACCTATAGCCTTCGCGAAGTCATTCAAAATTTGTTTGTAAGCAAGTGCTTCTTTAACTGTGGGAATTCCCTGTAACATGGTATCATCTACAAACTGTTGATGAGTCAGAACTTGCCCATTCTCCGAAAGTTGGAGTCCTTGAATTTTTCCCATTACTCTTGCATGCTTGATGGACCGCCCCAGCCCTTCCATCATGAGGATGAAGAGAAAAGGAGAAAGTGGATCTCCTTGTCTAAGACCCCTAGAAGGGAGAAAAAGTTTAGAAGGAGAGCCATTCACTAAAATTGAAAAGCTGGAAGAAGTCACAAGGGCCATGACCCATCTGACCCAATTATGATCGAAACCAAATGCTGTGAGCACTTTTTTGATGTACATCCAATTTACTTTGTCATATGCTTTGGCTATGTCCAGTTGCATGATCATGCCTGCTCTCTTGTTGCAAGTTAATGAGTGAACCACCTCGTGAGCTTGAATTATGTTGTCTAGAATTTGTCTTCCTTAAAGGTACCCTGTTTGTTCCCTAGAGATGAGCATGGGTAGCAGGGGTTTGAGTCTGTTAGCCACAACCTTGGAAATTATCTTGTAGACAACATTGCATAAGGCGATGGTCCTATATCTCTCTGGTGTTTGAGCATTATCCTGTTTTGGAATAAGGGAAATAAAGGAGGTATTGAGAGATTTCAAAATGGTCTTGTTCCGCCTAGAGTCTTCAAAAATCTTGACAATATCCCTTTTAACGATATTCCATTAGGCTTTGAAGAAATCCACATTAAATCCATCCGGACCTTGTGCATTTCCATTTTTCATTTCCTTGAGGACCTCACTAATCTCCTGTTCAGTCACAGGTCTGTTGAGATTACAATTATCATCTTTGGATACCAGTTTAGGTATATGTTTAATTAAGTTCTTAATGAAAGGTTATCTTCCTGAAAATTTTTCCTTAGCAATGTCCCGAAAATGCTTTACTAACACTGCATCTATCTCCTCATGGGATTGAATAATTTGGCCATTCTCGTCCTTGATCGAAGAGATTATGTTGTGATTTTTGTTCGCAATGGTAGATCTGTGGAAAAATTTAGTATTTCGTTCTCCTTCTTTTAGCCATAGAACCCTGGACTTTTGTTTCCAAAAAAATTATTCTTGTTTACACAGCATTTCCCATTCTTGGTGATATTTCTCTGCTTGATCATTTTTTTCTTTATCAAAGCCATTCTTGATCAGATCTTCGTTGAGCTCTAGGATTTTTCTTTCCACAATTTTTTTACTTGTGAAAATTTTGCCAAATTCCTTCTAGTTCCATTCCTTTAGCTTCTGCTTGATGTGTTTTAATCTCTTATGTAGTAGGAACATGGATGATCCCTGAATTTGCAGGTCTTCAGCCCACCATTTTCCAATGTTGTTGATGAAATCCGAGTGTGAAAGCCAAATATTTTCAAACCTAAACGGTTTGTTTCTTGGGGTGCTGATGCCCTTGATCTCCATTTGAATCAGCTACTGACCTGAGCCTCAAAAAGGAAGAATATCTGCTATTATTTCCTTGTCTAGAAGCATGAGCTCTTCAGAGTTCATGAATCTATCTAGCTTGGAAGCTACCTGGGAATCCCCTCCTCTTTTATTGTTCCAAGTGCAAAGACCATTATTTGTCTCAATGTCTACTAGCTTCATGTTTTCTGAAAAACATTGGAAAGTTGAGGAATCTTTGTTTAGTGCTCTTATGCCCCCTTTTTTTCTCCGAGAGAGATCTAATCATGTTGAAATCTCCTCCTATAACCCACGGTAGCCCTGGAAATCTATTTTGAAGGTCCACTAAGGACTCGATAAACTTGATTTTGTCATCTAACCTTTGAGGGCCATAAACATTTGTTATAAGATAGGTGTCACTGTCTCCTACTAGCTGTATAACAACTGATAAATAATTCCTTGATGCCTCCGCATCAATAATACCTATTTTTTGGGGATTCCAAAGGATGAGGATACCCCCTGCTGTATTTTCTGCTTTGACTTCTATAAACTCATATCTGTTGAGCCACTTACTATGGATTTGTCTTATCTTTTGAATAGAGCATTTCATTTCTTGGGCAAAATTTATATTCAGAGCTACCTGTTTCATTCTATTAGTTAGCATTCTCTGTTTTCTTTTGCTTCCTAGACCTCTGATGTTCCACGTTGTAAATTTCATAATTACTGATTGGTAAAGGAGTATCTGGTTAGGTCTTTCATCTTACCTGAGTCTATCATGAGCTTTCCACATTGCATTAATAGCTCGTTCTGCTTTTTTCTGCCCCTTTTTTTCCCCAGGTTTCTTGGAGCCAATCCTGGAGTTGATTTTACCGCGTTCATCCCCTGCTTGCCCTATCTTTCAATGTTGTTATCTTCTCCCAAGCCCTTTGTCTGAGTTTTCCATAAGAATAACTGCTTTATTTAATTTCATTCCTCTTGTGGTAGAGATTTTACTCCACCTGTTGTTCCCTTACTCAAGAACCCTTCTAGATCTCGGTTTTCTCTGTCAAGAATCTCTTGTAACTCATTGTCTTCCATTTCCATCTCACTCTAGGTCATTTCCTGATCCATATTCATCTCTGGTTCACTCATCATGATCCCTTTCTATTTTTCCTTTACCTGTTCCTGATCTTGTTCTTCTTCCTTTTCCTTCTTATAATCTCCATCCTTCATAACTTGATTTTCAACTGCTGCATCCTCCTCTTCAAGAACCTAGAACTGATTTGGCCTCACTTTTTGGTCTCCACTTTGGTGATGTTTTGGCCCTTTTTTGCCGTTTTTACCTTTGTGAGCTACTTTGTGAAAGCCATCTGTTTCTTTCATTGTGTTAGGTTTGCTTTTGTTCTCTGCCTTACTGAGAGGACAGTCTCTAAGAAGGTGCTCGTGTTCATGACATTTTCGACATCTAAATGGAATATGCTCGTAGTCAACCATCTACACCCATTCCTCATCATAAACCTCCAATATGACCTCGTCCGGAAGTGCTCCAAATAGGTCCATCTCTACACAAATCCTGGCAAAGGAGGTATATTTTCCCCTTCTTGTGGCTTCAGAAGTTTTGACATACCTCCCTAATTTATTTCCTATGGTTGTTAGTGATTCTATTTGCCAATAATCCAAAGGTAGTGAATAGAGTCTTACCCAAACTAGGACTGAGGTAAAGGTTTCCCGCTCCGGCACGAAGTTCACCATCCACGGCCGCATGTAGAGCCCTGCTGCTGCATAGAAGTAGGACCCACCTTCAAACACTTTGTCTTTGTCCTCAATGTTCGTAAACACCACAGTGAAAAAACCCTTGGATCCTAGATGAAGATCAATGCTTCCTTTAGGCTTCCAGTGGTATCTGATCCATGTTTGTAAAGCCTTTTCGGTGGGCCATAGTCCAATGAATTTGCATATGATTGCATAAGTCTACATGTGCTCCCTGTGGGCCTACAACTCAGGGTTGTTTAAGATTACTCTAGGAGTGACTTCAGCTTTGGGCTTGCACGGTCCCTGTTGTTTCCTGTCTTTTGTTCCCTGTTTTTTGTCATTTTCCTCTTTGTCCTTTGTGCCAGCCTTCTCCTTCTCCTTGTTACTTTCTGTTTCCTCTTCCCAATATTTTCCTCCTTCCATCGTGTTACCTCTGCCTGAATCTGGAGGTGTCTTGCTCTTGTTAACCACTACCTCACTATAGGAGGGAGTGGAGCTCCCTCCTCTACACCCGTTCATGGATAAAATCCCACACAGAAACCCTCAACTCTGGTTTTCCGCTCTTCCACTCTCTTCCCGCCCCTGCTACCACCAGAGCATCCACATCCATGAGAATATTCAATAGAAAAAGGAAAAAAGCCATTTCTGAAATATCATTCCTAGTTTAAAATTCAGATTTCATAGAACACATATGATTATTAAGAAACATAAGGAAAAACAATAATATACATGAGAGAATACTTATTTGATTTTTGCTTTACACGAGAATCCTGAAAAATATCTGAGCTTTATTCCATGATCCAGCAAGCCAATCTAGTTTTTTGATACAATAAGACTTTGATTTGAGAGAAAATTCTACATAAATGTCTTTGAATCCACCCTAAATACTTCGAAATATGAAGTATTTATACAAAAAATATTTACAAAATATCTCATAACAATATGAGATTTAATTTAGGGAATCAAAATATCTTCAAGCATGAAGGTAGGGATAGATGGAAAACTGCAACATGTTGTCCCTCTTATTATGGTAGTGCTGGCTATTATAGTTGAATTTGAGCCCTTTAATCTGGCTGATATTTGTACGCTGGAAGCATCTTTATCTTTAATCTTTCACTGATACTCTTTGACCTTGCTGATCTGTCTTTCTCCCAACTCATCTGGCTATCTTCAAATTTACTATGGTAACTTATAGTAAATCTGTCATTTTTTCCCACCATTCATCCTCAGGTAAATTTGCTTTTATCATTCTTCTGTATATTTCGCCTACTTCTGTGTACTTAGTAAAGTTGGGCTTGGTGACAAACAAATGTTTCACCTAATGCTCTAAAAAGAACGAGTTTTCAAAAGTGTCATATAGTACTTTCCCTGTAGGCAAAGCTTTGATACCTGAAGTACTAACTTGTTCCTTAGCCAACTTCCTTAGTTTGTCTGTGTAGTCCAATTGGGTCTTGAGTTTATCATGAATTACCATAGGACTGGGAAGGCCTTTGTCCCTAAAAATTTGAAATTGGCCCATATACCTAGCAATGGCCAGTTGCATGTTATGGCATTTTTCTTCTAAGTTAACCATGAGGTTTCTTTTAGAAAGGACCATTTTGACTTCTAGGATGGATTCAGTCCCATCCTCTATACCAAGCTCATTTAGCTCATGTTTGTGCTTGTTGTTCAGGAAGTGGATGAGTCGACTAGCGTCCTCCGGCATTTCACCCAATTCTTCCTTTGCCTTTTGGATAGCTCCAGTAGCTACTTTTACCAGATCTGTTTGCTCAAATATACTTTAATTGATGGGAAAATATCATTGATATATTCAATGATATTGGGTCAGAGCATCTCTTTGGTCTGTCCTAGTGGCTTTTGCAGTTTTAAGTCTTTCTCTAGGACCTTCATCTTCTCACCCATCCTTATGGCTTTCTATGTTTCTTCTCTCTATTGAATTTTGGCAAGCTTACAGTTAGTTTCTAAGCTTGCCACTTTCTCCTTTAGCCTTTTGAGCTCTATTACCTAGATGGACATTTCCTCCATGGCTTTTACTAACTCTGTTGTTTTTTGTGTAGATGAACCTGCTGCTGTAGACTCAATTGTGACTGGAAGTGCTATGGTAGGTGGAGCTGTTGGTGCCAAAGATGCTTCCAATGTAGAAGGAACTGTAGTTGTTACTGTGGGAATGGCAGTTGTGGAAGTTATTGTCAGGTCACTTTGCTTGGGCTGAATTAAGATGTCCAACTCTTTCTCTGTTTCTTTCAATTGGTCATTTAGCTTTAGGACCAAGTCCATAAGCTCCTCTTGTCCTTTTCGTGTTTCCAGGACTTCTGATATTTGTGGGTGATGTAATGGTGGAATCTTGAGTTGCTTCTTCAAAGAAGCTATGTCATCATTCTTCCTCTTTATCAATTTTTCAGTGGCCTTTACAACTTTGGGATCATGTCCCAACTCAATGATTAAGTCCTCTAAGGACTTGATTCTGGTATCTTTGGCCTGTGAAGAGGCCTTCTCCAATATGAACTGAGCTGATATGTTATTTAGGGGATTCTACAATTGGTTGGCCACAATGGGTTTCCTTGTCAAAGTGGAGTAAATCATCTCCCCTGTCTGCTTGTGTAGCTCAATCTAGTCAATAGGATGAATGTCCTTTGCCAGTACTTCGAAGTCTATCTTTTTGAAGTCTGCTGCTGTTCTTGGTTGCTGAGTAGTGGGCTTCATGAATGTCATTTGCAATTTTCCTTCTTTCACATCATAGGTTGACATAAGCCTTGTTTACAAAAGATTTTTCGACGAAGATCACATGAAACACCATTTGTCGACGCGTATCGAACCAACCAGTGTGGTTCATCGTCAGGACAAGTTAAATAAACAGATCCAGCTTAGCAAGTTAAATAGACAGAGTAGAACCTCCAATGGCTAAAAAGAACAACAACTACTTTTGACTAGGTACCAGGATCAAAGCCTTGTTTGATTGGTGGGTGCAATATTTAAGTGCTTTTCGCCTATCATTTATGGCTTTTATATCCATGTACCTTTCTCTGATTTCTTGGTATTTATCAGCTAGCATCCTGAATGAGGACACTTCAACACTCTGCTGCCTTTCCAACATCTAAGTGTGTGAAGTGGAAGGTTCTAGTGTGCCCCGAGAGGGATTGGCATGTTTGCTTCCTTCTCTTTCTATGCTTATGGCCCCAACTGCTTCTTTTGTGAATTCCTAGTCAGAGATAAGATTTATCCTTTGCCTTTTAACCAGGCTGGTCTCTACATATGCATGTGAGGTTGCTCTGCCTGAAGTTGTGGCCTCTTCCCTGTTTCTTTTGAGGTTTTTCTCCTCATTTAGAGGAGTTTGTAAGGCTGGGGGAGTACTCATGATGGGCTCTAGTACACCTATTTGAGTTAGCTCCTCTAATAGGTTTGGTTGTTCTGACTCTTCTTGCACCTAGGATTATTCTTCTACATGTGATTCACTTTGTGCCTGAGATTCTTCTTGGACTTGAGGTCCTCCTGGCACTTGCAGGAAATAACCCTCATCAATATTTTTCTCTAGATCAACTAGGGTATTTTCAATAGCTACTTCAGTGCTATCTCTGTCCACTAAAGTATTCTCCACCCATTCCAATTGATTTGCATATTTTTCTATTTCGGGGATTCGGTGGTGAATGTAGGGAGCCATCTTGTTTTTCTGTCTTTTGTTGCAGATGAAGTCCAAGGGATCATATCTCCACATGAAGCTCTATTTTAGTTTAAGTCTTTGAAGGATTTTCTCTACTTCCTTTCCAGCTTCTCGGCTATTACACACAAAGGAGCCTAGTTGATATTTGATTCTAAGCTAAGCCTTCTTTTTGGCTTTAACAAAATGCACCTCATCTGAATTGATTATCTGCCTGTAGTACTCCAGAGAAAATAACCTCATTGGGAGGTATTTGGGTAGTTTATATGGGCAACTCACAGCCATATATCCTAATTTCAGTGTAATTTTAGTACAAGTACCAATCTCCCACTTTGTGTTGTTTTGAGAGCTGCAAAATCCTCCTGATATCTGAACTGATTCTTGGAGGAGGGCTGCCTATTAGCATTGTCACTCTAGGATGTACAAAAAGATCTATGAAGTCTACATAGGGAGACGGGGAGTCATACTTATGGATCAAAGGAGTCCATAAAATCACTCACCTAGGATGACCTTTAGTATCAAGCTTTTGGAGAGTAAATGGGAACTTATCAGCTTGGTAATATACGAATAGGTGGTACAAAACTTAGGAATACTTGAACACTCTCTCATTACACATCCTAAGAAATTGGTCATGCATCCTATCAACTATGAACTTGGCATAATCATACATGATAGCAGGAGGTCATCCTGGAGTGAAAATGGACATGAAGGCTAAGATGATTTCATCTATGGACTCACTAGTGGTATAGCCTAGGATACTAGATATCATTACTACAATGTCCTGACGGAATTTTGAAAAAATGGTATATACATATGGGGGAGGATCTTTCGGAATACGTTTCACTTCTATAATAAAATTTTGGAACTTTTCAACAATCTTTGCAGTGGTTAGCTTAGATAAATTGTCTAATAGGTCTCCAATAGAAATTCAGGTTAGGTTTTGCCCTAGTTGTAGTTGCAGCATTTCATTGATTGACTTAGCAGTGATGGTAAAAAGTATGGTTTGATCGAGGGACATCACTGCTCTTTGACTGGGGATGTAGTTTGCATGGTAGTAGTGGAAAATTTCTCGAAAGATATGCACCTCAGGGAATTGATACTTGGGCAAATTAGACTCCCAAAGACCTATTTTATCAGCATGGTTTAGGTATTGATCTCTATATCGGTAGTATAGTTTAAGAGGGGATTCATGGACAGAGGTGTCCTTGATTTGGAAATATTTATCAGCAAGGGTAAGGTGGTGCAAGTCCAGGTGAGGAGTGGAAATTGGTCTGACATCCATGGCAATTGGGGTAGCCATTCTTAGTTTTTGTGGATTTAAAAATGGGGGGGGGGGGGGGGGGGGTAAATTGTCAGTATTTAGGGCAAAGGTGGTTCAATTCCAGGCGAGTTTCAGTTACTAGAGTTTCCCTTCAATTCCAATTAAGAAGGCTCTGAAATTGATAGGGTTTTCAATGAATTATGGTTTAAATACCTTGAATTTGAAGAAAATTAGGTCTGAACCACGTAACTGGCAACTCTGAGCGGGTGAAAAAGCTTCAAGCAGCCTGGAAGGAAATTTTGGAGCTTTGTGGCATCATCAAGGTGCAATTGTATGTGGGTTGACATCCTCGACATTCAGAGATGCGTGCATGGAAGTTTACAGTTAAAAAAATGTTAAAAACAATGATTTGGGGCTTTTTTGGATTTATGCGCGAAAAGTCAATTTGGCGGGTACAGGTGAACAATAGTCATTTGTCATGTAGTGGGGTGAACAGTGGTTGTTTTGGCCTATAGCGGGCTAGCGGTAAGTGGTTTGCTTCATACAGCTTTTGGGCGCTTGGCGGTATTTGGGGGAGGTCATCCAATTCCATTCATTGAGCGCCACGTTGCCTCAGGGGCCCAGCAGAAAACAACCCATTTCGGGCGGGTAATGTTCAGATTTCGGGCCCTTCTGAAATCAACACATGCTGTCATATGGGGAGGGGAGATATCGTCTGGTGGTCGAGCGATGGAGTTGCATGGAAGGTAATGGGGGAGGGCCCAGTGGGTGTTTAAACGCGGTAGTTTTGGTTTAATGAGGGATTACGGTGCGGATTAAGGTATCAGGTGGGATTTAATTGGATTTTTTAACTAACTTAATCGAGGATCGATTAGTTAGTGGGTTCGGGGGTAGCAAACCTAAGTTTATATAATTAAATTGGGGTGGGACTAATTAATATTATGGGAGTTAATATATATACGGGAAAGGGTTTTTATTAGGGATTTAATAAATAAGTCAATAATTTAGTCAAATGAGCGGAAGGGGCACCATACTCTAAGCATATGTTTTTCATGTTTTATTGCTTTCCAATAATCACATAAAGGCTTAGGATATGGTGTTTTTATGGGTTTTTGATATGAAAATGAGTTGTGTTGGGGAACAAATACTTTTCCTAGGTAAAAGTGATTTAACCTTAGGAAAAGAGTATTGTTAGGAAAAATGAATGAACTAAAGGGAGGAATGAATGTTTATGAGGGGGTTTTAGTACTTATTTCCTATAAGTCATTAAGCTGAGGGTACGGTCCCCACAAAAGTTGGAGAAATGCTCTGAGCCTCTTTGACTTAGGGTTTTTAAGCATTTTGAACATTATTGTGGGAAATTAGTTAAGTAAAAGGTGAAATGAATGAGGGAAATTAATTAATTGACTTTGATATCCATATGCATGCTTTATTGCCCATTCACATTTGAAATACATCTTGAAATATGATAAATATGCTTTTGCCTAATCAATCATCACACTTTCTGCAACTTTTCTTCTACTTACCCACCTACTCATCCTACCATTTTTACTTCTATTTATTAGGGTGCATTTGAGCTAGCAAATCCTTATCAAACATTTTTCTTTCTCTTTACAATGGTAAACTAACTAAATCTAACCTTATTACATCCAAGGGCTCAGATTAAACAGTTGAGCTCCTTTTATTTACTCTACCTATCTAATTATTACCATGATTAAACAGTTTGGTCAGATATTATTCTCTATCTATAGACATGAAATTGAAAACATGAAATAGTCAAGTTTAAACATTTGACTATCATGAATTGTGGCAAAGATTACAAGCTGCATACAATAATTTATTATACATAAAATTAAATAGTAGTGGCACTTTGGCTTGCTCATGTTCATGGTCTTTTTCTTTTCTTGGAGTTCATATTTTTCATCTTTTTTGACCTTTTTGTTCTTTTTGTCTTTTTCTTATTCTTTTACACTTTACCTTTTTAAACTTTTTAATCTTTTGAATATAAAATTTGCATAAAGCAAATGTATGTACATATTACAGGTTTAATCTCAGACATTCAAAAATTATGACTCCTATTGGTATAGGAACCTAACAATACACATAAATGGGCAACCTAATACTTCGGTGGGATAAATAGTGTATATGTTGTGGTGGCAAGGCAATAGAATGAATACCTTGCCTGATTTGGAAATGACCTACAATAGAAGTCAACAAGTAGAATTTATATTAATAATGAGGATGGCTACAAATTCCCACTTTAATAAACATGAAAATCCCACTATACACATTATCATACCCACAACTCTAGCCTGAAATTAAAATAAGGTCGAAAACTTATGTGTCCCTCATTGGAAAGTGTTATTGTTTAGAATTCAATTGCAAAAACACTATGATATGACTACTTCATGTATCAATATGAATTGCATACATATTAATTTAAGAGTTATCAACATTCATACATTCTCTAAATCTAGATTTCTTTTATATAAGAAGTGCAGTAAATCTTGAATAAATCTAAATCCAAATTATTGAACAATTGCTACTAAATTAAATTTGTTATTTCTCAACTATTATTAGTGATTTCTAAGAGTATCAAGTTTAGTATTCATTTACTATGTCATGCTTTCTCATTCTCAATTTGATCAAGAAACCATAAATATATTTTACTTCATGTCATAATTACAATTATGTAGGGTAACCAATTCATCATGAAATATTTTGAGATTTAATGCCACAACACTATTATCCTCAACACATGTTATTTACTTTTCATGTAAGTCACAAGAAATGGAGGTATCCGAGTCAAATATATCTTTATTTTGATCTCCATGAATGCATTTGATGCCTTACCTTTATCAAGAAAACTAAAATAAAGCGATTCTTTCTAGATTTGTTAGGATTCTTCTTCTCATAAAAATTTCTTATTGCATGATTATCACCTCCATCGCCATTTCCTAAATTAACATGGGCACTTCTCAAGGTACTTCTAGTGTGTGAAGAAACGACAATTTTATCTTCAACATTATTAAAATCTTTTGAAAAATGGATCAAAGAAATCTCGCTATTACTTGTGTTAGTCTTATCATGGGGTTTCCACATGCACTCCTTATTAACAATAGTATGTAAAGAATTATCTTCGATATGGGTAAAATGGAGTTGGTTACTCTTTTAGACATTATTGTGCATGATCCAATGTCTCCTGCATTGTTGCGCAATATGTCATGGTGATCATTAGTCAATTTTACTATGTCACTTTGATGGGATGTAGTTACAAGTTCAAGGCAAGTATAAACCTCAATCGACCAACTGCAGTCCTTTTTGACCATTTTTTCGGCCATCTTTGTGTCAATTGTATTGCATGGACTCATTAATTTACTTCATCATTGAATCTATTCTATCTTGATTGATGGGGGATACTTTAAGGCCCTCCTTTGATGAATCTCTTATCATCTTTAGCTCGTTATATAGGGTTTTTATTGAAGAAATAGTGGTACCTTGGAGCTTGCATACCTCAGTGGAAGGCTTCCATGCAGTTGATAGTGAGTTTACCTCATTGATTCCTAGTGAGCAAAATCCATGAGTGTTGGACACCAACATATTTATTCAATGTGTGTATGTTGTGCTAGGTATCTTAGAGTCCAGTTTCAACATTGGTGTGTCCCATCTCATCTACTAATAATATGCCTCACTCATTGGTAATGAGATGATTTCTACCATGCTCGACATCAACCCATTTATTCACATGTAGATTCATACCATCAAGGTTGAATAGAAGACCTTGGGAAAGGGGAATCTCACTCTTATATGGCACCGTTCCAAATATTCATTGGAGTTATGTATCATTTTATGTACATTGAGGGCTACTCCAAGGAACCTCTCTTCTATGTGTCTGTAGTCCTTCTAATATACATTGTGACATAGGTACACATTGGATTTTTATGGTGGCTATGATTTTTTAGTTTGTTACATGGATCTAGTGTGTATGTATTGTGGCCATGTATTATGATTTTATGTCATGGATTCACAACATATGGCCGGTGTCCATTTTTATCTTTTCTTTATGTCGGGCATGGGTTTTCCTAGCTCGAGGATGATTATCTTATGATTGAGACTTGGTTATGAGTGTGACCATAATCTAGTGGTATTGGATCCATCCTTGCATTTTGATATATGTTTTTGTAATGCATTTCATCCATCATTTTCTCTTCTGACATTATCCATTAGGGGCGATTTATTATAGCTAATTTTTACCTCCTTATTTATAAGTAGAGAAACCCTAGTTCCACATTCTAACTTGTTAGCATGAATACCCGTACCCATTGAGGAGAAGGTGAATATAAGTAGGGCCTTGGCATGTCCCCCATTAATTGACCTGAGAGAAACCGAGAGATTATGTAAATGAATGAAGTCATGAAATATAACTGACACACGGATGGTTGACACAAAGGGTCAACAAGGAATGAATATGCTCAACTAAGGTTTAGACTTCCTTGAACATGTAACAACATGACACAAGAGTGACTTGGTAGAATATAGTAATGAGCACCATGTGGTCTTGTACAATAATGTAACAGGAATTGAAGCATGCCCCATAATGACTAAAAGAGTATCTAACTCCAATAGTACCATATTAATTTAGTATTTTCTTTGTCAGATATTATGTATATTGATATGGGTACATTTGGAAATTTGATTTTCAAGATAAATTCATATGATTTACCTTAGAATTAAAGGAACTTGAGCTTACAGGTATCCAAAGGAAACTCTCTAAAGTGATAACCTCTAGTGGAATGTCAAAATTACTAAAAAATGGGCACCAATCTGTAATGTTATAATTACAATCACTAAATGTTCAAACTTCATTATTTTATTACATATTATTAGTTTTCTAATTTAACTCTGGAAATGGAGCTCAAGAATGAAATCTAAACTACTAGTTTGGAAAATGCTAGATGTGCTCTAGAAGTATTTGATGTTAGAAATAGTAAGAGTGGGGTTGAATCAGTATTTCATACAATTAGTAATTTTACTAATTTTTTTATATTGTTAACTAAACCATCATTTAATTCACAACACATTATGTAGTAGATCTAGGCAAGAGAAATAAACCATGAGCAACATTTAATCATAAGTCATGTGAACCATAAAAATGCAACACATCATCAATACATCAACACGTAGGGACACCAAATATTATGTGGAAAAGCCAAATGGGAAAAACCATCGTTGTTGTTGTCTCTATGTTCTTCTTATTATTATAAAAAAAAATATCTTATTACATCTTGCACTAATGTAGACTCTTACCAGTGTGCAAGTTCGTATCTTCTGGAAGCTACCACCTCCTCTTGTTTCAATAGATACCACTAGAAAGAACTCACAACTCCATAAGAAAATCATGAAAACCCCACCCATGGTTCTCTCATAAAAGGAATTCTAAATATTTTTACAAATATGTGAAATTAAAAAAATGGGATTGAGTTAATGGACACAAATTCTAGAGATGGGGAGGAGGATTGCTTGCTTCAAATGATTGAGGTTTTCTTGTGCAGAGAAATAAACCTAAATTTCTTAGACAACAATTAAAAGTTGGCTAGTGCAAGAATTAATGAAATCGTTCGTAATTTAAATGGGATGAAATAGAAGGTACAAATCCAATGTTGCTTCAAAAATAGTAATAACGAAAAATGGACAAGAGATCCAACAGAGAGATTGTGCATTGAAGGGAAACAAGGAGGAAGAAGTAAATGCAAGCCAAGGAAGTGTGAAAGTTCGGGGATGAAAAATCCCTACAGAAAATGAAAAAGAGGCTGCAGAGGCATTCAAAAAGGGGGGAAGTGAGAAACAATTCAAATGAATCAATATAAGATAAAATAATTTCATTACCAGAGAAACAAATAAATATGATTTGATCAACAGGTAGTGTAGAGGAGAACATAAGAGAAGGGGATTAGATCTTAGGTTCCTTGGAGGTTTTGGGTTGAGTTGCTAGTCTCCAAAGTCCCATAACAACTTGAGTTCCCCAAAGGATCTGGATTGAGATAAGATCCATGGAATCTTGTAACAACGTGGGTCCTTGGAGGCTGTGAGTTGAGACAAGGTCTCTAGAGCCATGTAATAGCTTAGGTTTCTAGAGTCTATGGGTTGGGATGTCATTTATGGAGCCCTATAATAACTTGGGTCCCCTAGAGTCTGTGGGTTGAGTTAAAAAACTTTGGAGCCTTGGATAGCTAGGGAAAAGGTTAATCCTTAAGAAACATTAAAGGAAGACTTGATTGAATACCCCTTGTTATTTCCTTACTGTTACAATGGATTTTCGACTTCCTAGAAGGGAGTGAAGCACTATGCACACACTTGGGGTGATGTAGAGAAGCCTTGGACTCCTTGTGCTAAAGAAGATGGTAGCAATCAACCAGTGGGATTGAAGAAGAGGTCCTTTGGAACTCCCCATTTCAGCCGACAATTGGTGATCTATTCTCTTAAGAAAGCACCCCCCTCATAATCTATAATACGGCTCAAGGGTGACATCTACAAGTAAGTGTGGCTACATTTGTCTATGGTTGGGTGGAGAGTCCTTGTCCCAGACACACTTACCCTGAAAATTCAAACATAAGTAATCATTTGTGCTTGTTTACACATTGATTAATGTATGATGCATTTTTGGTTGAAATGGTTATGGATTTCTTTATTGAAATAATGTTGTTGATGTAATAAGCATGTGGTTACTCCTCTATGTGGAAATTAGTAGAAAATGATGAATTAGTGACTAGGTGACTAAAAATGTTTGTCACCATAGATATTCCAAGTGAAATACTACAAAAAATTATCAATCTTAAGTGACCCAACTAAAAATGACTAAAGTAAATGACTAATTTAGTCCTGAGTTAAAATATACAACTAGCTAATAAGTAATACAACTAACAAAGACTAAGACGAATGACTAATTTAGTCTAGGAACTAAAATACTACTACCTAAAAAGTATTGTAATGATATGAAGCATTGTTTATGTTAGTCATTTTAATTGTGTCACAACAATCTAAAATTACAACTGAAAGGATATTTAAAGGGTGTTATAGATTGGTTGAAAGGTTATAGTGCCTTAAACACTTCTTTATTATATTAGTGGATGATTAGAGTTACGAAGTTGATTAGAATCTTCATGGTTATATCCTTTGATCACATTGACATGGAATTAAATTCAAATGATGACATATTATCCAAAATGGGAGTTGGATTATAGTTGGGTCAAATACATTATGAAAAAATCGTGCACAAAGAAGTGTTGGTTAATTTGTTGAGGAAACATTTTCCTTAGTTAAATACTTATCTTTTCATACATATCTACATTTTTTATTATCAAATACATAACCATTAAACTTAAGATACTATTTTTTAACTTGGATATCAAGTTATTTATCTAATTGAGTTTATATTATGAACATATTATAGGACCAATCAATCCTTAAATCAAAATTTTAACCTTTCCATGACGAACATTTCAAACATAATACTTACCCAAGAACACAATATGAAGAAAGAGTAGCAAAGTGGATTTAATTACGTAGTCTCCCATCTCATTCCATATGAGCACTATAAAATCCACTTAGAGAAAGAGTATCATTGGCATTTATTTTTCGATAAGCTAGATATCTAGCTCCTCAGACATAATCCTATCTAATGATATCAAGCACGAGAGGTGGGAACAAATATCGATGTTCAGTAAGCCCTATAGATCAGAGATGGGCCAAGCCCCCCCCTGAGATAAGAGGAATAGGTACTAGCCCAGAAATGATGGCAAAGGAGCCAAGAAGGCTGACAACCAAGAATAAGGGAATGAGAGGATGTAGGGTACATCAATCCTAGAGTTCCTTAAGAAGGCTTAAGACTAGAACCAGAATCGAGGCCAGCCACCATTGATTGAACAACAATGGCACTAATCGGCCTTAGTTAAGAAGGGTGATGATTGAGATGAAAAATATATTCTTCTATCCATTCTCCCAAAATTCCATGAAAATTTTAAGCATTCATTGAATATTTAGAGACCCTCGGGCAATTTTATTTGATGATATGGCATGTTATTTTAAACCTCTTATCAATGTGCCTGGTCGTTGATCCTTACAATATGTGTCACTTCCATCTTAAGAAGAGAAAATGTTGGAAATGTCCATAAATCCATACATTAGGGAATTCATGAGAAAACCTCAGGGGAACGAATCAATGCCCCCTTTTTGTAGATCTGATAGAATTCTTTGTACAAATGCCTTCGTAGTTAAAATTTTCATGCATTTCAATTTAACGAACCTTAAATGAACAAATAATAGAATTGATCATTTCTTGTTACGGTGTGCAAAGATAATTTAGATGATTGACATGTATATAGTTTGTTGGGTTCATTTTATATCAGTCTTTTGGTAATTTTACAGTGGAAGGTGTATCACTTTTGGCTAAATTTTTCCTCGTTGTGGATATAGCTATAATTGTACGATAGTTGCAGTCTATTTTTTATGTTGTGCTAATATCCAAATCACATTGTCAAAACTTATTTCTAGTTGGGTACCACCACATGGTTTTGGGTACGGAGAAATGTCTAAGCTTTCGATTCTACCCTTCTTAGGCAACTATTGGATGATTTTTTATAGCATGACTAAATTTCATGGTTAAGCATGTAGGAGGTTTTTTCAAAAGGGGTTATAAATATAAAATATATATATATATATATATATATATATATATAATATATATATATATATATATATATATATATATATATATATATATATATATATATTTTATATATATTATACAAAAAACATAATTTACTAAAATTTGTTAATTAATATAAATAAATTTTATAATTAAATTGTTTTAATTAAATATTTTATTTGGAAATAGGTTTTTGTTAATGAAGTAGGCCTTACCTTTGGGTTCCATGCTAGTCATGAGATTCATCTTCCCATCCCCCATGTGTTGTGAATCCATCATGTTGGACGTGATTCGATACCTAAACATGTTTGATTTGTTGTTGGTGCGTATTTGAATTTTGAGATTTATGTCTGCAAGGAGTCTGATTCATTCCTAGAGAGAATCATGGTTTTTGGAAACGTGTCCACAAAAAAGTGACCAACATGCTTGACAAAAGCTGAAATTTAGCTGCATTTTTCCATTTTCTTTTTTTTTGGGTGCTGTGGGATTATGGGAGTGACCAATAAAGGAGATATGAGAATTTTGGAGGTGATTAAAGCTACAGGTAAGTGGATTTCCCTTCCATTTTTTTTTTACAGTTTTGCTACAACAGTCTACCTGTCCATTGTTTTTACATGCACAATCTTTTAGCAGTGATTCTTTTCTTTATTTTTATAGCATTCATAACTCAATCAAGGGAAACAGAGAAGGGTAAAGAGAAGGGGAATAATTTCTCCATTGGTAATTACCCCCCTCTTTCAGTTTCATTAGAGTGTACCAGTCCATGGTAGAGACAATGGTGTATGTACACACTACCTTCGTCTTATTTAAAAACAGAGGGCAGGATGGTTGAAGGGAAAGATAAATATGTGGGATGTGTTTCCTGGTGATATGATTTTGGACAACAGTGTTGAGTTAGCATTGACCAACTTAGATCTTAATGTGCTAGTGCTAGAGGGTTCATCCTCCAAACCAACAGATGCATAGCTTACATTGGATACAGAGGAAGAGGACATAGAAGACAAAAGTGGTGGTACTAATGTTGATTTTGATGTTGATGAGCTATAGGTATAACCTATAGCCTGTTGGAAACAACCTATGAGGCTCATCCTTCCTATTTTATGGTTTCGGGTTCTAGTGTCAACTTTGTTTAGTATTTTCTATTTTCCATTAGCATTCTGAGTGAGGCCTCATGATGACTTCATATCTATGTAATACATTTTGATTTTGATGATTTAATGAGAAAATTGTATTTTATGGTTAATTTCTTATGTTTTGCCAATGTTAATTTATTGTATTCGTCATTGATGTAGTAGGAAGTGGTATTTGTAAATGTGTATCATTGATGAATCATGATTGTATGCATAATGTTACAATATACATGTTTGATCAAATTTGTATCATCATGAGAATTTGTGTAATATCCATCAACTTTTTTAATATATATAATGTAGTATTTAACATGTCTTATGTGTCATGTTCCAAGGGGTTTCCATGTCCAATGTCAGACTCTCATATTTGCATGTCTTGCATATCATATGTCCTTGTGTCAAGTGACTTAGGTTATATGGCACAGAGAAGGGTTATTTATTCCATTGAATTCATCCATAATTTGGACTTGGCATTGTTCCTTGAGATGTGCAAAAATTGTGGATTTTCAAGGTTACTATGACATTCCCTCGGTATCAAATGTGGTAGTTAACTATGTTGGCCACAAAAATGCAACATCATTTTTTTTCAGAAATTTTGAAGTCATTTCTAAACACTAAAAGTACTCTGATTTAACCACTTGACCACAAGTTTCTTAATTGCATATCCCATCTCATATTTTGTATGCCTACATAGATTTGTATACATTTTATGTGGTTCTCTTGATGACATCCCATAGATCCTGTGGAGTCTTCAATGACATTGATAAAGGACTCATTTCATTTCAATAGGGTACTCTCCCTTTTGTGGGGATGAAAAAGGAGCAGTCCTACAGGAAGCCCTTGTTTTCAATGATCCTCAACTCAATGCAAGGAGATTGGCATAGGTTGGTATTTCTTTTCAAAGAGTATGAATTTTGGGTACAATTATTTGAATAAATTTCTTTAATTTTTGTTTTACATACAAATTTTTGGTTTGGATGCTAATCAGGTTATCACAAAGCTTTATATTTAATTAATCAAGATACTTTCACGAAGGTTAGTTTGTTCTTTGGTATTGAATATCTCTTTCATTTATAGTTGTTTCATTTTGTTGTATGTAACATTTGCTATCTTATTTTCTGATTCAAGTCTCATTTACTTTTAGGTTGAAGCTATATATGTTTTATTTGATGCCACAAAGTTTTTTCAGCTTAAGTACATTGGCTTGAGGAGAATGGTTTATTTGATCATCAAGGAGGTTTCTCCTTCTATTGATGAGGTGAGGTATTG
The DNA here is from genome assembly GCA_031772625.1 of Pinus tabuliformis. NCBI lineage: Eukaryota > Viridiplantae > Streptophyta > Pinopsida > Pinales > Pinaceae > Pinus > Pinus tabuliformis. Next base: position 30,667,219 of record CM062810.1, on the reverse strand, counting down.
GCTTATGTCTCTCTTTTATGTTGATATATTATTATTCTCCCTTAGTTTGGCCTTTATTGATTGTTCATCAACTTTCTTCCAAGCTATTATTGTGAATTTCATTATTGAAAGACATGAATAATGAGACTGGTATTTATGGGACTAATGCAATAAAAGTTTTATGTAGGATCACACATGGGGCCTTGCTGGGTCAAATTGAGAGGTACCTTAAATAATATATTGTTGGAAATAATCTTATTATACTGAATTCTACCCTTGCCATTGGAATTCACTTGATTTTAGGGAAAATTTTAAGGATGAAAATGTATCTTAAAGTTTAGAAGCCTTGGCGAATTATACTAGTCCCTAACATGAAAACTTTAAAATGTTTAGCGATAGTTTCTAAAAAATTCAAATTTCTAATGATTTTATATAATCTCTATAAAAATTCAAATATTTTTAAGGTAAAATAATTTTATGATATGAAATTTGGGCGAATAATTTTGGGAAAAATGGAAATTGGTGAATCTTTTTTTTGGAAAAAACATAGAAAATTAACCCACCTATGAATAATAGCCCCTAAAATTTTCCATACTTTATTTAGGTAGTGATAGTAAGGCTTTATGTAATTTTTCATGGTCACATATTTTCTTAACTAATAAGTTTACTTCCTTGTTACTCAATCTTTAACTATTGCGTTTGCAGACCAATCTTGAGATTATGAGACAATGGAGTAACAAGGTCCAGGAAGTAGTTTAGTCCTCAGATGCTCTTGTACAATTTCATGCACTAGGCTTACTTCACCAAGTTGGTTTATCTATTATTCTTGGAATTTTAGAGAGAATTTTTTTAGTTGCCTGTAAGTTTTATGGCTAATCACAACATTGTAGTGAAATTTTCCATTGCCTCCATAGTTGTGAGGTAATTTGTTTCTCAATTTTGAAAATATTCAAGAAACTTCTTAGTCATTTTGATATTATTTTTTCTCTTTACAACCAATCTTCCATGCACCCTCAATTTTTTGTGGAATTTATTTTGAAATCTTCCTACTTATTTTGCAATCTTTTAAATGGTTTCGGAAGTGACTGTTGATGAGACAAACTAAGTGACCAACAATGAAAAATGACTTGGGTGTAAGTATAGTTGTTTCCCATCATTGGTAATTTTTATCAAATTACTTATATTAGGTCATCAAATGTTATTTTTCACCCATACGATCCCCAGAAAAAACTTAATATAATTGTGCACACAAACAATATTAATGAGCACAATGCAATCTAGAAGTCTAGGTATTTATATATTTATAATAGGAGGATATTAGGCCATGGAAGGTGTTGCAGTGTAGGGATTTTTACTAGAGGAATTTATCAACAAGAATGATAATATTGGAATTAGACCTTGTAGCAAACCAGAGGTTCATGCTTTTAACAATTGACTGTGTACTGTTGGAGGGAAATGTTCCCCTAGGGCTTTTTGGGTTGAAACCCTAGCAGACTAAAAGTTATCTATTCAAAGAAACACACATTCACACATCCATTATGCTATTATAAGCAAATTCTATTGTAAAGGGGGCGTACTTTAGGTCCTACGTTTGAGAAGGCCCTTAGGGTCCAAACCCTTCTTGGAGTTCCCTTCTTCTCTTTTGTCCTGCAAAAACAACCAATTCCAAAGAACACAACAGTATATGGACGAAACCTTATAAAGAAACCATCTTCATGTTATAAATAAAGGTAGTTAGTTATGAAATCCAAGCAACCATTTACATATGAATTCTAAACATGAATATCATAAACATAAAGAAGATTCATATCAGGAACCAAGACATGTGTTTCTTTTATTATAGACAAATAAAGTACATAAAAAGGAATAATTTCACCTGAGTCACCTTCAGCAGGCTCCAACCAAAGCTTCCTTCCGGATCCATTCCAGCCTCAAGCCTTTAACAAACTCCTTCCATGCCTTACTCCATGATGTCATAAATGGTGGATGAACATCAACACACAAGGAAACAAGGGTTTCCTGTACAAATGAGGGAAGTGCAGAAGGCACAAGGGACTCCAGACCTGGTCAGGGGAAAAATCTCAGAATAATAACCTTTCTCTCTCTTCTCTCCTCCCTTAGGCCTTCCCATTGAGGTCTTTTTATACCTCTCCCAAGTAGTTTTTTAGTTGGGAGTTGGTTGGGAACAGTTGGGCCATGGGCACTAACAAGTGATCAGCAGGTAAAACCTGTGATCTTCGCCCGAAAATAGGGAGTTTTATATTTTTTTAAGTGTTTTAATACATATACGCGGGTTGGGTATACACAGACCCGCATATACAAGCGTTTAACTCAGGGCAATGTCACGTATAAGGGATAAAACACTGTTTTTTAAATTTTAGGACTAGGTATGGAAGGAGGGGTTGCCCTAGGCCATGAGTGCAGCACCACAAACCATAAGAGTGAGATTTGGACCTATAACAGATGCCCCCTAATATATGAGGTCAGAAGGGGTACATGATGGCCGAAATGTATTATGCAAATACATGGAGAGGAAATCTGTCAAAACCGAGGAGGACTTCACCAGAATTCAGCCTGCCAAGCCACCAAAGGAGATCAGAAAGAAACATTGTCTGAGGCGGGCATACCCATGCTCAGAAAAAGTAAAGCATGTCCGCATATCAAGTACAAGCGGATCCACTAAGTATACAAGTATAATATGACTGGAAAATGTTAGAACATTATATATTTCGGAGCAATGGAACACATAAAATATTGCAGAAATATAAACACAGAAAACGCATAAAACAAGAGAGACACAGATATACGTGGTTCACCCAGTTTGGGCTACGTCCACCTCGAACAGCTAGTCCTCCCTTTCTATTATCCAGAAAAATGAAGAGACACAACCTACAGCAAATTCGCTGTAATATCCTCTGTTTCTCTCACAGTCTCACCTCTCAGTTTCTCGCTCACAGAATACACATCTATATCTCAGCCTCAAATACAATGCCCTCATACAAAGAGAGGGGTTGCCTTCTAGGGCAAAAAAGCCTAAACTAAACATAAGTTCTACCGTCAGATCATCTGCCTAATGAACGGCCCAGATTGACTAGAAATTACTATACTGTTATGAAACCAGCTCAAGAAAAGATAGGAAAGATAGATCAACGCCTTAGAATTCAGCCTCTTCGAGGGGGCAACCTCCTTTACATTACATAAATGAACAATTCTTGGATGATTCAAATGACAAAACCTCCTTTCTATATATAGGAGTCTAAGGAGTCACAATATAATCCAGCTGACCTAACAATAATAATATAAAGCCACAAAAATAACAATAGAGGGATTCTATGGGGCACAGTAATAACAATATGGGGAAAATAGGGGCACAACCATATTAATAAGGGGTATAAATAAAATAGTAATGGGGTAATCACTAGTATTATAGGGACCCAACATATACTTTTACAAGGCAATTTTACATTTGTTTTTAGCTTCGGCGGCGCTGCCCCGAGCCCCCGCCGGGGGACCGCTGGCCCTCGGACCCCCCAGCGGGGGATCGCCACCCCCCCCCCCCCTCGGGACCCCCGCGGGGGGGACAAGTCCCCCCGCACCCCCTGCGTGGAGGGGTGTACAAACTTCCTGGGGTATACATCTAGCTGAAACAAAGACCTATGAACAATCATGCTCCACACACAACAGAAAATACATAATGGATCATCTGATCATGATCGAACAAGTACATGTCTGAATATCACATATAAGACTATCAATGATGTTGGAAGATGCCATGGATCACTGATATCAAAGACTGATCCCAAAAGGTACCAACTGAACATGATGGAATAGGATGGTACTACACTGCAAACTCAGGTGCCAGCATATAGAATGTTGCCATGACTGACTGCAACTTATAAGGTGGAGTGGTATCAACTAGCAACAACAGGAGCAAATTGTCAAGTGAACCAATGAATGCTGATACAACCTGAGGTCTTCACTGACCGCCGTGGTACATTTCTACACCATGGGAATAAATGATCTGAAGTCGACCATGTGAGAAATCATTTGATTACCTATCATTGATGTATATCGTTAACAAAGCGAGACTACTCACCGATGATGATAATGAGCGTCAAGGTACCCAGTACAATCTAACAAGTGTGAATAGATGAGCTGGAGTCGAACACCTATAAGAATCTATCGATCAGGAGACAATGATGGTTTCCCACTGTCGATAGCGAAGGATCTGCCACTAATGACTGCAAACCCCAAGGTACTACCAAATGGACTCTAGATCTTTGCCCTAGAGTAATGAGTCAGAGTCGATAGGGAAAGATCCGCTAGAAGGAAGGAATTAAGGCATCCTTCATCAATCTAGCGCGAGTGTAACCTGTAGGCCAATAATGTGGAAGGAATCAGACGAAAGAGATGTAGTAACCGAACCGAAGTACGTTTCCGGCGTACACAAGATGTGGCTAGCGCACGACAGAAACCCTCTGAACCAACCAATAATGAAAGCTGACACAGAGGCGAGGTATCCACCAATAGGGTCAAATGGAAACCAAGGTACTGCATGAATCCCAATGTGTGATAATGTAAGCTGGTGTCGAACACAAGGGAAACCACTCAGTCAAAGACCCATGATACTGATCGATGTTGAGCACAAGGTGACCTATCAATAATGAAAATAGGGCCAGGGTGCAGCTCTAGGCCTGTCCTCAGAGCAAGGTGTCGTCGTCGATAAGGACAAGACCCGCCAGCAAGAAGTCAATGGGGACCTTCTCAAACCGGCACGAGTAAAGGACCAATATAACTGATGTGATGATAGACATGATACTGACAACAAGGGATGGTCGACTGAAAAATGAGTCAAGAGACACCGCAGAGAGGCCGACTCAGGCTAACTTCCCTTGAATAAAAGCACGACTCAATGTGACTATGTGGCAGCATATGATGACTCTGTATAAGTTCGTCATGCAGGAGGCATGAACGAACCCTCCATATGATTGGAAGAGATAACCAATCGGGGGAGAACTGACTCAATAACAAGGTTAAGGCTTACCTAAGTCAAACTAAATCCCGCCCAAATGGAGGAGACTTTGTTTTGAGTGCTTTGTTCAAGGGCGACATGACTCACTCTAGCTGCCAACAATAAATGGAAATACTGTCCTGTTCGCTCTTTTTGGAATATTTAATTTTTTTGTCTTTTTCTGTTAAGCTTGAAAAAGAATAAAATAATGCTATGGTATAGTGGAAAGAATGAGTGTCGGTGAAATAGATGATCTAGTTCCTGGGAATGGAACGTTCCTATGCTCAATGCAGGGAGGTGAAAACTGGTCAGTGACACTCAAAGGTGTGTTCCTTCCACGAGTCAAGGTGTGTCAAGCTGCAGAGTCAAAGGTATGCAAGGTTGATTTTGCAGTGTCATGGTCAAAAGTTGGCTTAAACACGAGTCCAAGTGAAGCTGGCTCTAGGCCAAAAGGTGCAAATGGTCAACATGCAATGCAGCAGTACAACTCAACACAAAGGAGCCTCTAGGGTATAAGGCCAGAACGAAGCGAAGAAGCAAAGAGGAATGAGTCTTCAATGCATAGGTCATGGCGGGACTACAGAGGACTCCTGAGCCTACTCAAATCGGAGCAGCATGGGCAACAAATGTCAGTGAGGTGCTAACTATGATGCCCATGTAAAGGATGGCTCTACCATCGTGTCATGATTTAAAGAATCGGCGAGTGAAGATGGCTTACGATCCATAACATGATGGGGTCGACCCTATGGCAGATGTATCGGTAAATGGAGGCTAGTATGCATAATGAAATGGAAAAATGGTGTCCCTAACCTATATTCCAGTGAGAAAACGATACCTGCCATGACGGGTCAGCAGTCATGGAACCGTCTCGAACTGTCGAAAAAACGTCCAAAATGTCCTGAAAAACAAACCATTCTCGACATTCCAAGCTCCCAAGTTAAAAGTCACATGAGGCCAAACAAAATAAAATTTTGAAAAAAATTTGCATTTTCAAAACTTATAAAAAGGATTTTGTACTCACCATTTTTACCATTTGAGTTTGAGAGCAAAAATTTGGAGCAAAAGGAGCAAACTTCCCGTACACCAAATTCAACCGTTCAAAGTCTTCAAAAACCTCCAGGTAACTCTTATACTTAGCTTGCAATTGATTGTGACTGGTTTTAAGATTTTTAATTAATGTTTCACCGTTGAATTTTTTGCCCAAAATTTCACCGCGGCGTATACGCGGTTTGGTAATATGAAACCTGCATACACGCGGGCCCTATACGCAACTGTGTGCACAGGGACCCGCGTATATGCCGCAAACAATTTTTAAACAAAAACTAACGTTGCAAATCATTTTTTTCTCAGAATGCCTGTCACGTGGCGTGAAAGAGAGCACGCAGCGGATGGATAATGAAGTTATGAACAGTCCAGAAGCTTTAGATGCCCTACGGGATGCGGTTTGCTTAAATTCTTCAAACTACTGAATATGAAAGCAAACACACATCTGCTTGAGATTTCATTGATTATTGGGATGTCGAGGAGGAATCCTTTATGATCGATCAGATGCCACTCAGGGTAGAAGTGGAGGATATCTGTTTCATCACGGCCTTTACCGAAGGGGAGAGGTAGTACATTCCCGGGGCAGGACACGGAGCAGTCTCACGATAGAGGACTATGTACAGATATATATTGCCCGGGACATCCCAAGAAGGTTGGGAGCCAGATTTCCATCACACATGTGGCGAGTTTATCACTGAGGATAATTCTATTCACCATAGCTCGAGTGAACGGATCGTCCTCTCTGCATCAGGCATCACGGCTAACATGACCGTGGCAGTTGACTGTCTCACTACTGTGTTCGCTGGTGTACTCCTCTTCTGGCCAACATGAAGAGCCAACTCACTTCTATCAAGAGGGGATAGACCAAAAACTCTGGATATGGGACTATCCTGTGTACTTTCTTTTTCGAGAAGGTTCCTGCACTCCGCCCCAGGGTAGCAGTTTCCATCAGCACCCCACGCGATCCACGGATGGGCAGTGGGCTGATCTGATGAAACATCTGGGGGTGGGGAGGGTCCCAAGGACTGTGTTCGACGATGACTTCTTCACTTGGTGGGATCAGCAGATCATCGCCGTAGATGACTACCCCTATGCTGGGCTGGATTTCCGAGGAGATCCTGATCTAGCATTACCACCGAACGCAGCATGGGGCGAGATTGGTAAGAATTTTTTGATTTTATGATTTTTTGGATTTTTCAAATATAATGATGAATTTTGAAAAATATTTTTGATGAGATTCAAATGACTGATATGATGATCATGTTCTAGACATTGGGCTGTACGACCAGATGGGTTCCTGCGGCATGGACGGCGTGGCCGAGGAGCCGAAGAGGCGGCTGCTGATACAGAACAGACTCTAAACAACGTCCAGCGACACTTGGCGAGACTGAGCTGCCGAGTACCGATGGCTGCCATAGAGGACCTTCTTGAGGATATGCAGCGTCATGTGGTTGGCATGCCACATGACTGGGTTCGCACTTTTCGGCATGTGGCCAATGTGATAGTTACCTACTTGCCGCTCATCCTGAGCGGGGGCATTAGATATGCCGGACATGATTATGGGGCATTTGAGTCCCAATTTTGTATATTTTTGGACAGAATATGTACACTCGAGACGCTTTATGATATATATATAATATAGTTTATATATATTTATATATATATTTATTATAGTTTGACTTTTTGATGCTTGATTTTATTGGATGAATGATTGATGTGCAGTCTAATGCTTGATTAGCGATAGAATCAACTAACCAATTATGAGATCTTGGAATGTGCAAATAATTAATATAAGTGAATGATCTTTGCAACAACCTCACCCTTAAATATTGGCGATATAAACATGGACCCTTACCTGATAAATGTTGTTTAATTGTGACACTATCAATTGAGAATCAATGACAAACTACTAACGAGTCGATCCCATGAGAGATTGCCTCGGA